>NNCF01132091.1:0-42436 GCA_002313205.1 Laupala kohalensis
TACAGTATTAGTCATAAGAACTCAATTATCATCTATTAGATGTGGATACTGCATGGTCATGTCTGTTTTGAATTCTTTGTGCCAAAAATAAGATGATACTCAGAACGTGTTCCTGCGTATTTCAGACACCTCTGTATCTGTAGGATTGAAGATACTCTTAGACTGTACATTTGAATGAATTTTGAAATTGAAGAGTACAACACACGCATTGATGATATTACCAGGCAAGTTGGGGGGATACATGTGTATACACTGATCTGAGCTACACCTCCATGTGGATTTCCAAGCAACCAAATGCCTTTTCTACAACATTGCAGGTGCGACACAATTTTTGCGTATATGCGTGTTATCTGGGATTATATGCCATGGCTCTAGATGATATCAGACGAAACCTAAAAAACTTAAGAACAATGTTAAATATGTAATTATAGTATAGTCTCATTGCTTATTTCCAATTTATAATATTTTCTTTCTCCTGCAAAAAATTTATATTCCCATCACTGTTTGGGAAGATGAATTCCTCCACATATAGGCATCAGCTTTTGCTTTCACGTTCAGGAAATTCATATCTGGCCCAACAATCCGTGAAAAATATTTCAGTTTAACCAATATTTATTACATGAAGTAGGAGAGACTATGATATTACATATACTTTATTTATCATTATGCCAGCAACGTCTCTTAGGGACTAATTATGATCAAGAATCATTTTTTGTTACAGAAAGTGAAATTCACTGTCCGGGCATTCAACGAACGCTTCCCATTGTGGTTCACATATGCATACTCATATGTGTTTGGGGCCAATATATTTAAAAAGGTGCAATCAATAGCCAAATTGATGTTTTTTTTAGAAAGAAACACAATGCTAATTTTAATTATATAACATCTACTATCTAAAACATCTAATAAATTTTTTATTCCGTAATTTTCTTAGCAAAAAGAATGGAAAAGTATAATTTTTTACTTTAAGAGCATAGTCGGTGAGCTGCAATAGCCTGAAGCTATGCAGAATGGTATAAAGACCCCTCTCTACAGCATATCAGTGCTATATCACATCTGTCTCCAGTCGCAGTAGATCGACAGGAGAAGCGTCACTCCACTCAACAGACACACTTGGAGCTCGTCATGATATGTGTCAGCAGTGCTCATTTTAACATTTATTTTACGTTTACAATCTGTTTTCTGCCTGTTTAAAAGCACATCACTAGGTTGAGAATAGTCACTTATAATGTGTTCAACACTTCTACTTACATAAAACCTACTCAATGGAAAACATACTGAAAGTAAACCTCAACAATAGTCAAGAATCACACTTGTTAAATTCTGTATTGTTAACCTCTCTTTTTTTTTTCAAATATAGTATCAAAAGTATGCTGTCCAAGGTTCAATTTTGTTATAACTCTAAAGTAATTCTACTTCATTTATCAATTTACATTATTTTGGAATAAGTGTTATATGCTGCTTCAATTATCATTTGAGTTCAGGTGATGCATTTAACACATTTCAATACAGTAGTTTTCATTATTGATAACCCAAAGGTCCTACAAGAAAAGTGAGCCGCAAAAAAAGAAAAAGAAGCACACGTCCAGTGTAGTTACATGCAGCACACGAGTTAAAGCAAATAATGATAAAACTAAGTTAGTTAACGTGGAAAAAATGAAGATCCTTAGAGGAGGAAAAATGGTTACAAATTGGTTGAAGAAGGAAAAATAAAAAAAATTTGCCCTTTAACTTGATGAGCTATATTCTGTATGAGACCTCCACAAGAATGGTGGACAAAAAATTAAATAAACAAGAAACGTAGGAGTGTGTGTGTTTAATGTTATCAAATTATATCACATATTGGTGTTTGCTTTAACCCTCAAACACACATGCTGAAAACTGGAACTTAACTCATTACCCATTAGATTTTTATATTTTATGTGAATATTTATTAATTAAGTGAAGAATAAAAGCTAACAAAGTTTATTTTCTTTAAATGACTTATGTATTTCTTTAAAGAATATATAATTTACCAACCAATCAGAGATTTTGTAGGGGTCTATGGATAAAACGAAATATGAGAAAATGTTCATTTTATTTATAAGAATGACAAATTACAATAATACAAAGTTCATTCATGCTATTCTTCCATACAGTCAATGTGGAGACCAACATTACATTTGTCTTATTGTATTCTGACATACAAATGGCGCATTTCCTTTGCTTCCGTTATGCGTTCTTTCCAAATATTGTCGTCTTTAATCTTTCCTTGAGGCGTCAGGAACACAGTTTCTTGGTAGTCTCTGTAAACAAGTCCTACCAGAAGTTTTTGTGTCTGCATATATTATCTCACTAAATTCCGCCAAAATTCCAAAAGCGGATTGGGACCATTTACAATGCAAGAGTGCATGAACATTGACAACTGCCATATCTAAAATGTATGTAAAGATTGGAAAATAACATTTTTTGGCTCAACTTTTTACTTTGTATTTGTTAACAATCCAGTCCACTTTATCCACACTTCCCATAAATTTATTGTATCGTTGGATGCAAGAGGGTTGGGGAATTTTCATTTCTTTGCATTCTACACAATCTATTCACTTTCTGCATTTTGGTTCTACAAACTTTTAACACAACTCTTGTCTCTCAATACTGTCAAAAATATTTCGTTCTTTGTGTGAAAGGAGTAATCAGAAGTGCTTGCAATCTGCCTTCTTGAGAGAACTGTTAGATTGCAAAGAGCAATTGTTCATTCAACTGGATCTTTCAGTTCCAGTAGCACCTTTGCCGCGTACTGATCATAAAATTCAGAAGTTGAAGTGACAAGTATTGTACTAGAAAGAATTTCTACCTCACCTGGAACATCTGTTGGACTGCGATCTTCTAATACATCTTCGTCTATGTCTTCTTCATCTGTAACGAGTCCTACATTGTCAGGAGGAAGTTCTACGATGTCTACATCTGCATCCGAGCCATCACCACCAAAGAAATCTGGATCATTTACAATCTTCTTTAACTGAGAGAGAGAAATATCACCTGGAGGACATTTTGNTCTTTAACTGAGAGAAAGAAATATCACCTGGAGGACATTTTGTGTCTAAAGAAAAACCAATAGTTAAAATCAACAAATGATCAGCCACGGTCATTAAATGGGAATCTGTAAAAATATAAGTTTAAAAAAATTCGTAATAACAATAACGCAGTGAATATAATTTTTATTTGCCTCAAAAAATTTGGCAACTTTAGTGTTAAGTTAACAAAGGTTGCAAAGAAAATAAAATTTGAATATATTTGCTTTTTGTCACTCGCACTCTATCAAGTTAAAACCTCTTCCTGGTGCGAGGCTAATAAAACAGACTCAGTGCAAAAACCATTCATTGTAAGTCNATGCAAAAAACATTCATTGTAAGTCACAGCTGTATTAAAATGGTATTTCAAGAATGGTATATAGCATAACTTACCGCGCTCTTTCATGGTTGAATTTAACAATCGAATACGAGAAAGGTTAGATCCCTAAATGGTTACTGTGGTAGGAAATGGGTCAAACGCGTGGGATGGATTCCACCTCAAATAAAGTGTTGTTTACCTGAAGTATTAAAAAATATTTCATATCATTATTTTTATCACAATAAGAAACATTTTGATAATACAATTTTATTACTATTACATGACATAAAACATCTTTTAAAATTGAAAAACTAAATCTTTGAATTGCACTTTTCTAAGATACTTCAATATAATTTATTTTTACAATCTTTTTTTTTTTTGGAATTGTAAAAACTTTTTTGCTAGAGGAAGAGTGAAAGAAATTAATTTCATATAACTAACTTTTATATTTTGAAAATTTTTAAGTAAATTACACACAAAATGTACCAATTTGTTTCAATCAAAGTAAGAAAAAACAACGCAAAATATGCTTTAAAATGTTAAAGACTTGTTGCATCGAAAAGCATAAATGTCTTATAGTGAAAAATTCTATATTTTCTTCGTGTAATTTCCTATTTTATAACACCAAGGTTATTCGTCAGGATTTTCGTTATTCATAATCCAGAGTCCTGAACATGAGAAAAAAAGTGGAGCACCTTATGTACTTACTTTGGGGCTTAGTTAGCAGCAAAGGGCCAAGTTGGTGACGTTTGGATGGAAACAGTTAAATGAAATGGGAAGTCAAGTAATGTGAAAGCTGATATGGGATAAGTTAATGTAATATCCCATCAGGATGCTGCCTGTCTGGGATTGACGGACTTAACTCCTAATAAACTGTGAATGAGGCGTTTGGAGGTACAAGATAGAGGCCTTTAGGATCTATGGAGACATATTTAGAGTGGAAGCAAACAATAATTTAAATGTTTCTATTATTGGATTACTGCGAACAACCAATTTTAGGTCTCAGAGATGCTAGGATGCTATATATAGTTAAGATTGTATACGAAATGGGAACAACCGAGTCCAAAGCGCAATTGGAGAAAAAAATTACTCTAAAATAGTATGCAGAGAATTGTAGAGGGTTAGGCTGACTTCCTGTGAAACACCATATTAAACTAAAGGATAGTGCTTCACCTGTCACGTAAGGCCTGCTCGGAGAATTCTGTACTGCTTAAAAGATAGGTTGAAAGTAGCATTAGAGAAGATACAAAAGAGAGGTGTAATCGAGAAAGTAGACAAACCAACAGCTTGGGTGAGCAACTTGGTGATTGGTGGGAAGCCTAATAATGATCTGAGGGTATGTTTACACCCCAAGTTCCTTAACAAGACCATAGAACGAGAAAATTGTTACACGGAAAATCACATTTATTCAGTGAAGGACATAAGAAGACTGATACTACGATATAGTTTTAAATGATGAAGAATCAGCTTTTCTTTTTCCGTGCACTTCCTCTATGTTATGGACCATATCGATTTTTACGTTTACCGTTTGGGATCCGTTCTGCAACTGAAGTACTTCTGCGTAGGTTTGTTTGTTTGTTTGTTTACATTATTGGAGTATAGATGTTGTGAAGTTTTTGGATGAAGAACATATGTGATACAGAATGAGTTGTATTGAATATACTGATAAGTAACAAGTTTTAAGTGCAGTTTCTTTTCAAAATAGAACAGTTCCAACACTGTGCATGCAGTTTGCGACTGACTAATATCATGACACGCTCTGAGGTGTTGCTGTTGAATCTCATCTCAGAGTTGATTATTTCTAGAAAACTGTATTACTTAAATGAACCTCTCCTGCCTAGGTTTGATTTTTATCACCATTATTACATCATCATATCCCAACAGAAGAAGATGGAGGTCCAAGGCTACTCTGGTTTAGCGTTCGTGTAATTTGGCTTCTACACGTGTGAAACATGTAAACGCAACTTCCCTTTTATTTCAGAGTCAAGTGTCACACGAATAGATAAAAAGAGAGAGAGATAGAGAGAGAGAGAGAGTCAAAGGGATACACACGAGTCAATTGATGTGTGTGCGTCTCCTTCCACTCCCTTCTCTCTGTCTGCCCCGGGAATTTTCTTTATAGACACTCGTCTATTGAAATTATTATTATTATTAAATCTCAACGCCAATACTCATGAAACAATAAATTATTATTGCTTATAAAAGTTATTTCCAAAAAAAAGTAAATATAAGGAATATAAGTTGGCNAAATTATTATTGCTTATAAAAGTTATTTCCAAAAAAAAGTAAATATAAGGAATATAAGTTGGCCACAGGTACCAGTATCCGTGGCCAATTAGGAAACTAAAAATAGGAAAAAAATTATGTATAATAGTAACTTATAGCTAAGAGACCAGTTCAACTCAGTATTAAAGCTTGCTCTCCGTGACATCTGGTATTTAAGATAGGGTACTTTCAATAAAGCTTGAATCTAAAGTACGTCCTCATTCTCAAATAGCCACAATTTAAAGCCTTTAGAAAAGAGTTTTAAGTTTTGACTGGCTTAAATGTAGTTCGGCAGTTGAATAAAATATTCAGATCCTACAAAATTAAAAGGTTGTTTAAATACAGACTTATTTACTTCAGTTTATCAGCAAAATATTTGATAACTCTTCGTGGAACATTTTCTGAACCAAAACTTTTCAAACTTATTGATTGTAAACCTTAACATTTCAATCAAATAAAAAAATAAGAACTTGGACAAACTTTCTGTGAAGCATTGACAGGTGTAGGACCAAATACATTCAAATGTAAAACAGATTTACAAATTTAATTTCTAATCTGACATAAATAAAAATCTTCAAAAAATGTATATCCGATCCTACAGGTTAAAATCAAGCACTTACAGCATATGGTGAATGGGCAAGAGATCAGAAAATTGATTTCTAACAAAAATGAGCAATAAATCAAATTTTATACATGGGAATTACGACACCAAACTTATTTTTAGATAAAAAAATTTAAACATACTAAAAGGTTACAATTAGTATTATTCAATCTTGAGAAAAGCAGTGAAAAACTTACAACGTAAAATAATGAAAGGAAATTATCACGTTTATATGATCAAGTAGAAGAGAAACAAAAAAAGACAAGTATTCAATATTTCCAACTGAAATTATTAAATCCATTTCAGGGAAACTATTAAATCTTTCAGGATCAGACATAGTAGCTCCGATTGTTTATTTTCAGAAAACACATAAGTAACGATTTGGAAATGCAGACATTCGGCATATACATAGCACATTATCCTAAACTACCGGCAATAAGATCAACTCACCTGAATGGTAACTGCCATCTTCCAATTGACGAGGCATATTGACCCTCTCCAAATCCATAGAGGCTGCTTGCGGACTCAGNCTGAGAAAAGCAGTGAAAAACTTCTAAAAAGTAAAACAATGAAAGGAAATTATCACGTTTATATGATCAAGTAGAAGAGAAACAAAAAAAGACAAGTATTCAATATTTCCAACTGAAATTATTAAATCGATTTCAGGGAAATTATTAAATCTTTCAGGATCACACATAGTAGCTCCGACTGTTTATTTTCAGAAAGCACATAAGTAACGATTCGGAAATGCAGACATTCGGCATATACATAGCACATTATCCGAAACTACCGGCAATAAGATCAACTCACCTGAATGGTAACTGCCATCTTCCAATTGACGAGGCATATTGACCCTCTCCAAATCCATAGAGGCTGCTTGCGGACTCAGCTCACTTGTACTTGCGACACCCAATCCCGGATTGACATCTTGGTGGAAACTAATAAGGGATGATTCCTCGATCGTGCAATTCATAACATCACTTTCTTCATTCCACGATATCGGTTCATTGTGACCATCGTCTTCAATGTTTTGTAAGTCCAAACAACTCTGAAACGGTTTCCCCTCTTTCAAATCACATTCCAGAAAAGTACAAATTGATTCAAATTTTACTTCTAAGTTTTCAGACGTTTCATCACATGTCAAGCAGACTGCGCCCTCACAATCCCTTCATGACTCTTCGACACACTCAATAGTTGAGGCCAAATTATTGCAGGATCGCTTCATTGCAGACGCAAAGTGAGTATCTTCCGTAGCCCACTTGTTTCCAATGGGTTCAGCAACTGATTGTGTTGTCAACTGTGATTTTAACGCCCCCCCTCCTCATCATCAATCTCCTCTTTCACTTTTAAGGGGAATCAGAATGAAAATTCCTTCCACACTTGTCAGGATATTCCTTGAGGGGTTCTTTCAACGTCCAATCCGAAATACATCCGACACTCGGTTCATCACGAAGATCCTCAACGTTTTCTGCAACTGGAGACACAGTCACAAAAGTAACAGGAAGTGTCTCCTCTGGGAAATGTTCTTGTTCTTTTCCGATTGTGTCCATATTAATTTCATCCGAATCCAGAAAGCTGATCTAGGGTTGGTCAGCAGAGTCTTTGTCTTGTGGTTTATTTAAAAAATTATTTTTTCTTGGATTAGAACCATCTAGTGATTGTAGATCAATGTCTCTCTCGTGCAGTGAATCTCCGTTACATATCGTCTCACTTTCCTGCAACTATAAATCCCTCTCCCCACATCTCATTTTAATTTAACAATCAGATGAAGAACACAGCTGTAAGCACTTAATTATGTCTCCATGATGAAACTCTAATATTCACAAATAAACATTAAAAGAAGAACTTAACCACTAATTATTTTTGTAAATGTGAAAAAATTTCCTGAGAAAAAAAGCCTTTAGTTTACATAAATATTATGGGGCTAAACATATTATTACGGTATCTTTATATAAAAAGATATTAGTAATGTACTCTTAAATGAGTAACAAAGGCTTTCACTGATTATTTTATCGCATTTGTGTTTGAAATAATTATAAATCCTTGGAGTGGCCTACGAGATCACAGAAGAGTAATAATACGACTTTAATACTGAAAATTTGGATATAACTGTAAGAAATTGATTTAATGCCAAAAAAATAATTCTTACAAACACATTAGTCAAAGTTTTATTTATTTCAATATTTTAGTTCCTTAAATACAAAGCCCTTCTCTAGTCTAAAATAACAATAAATAAATCCAATGATAAAATCATATACAACACAAAGATTCAATGTAAGAAAAAGAGGGTATTTGTAACTACAATGAAAACAAAAGATGAAATGAAGTCAAGATTTTATCATTAGTATGTACGTACATAAGCACTCATTTTATTCTATTATTGAAACTTTGAGTTGAACTGCTATTGTCCAAAATTACAATACTGAAAACAAACAAAGTGGATAAGAGAATTAATTCTACACTCTACCAATTAAACAGAAATAAGTGTGAGATAAAATAGCAAAAGATCCAAACTACTACAATTTCAATTTTACCAGAACCAAGAAGAACGAAGAACGCTATCACATCTTTTGCACAGAATCACTAAACCTCCTTCACAACAGCAAATACTTAATAGTTTACAAAACTTTATTTGGCTAAACTATACTTGCAAATGAAACAACTAATTCATATTCAGAATATTTTAGTAAAAGATGACTGTTAATAATATTTACTAACACAAGACTGGCATCGAAATTAAAAGTGATCTTTGACAATGTAAGTGGACAATATTTAGAAAATAATTACAAAGTAATTCACGTCATACACAAGTTAGAAGTTGTGCTGTTTGGGGGGGAGGGGTTTGCAAAGGACTGACTCGACGCTGTGTGTAGCTATTGCTCCTCAGCTACAGCCCCATCTAGCGGTGGGTCATGGATCTGCGATTGTGGAAGTCCTGGGAATTGTGGGAGCAGAACAAAACTTCCAGAAATCAGAAACAAAAATTGAAAAAGATACAAAAATGCAATTATGAACAATCGAAAATGTAGGAAAGTGTACTCAAAAATAAAATATATTAAAAATAGTCATGGTTGACTCGATTTCTAATAGTTGACATAAATGACTTAGTACTTCTATATTGGAACTTGGTGAATTTCCTGATGTAGCAGCTTCTCTAGCAACGTCTTGTATCCCTCAGTTACAAGAGGATAATAAACCACCCTCGACTTAAACTAGCACTGGGGGAACAGTGTGGTCAGTGGAAGTACCATTCCCTATGTACGAGTTAAAGCTGCACATAAGTGTCCAGTGGGGTGAGAACGCCAATGATCCCACCTTGGAAATTGGAAGAGGTGGATCAATATGATAATTAAACCAAAAAAGATTTATTTAAAGTAAACTCTATGTAAATGAAATTATTTTATAAAATAGTACTATTTGTCTAATTAATTTTAAATCAACATGCGTCACTTAAGAAATAATTCTAGCATTAGATGTTCTGGAATGACTTGAAACATGTAATCTAATATTACCTCACTACATAAAGATTATCTAAAGTTTAAATTATTAACAATAAATATTAAAGTTGTTGGTAAATGCTAATGTACTCAGATACTCTAAAATGCACTTGTTTATCACTTAGATTACAAAAAAATTTGCTGTTAAACACCATATCTCGCCACACCCTGAAAATTTTTTCGAAGGTGCCCTTGTCTGAGAGTACATGTATTCAACAAATTGAAACAACCATGTTAACTGATTCGATCCAACCCCAAAATGCTTGCAAAACATGTTTAACTACACTCCCTACACAATAGCATGACATATACATTATAAAAGGGCACTGAAACATCAAAAGGAGTTAAAATGCGCTAACGAATTTTATGTCAACTGCAACTCGAATATTTCAGTACAAATTTACATTTAAATGTGTTGAGAGACTTCAGAAACTTTATAGAACATAATTTAGGCAGTAGGAAAATTCGGATCTCACAGTATTTACACTAATGTGTTGGCATTAAAAGTTAGTTTCATAAAATGCATTGAGATAATGCAATTTGGTGACATTCCTTAATATTCCTGGAAGTACTCATATTCGGACAAAACATAACCTAACAAAAATACAAATATTTTGATACACAATTATATGCAATAACTACCTTGAGATATGGACTGCAAGCAGCTAATACGTTTTTGTGACCTCGGATTCCCCCTCCCTCCGTATCCAGGACACAATCGGTGAATTCTGCATTCTCGTACAGTTTCGTACGTGATCTCAACACGTGAGCAGAGTGGTGCTCCCAGCGAAGTGGTGGCATTTTAAAAAAGTTTCACGTGTAACTTATTTTCAACTTATATCACGAGAATTACGTAATAAGACATACAAAAGAAAATCCTTTCTTCCTTATGTTTTCTACAAAGATTAATAGCACATTAATTGCACTGAATTCATGTGGTATATTTGGGCATCAGCTTCCACCAATATTCTCGGCATCGAGACAAACCAGAAAACTAAACGTGGTCAGTTAATCTCATGTCTTGCTCTAATGAACTCCAATTATACACTTGTCAGTAAGTCAGAACTCCGATGAATACATTTTCCGCAATGCAACTCCATAGATCGCCATCTTGACTTCTTTGCAGCTGAAACCAAAAATCTCGAGTTTGATTATTTCGATGAGTATAGTACAACCGACCATGGTCGATTCAACATTGCTCTTATATCGACCTTGCAACCGACCCGTAACCAGCACATCACGAATCCCTGCAACACAACATTGCGTATTGCTAAGTTTTATAAAAGAAGAAAAGCTCGCTATACACGATGCATTTTGTGCTCGAAAATATCATACTACGGGGAACGTTGTCAGAATATTGTAGGAGAGGGAGAAGGGTCTTGGGGGGATGCTTTTTAATAATATTTTATTGAGCCACATACATAATAACGATGTATGGCGAGACATAATACTAACAACAATAACAATAATATTTACATATAAGAATAACATCATTAATGCTAAGGTTATTAGATATCTATGGTAGGAATTCTGTTTTTTTACTTTTATTTTATTAATTTATGTCAAGGTCTATATTTATGCTAAAACAGTGTAATTTAATGTTGTTTGATCTTTTCCTGCATCATAGGTCACCTTCTGCACCCTTTGTTCTAATGATTACCTGCAACAGATTGTGTGTCATACATTAGTTATTGTCATTACTACACCCTATTCTGTCCAAAAAGTTGAGTCAATTACTTATTCATGTGCGCTCTTGCACAATTTCTTACTTATGAACTTTTCTGAGTGATATGTTCAGCACAAGTATAGATTTATGAATGTATCAGATAACTCTCAAGAGGCACAGTTGCCCATTCCCACTACTTTGCATCATAGAGGTAATAATCCCAGCAGTAACGATGCTTTTGAAATACGTAACAAATTTTGCGAATACTTCAATAATGTTGGTAGTGTTCCCTTTTCAATACACTGCTATTGGTGCAGGAAATTGGTAGTTTTGTACATAAATCGTTGGTAATACCATACATTATTTTTAATGAATGTTTTCTGTACATAAATGTATGGTGCACAAAAAAACTAATTATTAATATTGTAAAATTCTGTTAGTTTTAAACTGCTGTTATATCAGGCAACATAGTTATTGGAAAAATGATTATAAATAGCTACTATTATTATGGTCTGTAAGTTTATAGGACGCTTATATATAAAGAAAGGATTAAGACTTTTTGTACTAACAAGTTGAGGTCACAACTTGTGGAATTGACTTTGGGCTAGCACATCACAGGATTCTAGTACCCTCCGAGGTCATCGACTTTCAAATTAAGAAAGACAATAGCCAACCAATTTCTTACTTTGACAATACTCCTTGGATGGTACTAAATTCTTACAAAGACTCATCTCGAAGTCAAATTCTCAAGTCACAACCTCCATTCGTAAAATGATAATTTAAATATGAGTTAAGAAAATCTTTATTTGGATAGGACGCTACTGAAACAGTTCAGGATATCCAGTTTATTAATTTGTTTTATATTTCATATCCGCGATTTTAGCATTGAAAACTGTTTGAGTAATAGTATTCATGACTTCCATCTTCAATTTTTCACTTGGAAGGTACGGAGGAGTGACCCAAGGAAAGAAACAAAATTATCCACAGGATCCTCTGGCGATGAAGTGTGCCTTTTGGTATTAATTATTATAGGCCGATTCAATGACCCAATAATACCTTGCATAATATTAGAAAACTCATTGTCATAGAATTTTGCAATTTTCTTTTATTAATTTTTCTTTGCTTGGCCCCGTTTTCCAGATGAACCAGCTTGCACACTTGCCACTGGTGAAAGAACTCTTGTTTGGTACACTTGTTTGTTGCATTTCAATTAAACATTTGAAGTATTGAAACATTTTCAAGACTACGTGATTCTCGTGCAATTCTTGAATTGGTGTCACTTTCTACAACTTGTCAGTGTCATTGTCATTGTCTGGCATGTCAGTTTGAATCATCTCCCACCTTGTATCATTTCAGATGCCCAATTCCGATGCTGACTATCTCCCAACGTGTCCTAAAACGTAAATATTTCAAACACAAATGTAGCCAACAAAGACTAAACATAAAATTATAAATGAAGATAAGTTTGAAAAGTTAAATTGTAGTAAAAGTATATTCATATTCTTCAACCATTATATAGAATTTTTTCTCAATGTTTATTTTGTTATAAAATATTTAAGTAGTGTAAATATTTTTTTTCCCTAAATACTGTTTTATCACATTTAGGGGCGACCCGTGGCGCAGTGTGTAACGCGCTCGCCTTCTACCTCTGGGGACGCCGGTTCAAACCCGGTCCGATCCAAGTAGAATCCGAGGTGGTGGACGGAGCGGTGCTCGCGGCAGGTTTTCTCGGGGTTCTCCCGTTTCCCCTGCCTATCATTCCACCACAACATTCACTCATAATCATTCACACCCATTTCATTTCACAATCACCGCTTCAGGGGAGGCGCGTCAGGAAGGGCATCCGGCGCCATGAATATTCCCCAGCTACAATTAACGAAGCATCATATCCATCCCCATTCGCCGACCCCAATGAACTGGGAATAATAAGGCTAGGCTAAACAAACAACAACAAACTGTTTTATCACATTTCTAATAATTTTGTTATAATGTATAAAATAAAATTTGTGCTGGTTTTGCTTCTAATAAGTTGCACAGAATATTTTTTTATGAGACCAGTTAATTTATTGTAAAGATAATGTTCCAATGAATTTTGATTAAAATTGCAACATTGTTAAAGGAATCTAGTTAATTTTTCTATGACAGTCTCCTAATAACATTTTCTAAAAATATCACCATTTATCACAATGTTTAAACATACCCGAGATTAGTCCACTTTTGCATGTCTGCATCAAAGAGTTTCTACCTTTACGAGGCGCTAGATAAGACTCCAAAAACAATAATTTTGGATAATACCAAAGTGTTGGTAGGTAGATCTGTAATATATTGTATAGACAAGGATTAAGTATGGTGTGTCTCATTAATTAATATATGTTAGTATTATGTAAACTTTAAAAAGTTTACTCACATCTTCTGTGCCTGTTCCACTTTTACGGGATGAATTGATTTTCCCACGCTCAATACTGCAGGTGTTGCGCAAAGTGAGTAATTTGGTGGAACACTCTTTTTGCCGTCGCTGTAGGCCTCAATGTTGTCACAGCGGTACATATTTACTCGAGGGCTTCTGAGTGGAGTTGTTCATTACGGTAACTTTTCAAATGGGTTGCATACAAGCATCAATTAGGCATATTCCATTTGTTCAACTGTCCACTTTTCTGCCTTTGAATTTTGTGAATCGATTCTGTTGTTCTGCAAACAATGGATTAATTAATAAAGACAATAATGCAAGCAAGTAATAATGCATAAAAGTATGTTATCCTATAACTTGTGTTATATGGAAAAAAATTGGAGATGTAGAGATAAATAAGTATAAAATTTGTTCTTATTACTGTGTTCTAAAAAAGTTCAGTATTTAATTTTGTCAAGTTTTTAATGTATATTTCATAATTCCTTTCTGAAATTTATTATATAAAAATTCCCAAAATTAACAGACCCATGAGAATTATAATAAATAGTATTGACGGGCCGATTTATATGTTCTCGAAGTTAGTTCTGCAAACAATGGATTAATTAATAAAGACAATAATGCAAGCAAGTAATAATGCATACAAGTATGTTATCCTATAGCTTGTGTTATATGGAAAAAAATTGGAGATGTAGAGATAAATAAGTATAACATTTGTTCTTATTACTGTGTACTAAAAAAGTTCAGTATTTAATTTTGTCAAGTTTTTAATGTATATTTCATAATTCCTTTCTGAAATTTATTATTTAAAAATTCCCAAAATTAACAACCCATGAGAATTATAATAAATAGTATTGACGGGCCGATTTATATGTTCTCGAAGTTAGTCCAGATGTTTTTAAAACCAATTCTTATTATGAAAAAGATTATACATTAAACAATAGCAGACAGTTAAAGCAAGTATTATTACTTACAACCATAGACAAAACAGATATAATTTTTTCTCTTGAAGTTAATAATATGTACCCATCAATCCCTCATAGGCATATAATAGATGCACTAGAATATTACATATCCATATTATAACAAAAATGTCATAATACCGGTGAACATACTACTAAAAGGAGTAGAATTAATTTTAAATTCCACTGAATTTGTATTTAAGAGTACTATCTACAAACAAACCCATGGAGCTCGAATAGGTGGAGTTCTGAGTGGATTATTTTGTGAATTGGCAATGAGAAGACTAGACAGATCTATATTATCTAACTTACAGGTAAAATTATATAGGAGATATGTAGGTGATACAATTATTATCACAAATGAAAAACAGATTACAATGACCCAATAAAAAATGTTCAACTCACATGATCGCAATATTGGAACAAAATAACCACATAGATTTTTTACATATCAAAATACATAGACAAGAAGAACCAACTTTTATGCAATTGGCACTGAAAAAACACAGATTCTGGGAGAACACTAAACTACAATGACACTCACATCCTAAGACCATGAAAGTTGCTATCATACACGACCTCCTACATAGGATGCTTAATGTTAGTGATGATACGTTCCATAATGAAAACATCAACCTAACAAGAAATATTCTTCACAATAATGTTTACCCAAAAGATTCCATAGACAAAACAATAAAACAATTCTTTCAGAAGATCAAACACACCAATTCTGCATCCCAGAACAAAAATACAATGAGTAATATGACTGCTGTAACCTTCGTTCCAGGACTAACCAGAAAAATTAGAAAAACCTGCGAAGAATACAACATTCAGACAATCCACACAATTAACAATAAACACCCCTTTGCTAAAGCACACATGGACAAGACAGACAAAAATGAAATGACCAATATAGTATGAAAAATTCCATGTACAAACTGTGACCTCAATTATATTGGACACTCAAAACGTAAACTAGTGACTCAAATACGTGAACACAGAACTAATATACATAAAAGTAAAGAGGGTGGTATAAATATACATATTGGGACAACAGGCCATAAGATGGACTTTGAAAATACAACTATTGTGGATCATGAACGTAATAAACAAAAAAGAATTGTAGCAGAATCAATTAATATGAAAACCAACAAAGTTATGAATACACAAGTTGAGTCAAACATATTCACTTCAAAATATGACACAATATTAAATATAATAAAAAAATTTAAATAAAAACTATAGACAAACCATTCCCTCATTTTTTTCCCCACCACATTGTTACGTCATAACATGAGGAGAACCTGTGCCGCACATTACTGATAAGCCTCAGTTCGTTTGGTCAGAGCTAGAGGACAACATCCAATACCGCACAACAGGCCATGACTGAATCACCCACAACTAGACGATTCGTTACCAATGTAACATGAGATAAATTTAATAAGTTTAATACAACATTTAACCAATAATACGCATGAATATTAAGAACGTTTCAGGTTCGTACTTTATCACATATTCAAGTTAAATATTTGTAAAAATTGTACTAAAAATTCAGTGATGTGATATACTAGATAATTTGGTATATATTTTTTATAGCAAATATAGGGTACGCCATGTGATTCACAATAAGGATTTCTTACAATTTTGTTAAGTAGAAGAAGAAGAATACATCAGAAGATGGGGGACATACATCCCCGAAATGTTATGTGATAATACGAACTGTAAAAGAGTTTGTGCGTCCTCAATACAAACATGTCATTATAAATAAGGGCACTGCCAACCAGTCTATCAATTTGAAAGACAGCATTACTCTCATCTATTTTATTTATTATAATTCCTATAGTAACATGTGAAGGTGATCAAAAGGTACGTAGGTGTTACAATAAGTCAAAATTTTCATGTTTTATTACCAAGATATCCTTAAAAAAAATAATTAAGAAACATGAATTTATTTACAATACTATAAATAATACAGTGCCAAAAAGTAATGAAAAATAAATAATGTAGTACTCGATTTGTAACCCACCCCAACTGGCAACGTGGATCATGACTTAGTCTGTGAAAACTCATAGAAAATAGAAATGGTAGTACGTTTGTCACTAGCATAATCCACATCTATTTTATCTCATAATTTTGCTTTGTTTTATTTGTTACTTCCGTGATGTGACTGGACATTTAGAATATTCACGGTGTGACAATGTGTGTCACTTCGAATTTTTGGAGAAATTTTTTTTGCTCCATTGGTTGAAATACCTCTTGCAATAAAAACCTTTTTCCAATTCAAGTATCATACTGAGAGTGTTATAATATCCTGACTTACATTGTGCTCTATAGAGTCAATATGTCTAACAGCTGCAGTACTCAAATGTGTTTTGTTATTTGTGATCATTGGATGTTTGTGAGTGTATCTTAGATATGGGATTTATTGAATTTTATTCAAAATATATATTGCCAAAAAATGTAGTCTTTGATCAGGATTACTTTAGAAGAAAGCTACTTCAATATTTTGTTAGAACATCATGATTAAGAAATTTTTATTACTTTACTGCATCACAGACTTATGTCAACATTCTCACTTGAATACTGTTCACAGTCAATAAGATTCTTAGGATTGGAAAGTAAGAATCTGTCTGGGACTTAATTAATTCATGTCATCCACCCTAAATATCCTTTCTTAAATGATTAACACAAAAGAGGACCATCTGCTGTGTTAGATAAAAGTTTGCTTTATTGACTTTAAGAACAACTTCAGTTTGTAGAATATAGCGTAGAAAATTTTCCCTCTACAAAAATATTATCTACTATCTTAATTCAATTTATTATCATTTGCACTTTACCAATAAGAGATAACTCCTCTTCTCCACAATTTACTGCCTCACCGCTTTGTTTCAACGACAGTGGTTCAATATATTCAAAAAATTTCCAATATCTAGATCAGCATCGAAAGATTTTTCTTCTTTCAAATTAAACTCAGAAATTTCACAGATTGATTCAAATTCTACTTTCGTGTCTTCTGTTCCTTCGACAATACAGTCATCATTCAAAACAGAAATGCAACATTTGCTGTATATTGCTTAAATGTCAGTCAACACATTATCTACAACAGTTGTTGGTAACTCATCGATGGATTGCTTCATTACACAACTTAATGGGACAAGGTTTAGACCTGAGTTGCCTTCCTTTGGTTCATTATCAGCAATCTCTTCTTTATTCTCCATCTTGATTTGTGATTCAGACAGAAATTCCTGAATTTTTGTTCACTTTATTACCTGTGTCACAATCATGTGGACATTCTTCAAGCAGGTTTTTCAACTGCAAACCACTGATACATGAGGTGCTTTGTTCATCTTCAACTTCCTCACTTTTCACAGATACTGAAGGAACTGCAACAAAAGTAACAGGATTTCACTACGCTGTGTTCAACTACTTTAAAAGCACAACTCGTCATCCCACCATGATTCATCAACAGTTTCTGTTTATAATAATACTATTAAATAAATAAGAGGTGCAAGTGACATGCATGAGAAATGAAAACTTTCAAACACACAGAAAAATTCTATCAAAAAAAAAAAAAAAAAAAATCCAAAAGTATGTGCTATTATAGTTTTGAAATGATTTATATAAGAATAGGTCTAGTTATACATTTATCCTGGTCAAACTAAAGAAATAACCATATATAACTGGAATCCTGTAAGTTAAACTCTTCTTCACATGTTAGTACGATGGCAATATTTATCAATATACAACCCTAAGTATTTTACATTAATAGTATACTTCATTATCATACATTTGTTGTACGAAGCAAAGAGCATTTTACATTTGTATTTTACTCCAAAAAAGATTTCAAAACAAAATACATTGCAATAATGTGACATTGCCACTTTTTACCACACAATCAATCTAAATCCCCCACAACAACATCAATCATTAACACGCAATCAATCATTTCTTCAAAAAGGTATTTTACTTCCATATACTTTTTAAGTCCATTACGATTATTGTCCACACAGAAGGACAACCCAATACATGAACAGAAGGAAACCCAACAAACTCATGAACCTGTAATACTCCCTAACTTCTGCACCTGAATTGACAAGCAACAAAACACTATCTATTCTACACCAAAACATACGATCATTAAAAAACAGAATAAATTTGCTACAGGTACGGTTAGATACAACATTGAGGCATATACTGAAAATTGGCTGTCAAGACACTGAAATTAACATCACTTCACTACCAGGGTACTATCTACAGGATTTTATTGCCATTACAAAAATAAGCATCACGCATATGGAGGTTCTTGTATTTACCTAAAACTTAACATAGAATCTAGACGAAACACAGATTTTAATTACTTATTTAAGGACTCATACTTTGAGTGTACTATAGTTAAAATTCTCGCTTTAAAGATATTTATTTTAAATATTTACAGAGCACCTGATGGAAATCTTGAAACCTTAAAAAAAAAAAAAAAAAAAACTAGAAACAGTTCTTAACAAACTGACAGAAAACAAGAACAATTTTATCATTATTTGCAGAAATCTGAACATTTGACTTTTTACAAACAAACATCATCATCATTGAACATGAATGAGAAAAGTTCATCCATCTAATGAAATCATTTAATTCGGAGACCATAATAAATGAACCCACAAGAATAACAAATAGTACTCGAACAATTATTGACCAAATGCTAATTGACAGGAGCAAACACATTTATTTTGCCTCTATGTATGATACGGGACTAAGTGACACTATAATGCACAGATCCTCTCACAACTGATATGAACTCCCAAAAGCCCCCCATTGTAACTAACACAAGAATATTTAACACCACAAATTTAAATACACTTCTAACACTTCTAAATAATGAAACGTGGACTCAGGTTTATGAAACCTCTAATGTAGATAGCAAGTACAACAAATTCTTCAACCAGTTATTAAATTATTTTGACATATCCCATCCACATAAGCAACAAACACAAAAACCACAAAGTAAAAATCATTGGCTGACTAAAGGAATCAAAACATCATGTGAACAGAAGAGAAGACTCCATATGTTAACTAAACAACCATCATGTCCCATTCAACTCAAAACATATTACAAACCCACAGTAGTGCTTAAGAAAGTAATAATTAAGGCCAAACAGATGACGAATGACAAACACATAGAGAAATTTACCAACAAAATAAAAGCTATGTGGAATATTGTTAAGCAAACCACTATGCAAGTCACCAATAAACAACAACACACAGAATTGATACAAGACAATAACCAAATCGTTGACCTTGCTTATACAGTCAACCAGCATTTCACAGGCATAGCCGATCAACTATAAAATAAGTCAAACACAAGCACACTACGAGCGCTACCAAATGATATTCATGTAACATCAACAATGTATATCAGGGAAACGAATGAGGAAGAAGTCCTTCAGATAATTAGTAAAATGAAAAAACAAAACATCCTCCGGAATTGATGATATACCAGACACAGACATTAAAAAAATAGCAATGTACATAATTAAACCACTTACTCACTCACTTATATAACAACTCCTTAACCCAACATATCTTCCCGAAATTATAAAACAAAATTCACAAAAAAGGAGGCAAACAAAAAGTAACAAACTATAGGCCAATATCACTTCTCACAGTTTTCTCTAAAATACTAGAAAAACTATTAAATAACAGATTAAAAAGCTCCTTAACATGTAACAAAATTATTAGACTCCCAACATGGATTTAGAGAAAAAAGATCCTATCCATCATCAAAAACCACAAAAAATTTTCTTTAAAAAATTTAAGAATCTCAAAGTATTATTTGATTTTTAAAAATATATTTTGCCGAAGTTTATTTCAGTTAATTTCTCAATCAATTATTACTCCTACAATTCAATGGCCAGAAAGGCAGATGAGCCATACCCTATGACTGGGTAGCAGCGGTCATAGTACCGACTGTAGGTAGAGACGAAGACGTCAGTATAGCTACAGATTCGAAAGCATGAGGCGATCGTGGAAACCATGATATCGGCTCTTGTACTGCAAATGTGGCAAGCTCCGGATTAGCTACCACATTATTCATCCTGGTCCCACACGACCATATCCACTTTTATGAAACATGGCAGTTCCTTTATCAGAATATTGCGAAGTAAAATGTCCACGCTCGGATCTTCGGGTGGACACTTTTAGAGGTGAGCCACGTGAAATTGAAGTAATAGAAGAAAAAGGAAATATCCAGGAGAAAAAGAAAACACCAATAATGAAGATTGCAACATGGAATGTGAGAACAATGAATAAAGAAGGAAAACTTGAGAACCTTAAACATGAAATGAAGAAAAACCAAATAGATCTGATGGGATTAGCGGAGATAAGGTGCATTGGAGAAGGAGAATTGTTAACAGATGAGTACAAGATGGTATACAAAGGAGAAGATAAGAAATATTGTGGTGTGGGATTTATATACAAACGGAGTCTGGACAAATATGTTACAAAGTTAATACCCAAGAGCGAAAGAGTCTTTGCCTTGAAAATGAAGAGTGATCCGGTAGATACGTTAATCATACAGGTATACATGCCAACATCTTAACATACCGACGATTTTGTGGATGAAGTATACAAACAAGTAGAAGAAATAATTGATGAAAATGGAAAAAGTTAAATAAGAACAATAATAATGGGAGATTGGAATAGTGTGGTTGGAGAGGAGAGTGTTCATGGCATAGTTGGAAAATATGGATATGGAAAAGAAATGAAAGAGGAGAAAAACTAATAGAATTTTGTAAACAATATGATCTCTGGATATCAAATACTTGGTTTAAACAACATAAAAGACGGCTGTACACATGGATGAATCCAGGAGATAGAATGCGATTTCAGATAGATTACATCTTGGTTAATCAAAGGTTTAAAAATAGTATTAAGAAAGCAAAGACTTATCCAGGAGCTGATGTCAACTCAGACCATAATCTGCTTGCTATTGAAATCAGAACAAGATTGAAACATGAGAAGAAAAGAACAACACCAAAGAAGTGGAATAATGAAAAGTTAAGAACAGAAGGTGGAAAACAGTACAAACATGAAATCAAAGAAAAACTGAAGAGCAATATCGCTAAAGAAAATGTGAAAGAGGATTGGAATGAAATGAAAAATGTCATCTTGGAATCACTAGAGAAAAATATTGGAAAGAAAACAGATAGAACAAGGAAAGAATGGGTAACACAGGAAATGATACAGAAAATGGAACAAAGAAGAATGTGGAAAAGAGATAAAACTGAAAATGGCAAGAAACAATACAAGAAACTTAATAATGAACTAAGAAGAGAAACGGACAGAGCAAGAGAAAAATGGATGGAAGAACAATGTGAAAAAGTAGAAGAGCTAGAAAAATACAACAAAACTGAAGAAATGTATAAAATAGTGAAGAACTTAACAAAAAAGAAACCAAAAGCGATCTCTAAACAAGAAATGATGAGGAAAGATGGAATGGTAACTTCAGATGTCGAAGAAAATAAAGCAATTTGGGTTGAATACATCAAAGAACTGTATAAAACGGAAGATAATCAAAAAATGAATGAACTAGAAGATGATGAAGAGAATAGTGGAAACAGATCGGAGAACATAGAAGAGTGGGAAGTAAAGAAAGCAATCAAAGAACTGAAAAATAATAAAGCACTGGGTTGTGATAATATACCATCGGAAGCACTGAAGGCATTAGGACCTTGTGCCATAACTAGAATTACAAACATAATCAACAAGATTTACAACACCGGAATATGGCCTGAAGAACTTTTGAAAACCATTCTAGTACCATTACCAAAGAAGACCAATGCAACACAATGTAAAGACTATAGAACCATCAGTTTTATATGTCATTTAACTAAAACCATAACAAGAATTATATTCAAAAGGATTGAAGGAAAAATTGAAGAACATTTAGGAGAAGATCAGTTTGGATTTAGAAAAGGGAAAGGAACAAGAGATGCAATGGCGTGTATGAGAATGCTAGGAGAAAGGATGCTGGATATGAACAAGAATGTGTACGTGTGTTTTATAGATTGGGAGAAAGCGTTTGATCGAGTGGAATGGAATATATTGCTGAGAGTATTGAAAGACATTAATCTGAACTGGAAAGATCCCCATCTAATTAGAGCACTTTATAAAGGACAGAAGGTTGTAGTAAGAGTACATGAAGAAGAAACATAAGAAATAATAATTGGAAGAGGAGTTAGACAAGGATGTTGTATGTCACCTACACTCTTTAATCTGTATGCTGAGAAACTTTTAGAGGAAGCATTAAACAACACGGCAGGCATTAAAATTGAGAATAAACGCTTAAGAAATATTAAATATGCTGACGACCAAGCAGTGCTGGCTGAATCTGAAGGGGAATTAAAAATAATGATTGAACACACAAATGAAGCCAGAAAAAGATATGGAATGAAGATCAATATAAGTAAGACTAAAGTTAAGAAGATAGGAAAAACGGATTCAATAATACATATACAATTAGAAGGTCATGTGCTAGAACAAGTGAAGAGTTTCAGATATTTAGGTGGACTTATACGAACAGATGGAAGTTGTACTGAAGAAATCAGAAGTCGAATATGTATGGGAAAGATGGCATTTGAAAAGATGAAAGACCTACTGACAACAAAAAGAATACCATTGAAGTTGAGAAAACGATTTTCTAAATGTTACATTTGGAGTGTGGTACTGTATGGAGCGGAGACGTGGACATTAAGAAAGAAAGAAGAGAAATATCTAGAAAGCTTTGAAATGTGAGTGTGGAGAAGAATTGAAAACATCAAGTGATCAGACAAAATAAAAAACGAAGAAGTACTTAGAAGACTTGATGAAGAAAGAATGATTTTGAAGACAATAAGGAACAGAAAGAAAATTTGGTTGGGTCATATATTGAGAAGAGATTGTTTACAAAAGAAAGTAATCGGAGGAAAAATAGAAGGTAAAAGATCACGAGGGAGAAGAAAATTTGGTATGTTTACAGATATTGCACATGGAAGAAGCTTTGAACAGTTGGAAGAGGACGCTCAGGATCGTGAAGAGTGGAGAAGGCTGTGTTGATACCTGTCTTTGGACAGATGAGTTTCTTAATTTCCATGGGATAGTTGATTCCAGTAGTTGTTCTTGTAATTTCAGGTGTATTTTCCCAAGCTGAATGTTGGATATCGTTTATGAACTTTTCTACTTCCCAATCCAGTTCATGATTGCTTTTCAGAGAAACTTTAAGATTAATCTTCTCTTCTAGGCATTGCTTAAAACTTACCCAATCCATTCGTCCAATGACTAAGGTTGGGTTACTTTCTTTCTGAATAACCTTGTCATTAAGAGTCAAAAATAGGGGAGAGTTATCTGAGCTTAAGTCCTGGCTGTCATCAATTTGAATATAAGTACTTGATATATTCTTGATAATGTAGAAATCTATCAAGTAATGTTTTTTTTTAATAATCAGTAGGCCAATATGTAGGCTTGCCAGTTGAAAGAACTTGACAGCCATATTCTTCAATTGCTTTAAGTATCTCTCTACCTTTCGTCGTGGTGAGACGAGATCCCCAATGGATATTTTTAGCATTGAAATCCCCTCCCACTATAAAACGTTTTCCTAATTGTTTAAGGAACTCCAAGTACTTTTTCTTTTTAATAGAATGTCTGGGTGGACAATAGACTCCTGCAACGATAATGGAATAGTTTTTAGTTTGTATACAAATAGCTGTTGCCTGTATTTCTTCGGTGTGAAAGTTCACTTCCTCATAGTGCAGTAATTTTCTTTAATTATCTCTGCACTATCACCTTTAGCATTATTATCTGGATACATAGAGTGGTATAATTTGTGTCCTCTAAATTTAATGAAGGATTGATTTGTAAAATGTGTTTCTGAAATTAAGCATACATCAATGTTTTCTATATCACGAAGTGTTTGCAACTTATGGCGATACTGCTGCAGTCCATTGGCATTCCATGCCATAATTTTCAGACATTTATTCATTTCTTCTGAGTTTTGGATATAGCTCCTTTATTGCTATATTCAAGTTTCATTAATCGCTCTTCAAGAGTATTGACATAATAAATTTTAACATAATAAATTTATTGTCAAAAACTGTGTATGACCATGTGGAGGACAATGAACTAATTTACTCTCCGGAAGCAATCAAGGGACCATCCCATCAATTCCGATCAAGGGCCCTAAGGCAGAGGCGGATTCAATTTTTTTTTGCAAAAGTTCCTAGATAAGATAAAAAGTTAGCTGTGAGTTATAATACTTATATAATGTCAATATGTTTGTAATTTAACGCAAATATGTTTGTAAATTTACATGTACAAGTTATTATCGAACTATAGATTATTCTGAGTATAGTGTTTAATAATCATAAGAGTTGGAAACAAATCACTAAATCCACGATTTATTGTTACAAAAACACGCCCCTAGAAAAAGCCTAGAGAACCTGTATAAGAATTCCATAGTGGTAATACATTCCATAGTAATTATTAACACTTGCACCACTAGTTTCTTAAAAACTCCCTTTATTTCAAGTTACCCTGGGTAGTTCATATGTTTTTGCTATTATTAGTGACATTTAGTTCAAGCATTTCAACTTAAGAATTCTATGTGGGTGAATTGAAATAATTATTGGATTTACATCTCTACATTCTCACATCAAATAATTTGTAATAAGGTAGTTTATACCTTATTAGATAAGCAGTAAAGCCTTAAAATACTTCCACATAATATTCTGCACTAATTATCACACATCAATCACACACCACAATCTGTTAACAAAAATTCAGTAGCACATTAATGGTAATCTTTTACACTTCTCAACTATTATAAATTTCTAACACAGTTGAATTAATGAACACACTGACACTAATTTTCGTGATAATACATCCTGTATCTACATTTCTGAGAAATGAAAGGTTATTTTCTAAACTTCAAGTAGGTTATAATATATTTCACCTACCTGTAAAGTGACCAACTCGCAAGTAATATCAACGGGGCAATCAAACCTTCAATGAAAAATATTTGATCGATATAAAACGGTATATGTTTAACTAATATTTATTAAAATAACCTGAACTCACCATTAACTAACAAGAACATACACCAAATGACACAACTGAACAAACAATGTTTAAACAACAATTCCAGAAATACTTTTTACACTTCTCCTAACATCCTATTTTTCAGCCGTTTTCAGCCCTGTCATACAGCGACGCTCTGAAGTTGGTACAGTGTTCTTCGTTAGGTTTTTGTTTCAAGCATAAAAACAAAATGGCGATCATGGAGCTTGTGTGTCGTGTAACATGGCAATATAGAATTGTGGAAATGAATTTATCGTAATTTCTATTATTCTACTCCTCTTTTTTCTATGGTATATTGTATTTTTTCAATGTGTTGTGGAAGGAAGTTTCTTAGAAAAGCGCTTTGTTGGAATTAAAAAGAAGTATATTTATAATACCTGTGAACATAAGATACGTTGACTTGTGTGCATTTACTTTAAATTGTTATAAAATGCCTTTAATATGTTTGAATGATCACATTGTTCACTTTATGTGTTCAGTGGGCAACTTATACGAAAAAATGGAACTGACTGATTGTGTAATGGTTACAAGGGGAGGATTGATTCATGCCCATAAAATCATTTTGGCAGTGTACAGTCCATATTTTAAGGTGAGTTTGGTGTAAGAAGTTTTATTTGTATACCTATTTTCAATAATTTAAGTTATGTGCTCTGACTGTAAATTTTCACATTTGTTAATAATGTTTGTACAGACTTGAGCTCTTGATAGACTAAGAAATATACCAAACAATTACATGTGTTTACAAATGACTTTAACTCCTTAGTTATTGTGAATATTTTGTCTGAGTTAGTGGAAATTGTTCATTAGTTATAAGTTGTTATTATAAGTGTGAGATAACAAGCTCATGTGATATCCGATTAAAGAGTACATTAGCCACAATAAAGGAGAAATGAAAAACATTGTTTTGTGAAACATTTGGACCAATTTCGCCTTATGGTCCAACGCCGTAGAAAAATAACCTTATTCTTCGTAAATCCTACCGCGAGTGCTGCTACCTCCACCATCGCCTCCATCTTCACACGTACAACAGATTTTCTTAAAAATAAATCGCCGGGTCTAACAAACCTAACATCATTGTTCATTATAATTGTTATATTTTAACTAACATACTAACATAAACGGTGGCGGAGAGAAGAAAATAGTGCGGAACATTATTTATTTATAACTACCGTAAATATGATGAACGAGGAATACGACTTATATTTTCGGAACCGTAATAATATTTGTAGTATTATGACATTAATCATTTTTTCGAACCCTCTTTGGACCACAAGGCGAAATTTGGCCAAACATTTATATCATACATCAAAGTATGATTTACTTTGAACTTTGGTATATTTTTTTTGGACCAAAATATTTATCTTTTTTTAACCGGAAGATTGAAGATACCTCTACAGGACACATTTACAAGACCTGTCATTTTCCATTCTATATGAAGTTTGGGTAAAGTACAGTTTTTAGCCCATTTTGCTTAGGGATTCATTTTTTTCTTTTTTCCAACATGACTGCTGCTGACACTTAACGTATTTTTGCTGATGGTTGTCCGTTACTATCAAATAGATTGGGGCAAATATTTGATAGTAAAGTAGTCTTTACCATTCTCATTAGAAACTGAATCATAGGGTCCTCAAGCTTATCTGATTACACTTTTGACCGTTATATTCCTTTTATTAGTAGGCTTATCTTGGATTTGTTTATTTAGTTGAGAGGGTGTTGGTGATGGTTTATTTCAATTCACATAGCGATTGCTAAATTTTGTACTGTAATTAGTTAACTATCAATTACCTAATTATATAATGTATCTGACTCCATATTTTGTCCAATATCAGAAGGATAATGGTGTTAAATAATAACTTTGACCATCACGAACAAACACTAAAAGTTATTTATAACTTGCCTAAGTTAAATAAAAAACTGAAATCATTTCAAAAAGGTTAACGTAAGATTTTATTATCACAATAGTTATGATTGACGTAAAGTCAGCTTTACCATTTTAATTCTTAGTCAGTATTCAAGTTTCTCTGAATTGACGTTTATAAGTTATATACTATATATATTTAAAATACATAAATTAAGCATTGATGAATGGCTGTAAAACATAATATACATACACACACATAATCTGAAATAAATACTTAAGTAATACATAAATGATAAATGAAAACTAACACCTAATCAATATAGAAGTGACATTATTACTAATAAAAGCTAATATTCACTGTCCAATCAGTTGATGTATGCCAATATGATATTTAGCATTTGAACAATTCAATCGCAATTGCATTAAAACTTATGTTTATAATTATTGGCATAACGATTCATACAACTCACACAATAAATTAAATGCCAACTTCACAATAGTTCGTGTATAACTCACGGTAAGACGTTTCTCATGTTTGTCCTGGTTAGGTACTAGCCGTCTCGGTGGCCTATTATACCACACTGTTTAGTTGAGGATTTTACTCAGTATTGTTATTAATGATTATACATTTTACATTGCAACTCATTGAGTACGATGTGCAAACACTAATAAATGCATTAAAAGATTAAAACTACAATCCGATCACTAGAACGACATGAGATCGGAGTTCTAGATGGACACGTCTGTTCATGCGAGACGCTGGCCCTATAATGGCTAGAAGAAACTCTTCATCGTCTGTAGTTTATTTCACTATAAAAGTTTCTGATTGGCTGTTTGACTTTATTTATTCTTCACTTAAATATAATATTTATTTCGTCCTATCA
Organism: Laupala kohalensis; assembly: GCA_002313205.1. Classification (NCBI taxonomy): domain Eukaryota; kingdom Metazoa; phylum Arthropoda; class Insecta; order Orthoptera; family Trigonidiidae; genus Laupala; species Laupala kohalensis. The sequence goes on from NNCF01132091.1 coordinate 28,613, forward strand.
TATCACAGTATATTACTATTGTTCACAGAATGTACTAGAACTTGTTATTGTTACATAATAAAGATGTGTTTATTTATCGTTTATTATTAACAACTTTAAAAATATTCAATCTTCCTAATTCGCTCTTCCGCCCATTACACATTTGTCTACGGTCAGGGTATGTAGCTCAGCAAACAAGGGTAATACTAGAAAACTAATATTGACATAGTGTAAAAGCTCCTAATGGCTCAAAAATCCATCCATAATGAGGAATAATGCACATTACATATAGTAATATTATTTAGAAGAACGTATAACCGAAAGCCCAGTGTCCCATTATTAGGGCTTTTGCTTATTTTCAAGTTAGGAATCAATGCTACCACAAGACAATATTAAAATACTTTGTTTAATATTAAGAAATTATGATTAATTAATGCAAATGCTAGAAATGACACAAATAGTTATAATAACTATTATATATACAGTTTGTGATCAATTATTTTGCGGATTTAAAAACGGAAACGTGGGCATGCGGCTGGCTTAATTAGCTTTTATAAATCGACATCAGCTGTCGTTTGCGAGGATCCGGAGGAGGAGTAAAATACGTATTGTATCTTTATTAAATTACTTTTTGGTCATTTTTCTATTCTCAAACAACAAATAACTATTCGTATTATTGAATAGTGTGAATATACCTTGCTTTTAAATGCATTATTGTTCTAACCAAAAAAAATCATTTTAACAATGAAACAGAGTTTTTATAAGAGATATTTTACCTCAACAGTATGCTGAGTTTTTTATTTATTGACTCTACCTTAATCTTGTTGGTGAGTTGTTAGCAGAGGTTTGCAGAGTGCTGGAGAGAGAAATGTGTTTTGAGCACCCAGCATGGGACGAGACAGAAAAGGGTAGAAAGTTATACATATATTCGTAATATAAATTTTTCGAGGAAAAGAAGAATGGTTTGATCTATCCTAAATAAGTATATATTTATTTATTGACCAAAAGGTTTTCTGCATTTTTTCCCCCTTGTATAAAATGTCTTATCTGTAAAGGTAGGTACATTTTTATTTAAAGATGATACAGTCTTTGCTTAATAGAACTGTAGATGAGCTATATATACTAAGAGCCACTATTTTCAAGTATTTTTTAAATTACTTTTTGAGTTCACTGTAGCTTTGTGTTGTAACTCTACAGCTTCTAAACAATAAATAAACATGAAACATTAGATTGATTCATTATAAACTTAAACATTTACTGATATATATTGTAGAGCAAGAAACCAAATTACATTTACACTTCTTTGTCTGAAAAAGATATTATGTGTTGTAAACGTATTATGTACGTGTGAGTTGTCATTGATATGTAAATTACACACAATAATCTATGATTATGAAGCGTTTTGATAGTTAAAATTGCTTAGGGTTGTATATTGATAAAAGCCTAGTTACTAATGTGACAAGAATTTACAATTACAGGATTCCAGTTTGAAGGAATNATGTTGTAAACGTATTATGTACGTGTGAGTTGTCATTGATATGTAAATTACACACAATAATCTATGATTATGAAGTTTTTTGATAATTAAAATTGCTTAGGGTTGTATATTGATAAAAGCCTAGTTACTAATGTGACAAGACATTACAGGATTCCAGTTTGAAGGAATTGTTACTGGTTTCTTCTTTTCTTGGACCAGAATAAGTAGTTAACAAGTAACCTTTCTATTATAATTCCTTTCTCTACTAAAATAGCATATATATTTGGGATTTATATGTTTTAATGGAATTTTTCTGTGTGTTGGAAAGTTTTCATTTCTCGTGCATGTCATCTCCTCTGCTGATGTTTTTTCTGTTAACTAATATTATTCCATCCTTCTAAACAGAAGCTGTTGATGAATCACAATGGGACGACCAGTTTTGCTTTTAAGGAAGTTGAACACAACATAATGAAACTGATTTTGGATATGATGTATTATGGAGAAACTGATGTACCGGAAACTGATGTGGCTCTCTTCACAGAAACTGCAAACTTGTTACAGATTACATCTTTAAGGCGCGCTTCTCTAAATGTAAGTTTCTTTATGCAGAATGAGTATGTTTGGAATAATATACTCCTTTTTAATGTCTTGGGTTTCTAGTTTTCAGAGACATTTTCCACGCGGAACACAAGTGATGACAACAATGCTCCTAAATGTGGTGTGAATGTGTTGGGAAATGTTAAAAGGAATTTGCCTGTTCAAGAAAATGGGGCAATGTGTGACCAAGATGTGCTTCATGAAAGAGAAATCAGAAGTAATTCTGGTATTGAGAAAATTGATCTGCAATCGATACATTCACCTGAAACAGACGAAAGAAATATTTTAAAAGAATTCTCAGAAAAAGTGAATGAGGATCGTTCAAAGAAAAGCATTCAAAATTCAAATGGTATAGCAAATGTTGGAGAGTGGAGAGACGAAGAGGATTTGCAGGATGAGTTAAATCCTATTACTTTTGTTGCAGTTCCTTCAGTATCTGTGAAAAGTGAGGAAGTTGAAGATGAACAAAGCACCTCATGTATCAGTGGTTTGCAGTTGAAAAACCTGCTTGAAGAATATCCACATGATTGTGACACAGGTGATAAAGTAAACTTTAAGCGCGAACAGGAATTTCTGTCTGAATCGCAAATCAAGATGGAGAATAAAGAAGAGATTGCTGATAATGAACCAAAGAAAGGCAACTGGAGTGCAAACAATGACCCTTGTATTTACGATATGGAGCAATCCTTTAATGAGTCGTCAGCAAATGTTGAGGATGATAAGTTGACAGACAGTGAACCAATCAAAAGTGTACTTGGCATTTCTGTTTTGAATAGTGATTGTATTGTTGAAAGAACACAAGACTTGAAAGTAAAATTTGAATCTATCTGTGAAATTTCTGAATTTAATTTGAAAGAAGAAGAATCATTTGATGCCGATCTTGATCTTGGAAATTCTGAAGATATTGATTCAATATCCTTGAAACCAGAGCATGAGGCAGTAAACTGTGGAGAAGAGGAATTATCTCTTTCTGGTTGTCAACAAGACATGAAACCAGAATTAGATAGTGTATGCACCAGTAAATTTAATACAAAGGAGGCGAGAGTTGTTTTAAAGAGAATCAATTCCTTTACTGCAAGGGATAAAGACAGTAAAAATCCAGGTGAGGCATTTTAAATTTATATTTTTTTAAAATGTGTTGTGTTACTTTTCTCAATTAAGGATGACGTACTAGTAACCGCAATTACCAACCTTACTCTGCAATATTAAACAATATAACAAAACAGGTGCACCATTAGGAATTTTTTAGTTTTGTGTAAAGCTGTCTGACATGTTGTTCAACATGATTCCCATAATACTAATGTAATTTTTTCCAACTCTTCTTTTATTAGAAATAATGTTTGTTGTATCCCATGTAGTGTCGTGTTTAGACGGAAAGAAATGACATGAATAGCGGCTTCAGACAATTGGCACTCATGCTACGGTGGAATTAGCAGTGGATGCCAATGTTGACATATTATCTGTCTAGATTATGTTTCTCCAACATGAAGTGAAATGTTGATAAATCAAATGATTTTTTTCATGATCTAGTAATGCTATGAAATTAATCATTCCTAATAACTTCTAAAAGCTTTGTGGTCATACAACTACAAAGAATTTCTTTTTTGAGAAAAATACAGTAGCCTTTCTCTTATACAAGTATTTCAAACTTTTATATGCATTTTTTCTTGTACCTTATATGATGTAATGAATCAAGAATTTGTGATAAAGGGCCAATTCTTTATAAGAGATCAAAAAAAAAAAAATTTACTCAACCTTTGAGAAAAATTTCAAATTTTTGTTATTAGTTGTAGTATGAAATTTAAAAGTTAGCAATGCATTTAACAAAGGTTTGGGTATTGTAAAAAATGGCAGCCAATTTAGTGCTGCCTTGTACTATTTTTTACCTGTATAGATAATTATATAACCTTAAGTATCAGGACATTGGTTGGCCTAACCACTTTAAACAATTATAAAAATGTTGAATTCTAGAAGCAAGAAAGTTAATGCTTGTTTCAAGTATTACTAATTTTACCCTTTTAATTAGACATGTTTCTCTCCCACTCACCCAGGGACCCTAATGCCATGTTGGGATTTTGCCTGTACTAGCGAATAATATTTTCTGCTTAATTTTTAAATGTCAAATCTAGGCAATACCCCGTCCCTTCTAGAATCACTCATTAGATACAGTAGTACTTTGTATATCTCTGAAACAGCTGGGTTTGATTAACATGTTGTATCAGACATATAGTGATTGCTAACAAGTTAATGAAATTTAATGAACTTCGTGAGAATAGTTTGTGTGCTCTTGCAGTTAATTTAGCTCGGTCTTTTATGGGATTTCACATCTTTATCTGAAAAACTATATAAACAAATGCTAGTAATCCTTCAAATTTATTGGGATTATTCACTGGTATGTTGAAGTATTAAAACTCTACTAATATCATACATCAGAGGAATTACTGCCTTCTCTACTGGCAACGCATCCGTAGAGACCATTGAATAGCATCCTGTCATTTGCCATAGACATTGCATACGGCGTAGTCCTTGTTCATATGTCTTTTTTCACTATTACCTTTCCCCATACCCTACATCCGTATATTATCGGCCGTACCATCCGTGTTTATACTTGCAATACTCCATCTTCAGTTATATTATATTAGCTTTACCATACCCTTAATAAGCTGTAGTATAATTTCTTTTTTCTGACTATTGCGTATTGTAAATGCTTATTGAATAATAGCTTTTCATCGATTATTTGTCCCAGATATCTGAGACTGCGCACCCCCCCTCCACCACCTTTCTCCTATTCATCTTTATAATCTGTTCTCTTTAGCATTCCCTATCCACAGCATCTTTGTCTTAACTTCCGATAGTTTCAATTTTGATTTCAAACAGATCATCCACATGCTTCAATATATTTTGTGTGTTTTGTTGTATTTATCTTTTACTGTCATCTTCTATAATTAACACCAGATCGTCAGTATATGCAATTATTAGATTCAATATTATTCAAAATTCTTTCCATAATCACTATCCAATGGATCCGCCTAGTTGAGGAGCCTTGTGGACATATTTTTGTCGTGTCCCATAATGTTATGTGGCCACCTATTTGTGTCAATATTACATGGTCCTGGAAATATGATTTTAATATTCCATACAAATACTGTAGTAAATTTCTTTTCTTTTATTCATCCATTAGCAGTTCCCTATTGACCATATCGAGAGCTCCTTCTATATCCAGATACACACATATGCATTACCTGCCTTTTCGTATTGTTATATCTTTGAGTAACTGAAATATTGCATCTTCTGTGCTCCTTCCTTTCCCAAAACCATATTGTCACTCATTAATTTGCATAGTCGTTTCTAAATGCTTCGTTATTTTTTCCCTACCCACTTATCCCCAAGTCTGCTGTGAGTGTCAGTTTATAAATTCAATATGTTTCTTGTGAACTTGATGTGTAACATTTCTTAAATTATATATTTATAATGATTTGGCTCCCAATCTATTATTGTTTACAATAATTTTCTGCTTTGATGGTTTGTTGTTTTTGTCTTCAGTTTGTTAAAATTTTCTGTCATTGTTTAATTTTTATGTGTGGTTTATTTGTTTTTTATTTGTTTACAAAATAAATCAACATTTGTTTTTGTGTTCCAACACATACATTATTTGATCACGATAGCAATCTTCTGCTCAAACATTGTGGCATAAAATAAATAATTGTCTACAAAAAAAAAAAAAGATTCATTTAATAATTTCAATTAAATGATGATTGTAAGCATGAATAATGTAAATAGCTCTAATTATGTATCTAAAACTCACAATCTTCTGAGTCCCCTGCCTTTTGTGCAACATTCTCCCGTGATATTGACTAAATAAAACCTCTTTTGCTAAGACTCTTGTATCGCATCATAGCCTCCAAACCCACCACAAAATCCTTCTTCAGTAAACCACTTCGACTTGTCTATAAACAATCCCGTAATCTCCATAATTATTAAATAAACACAAAGAATGGAACCATGTCCCTGTACCTTTCTCAGTCGCTACAAAATGCTGTGAAAAGCTGGCTATATCATTGGTCCTTCTGTGTCCTTCACTGGCCCTGTCACCCAATTCACTCAGAAAATTTGACAATCCAGTAAGAGCACTTCCTGAAATGAAATTTACCTTTTTTGTTGACTATCCGTAAAACTTATTATGTAGATGAAGCTACTACTATCATCATACATTTGAACAATCACAGAGCATCTTGTGATAATTTCATTTCTTCTTTGTCTGGCCCCTTTCACACTAAATTACGTAACGAAAAATGTAACAAAGGTTTTAACGTTATGATTCTTCCCACACCTTACCAATTCGTAGATGTAAAAACAAGTGAACTAGGTTTTCTTTGTTCCCTAGGAGCCTCTACGCGACCCGCTTTAAATAGACAACAGTTAATTATTCAAAACTCAATTTCAAATATCTCTTGTACTTTTCTTTTCTTTATCTGACCGTCGTCCAACGAAATCTGATGAGAGAAGACTCGGTTCATTCATCCTTTTAAATTATTTTGAACCGAGTATATAATTCACTGTTTGGAGAGACACTAAATAAAGAAAGTAAATTACATGTCAACAAGAATTTGACACTAAGCCAATAACTTCTATAAGGAGAAAATACTTAAAAATTAAATCACATTTCTAAAATTCACTTGTGTCTGAGAACAAAACCCTCTTTTTCCTTTACTTTCATTCACTTTAATCGTGTTTTACTCTTTGACTTTTATTTAACTTTCAACCCAATAGATACGGGTTCATGTTTTTAATGGGGCATTAGGGCTTGCCAACGTCTAGGTCATTAGAGCCTTTGGTATGTTACGTTAAAAGAACTAATATGTCATCCACGACATATTATTTGTGTTATGGCACTTACGAGAGCGACTGATTGTGCTTGAAATTCCAGAAAACTAATTTTGTGTCGTAGGTTTCATCGTATTAGATCAAAATCCAGTTTTGTGATCCAAAGAAGCCGTAACGATTTTGAAAATATTCGATGCAACCACGATACAGGTGATACGATGCACAGGGGTTTGTTATACGGGGCCTAGTTGCAAAACTTTTGAATTAGTTTAAAAATTTTATTCTGGGCAATTCCAGCCGAACAAACTACTCTAGAAGTTTTATTTTCATATTTAAAAAAAACGTAGAGTATAAAGGGTTTTTTTTTTGCTTTTAATTAATTACTGTATATCTGCATGTACTGAATATCTCTTCGCAATGACATAAAAAATCTGCTGCTAAACCAATCAGAGACCATCACAGGGTGCATGTTTTGTGGTTTAAAGGTATATAAACTTCTTGGTATTAATTAAAAGTAATGTTTAAAATATACCTCTAACTCATAGTTTATCGTTCTATAAATGTAAACTTAAGTCATGAAAGTTGCTTTTCTCTTTCAAATAAATTTTTATCATTCTTGAAAATGTTGTGGTGCTTGAGATGTCTGTATATTCAAAGAGCAATTTACTAAAATACGTGCTTAGTGAGGAGCTTTCATTGATGAATCAATCAGTCCTTTTCACGAGAATGGAATACGGGAGTGTTATTTAAAAGTGTACGAGAAACATTGCGGTGGCAATGAATTGAGCGACGCATTCTGCATTTCTTATCAACGAACAGATGCTAAGAGAAAAGAAACTTTTTAGTAGCCGTGATTAGCGAGTCATAACGTCGTGGTGTCCACGATACTAATTTCGTATTGCGCTCTTCTTTGAGTCGGTCACGAGGCGATCTGACCGTTTGTGTAGACGCCGTAACGTGAATCTAAATGATCTAAAGAGAGCGCATCCGTCACAGTATTCGTTGTTTCGAGAGACAAGTGGCGTGAATCTATAATTCGAGAACATTCCGTGAAAACATTTCTGGCTCTCTTCGTCGTTCAAATTACAATTTTGAAATACCACCTTAACGCAGTTAAGATTTGTTTATTTATTGAATTAAACTTTAATACGTTAAATTACAATAAGGCAAGAGGCAGATAACATCGATAAATAATTAATAAAATTAAGAGTTTAGCTTCAGCTGCTGTTTCTTTCTGTCTCAGAAGCCGCGTCGTGAGGCGTTGGTCGTCAGTGCGCCTATTTCTCGCTTTTCCAGGTTCGTTTTAATACCTCAATTTCACTCGTGTGTATTCAAACGTCTAGTCTTTTCGTATCTTCCGTCCGCCCTCCCTCTCTCTCTCCTCTTCTTCGCTGTCCGTGAGGGTGAAAGGGGGCAGAGTCGCTTCCGTGTTTCCCTTCCCGCTTCTCTGTATCGATTTTGATTATTCTCTTTAAGTATGTTCTACAGTTACTATAGTCAAAAATAGAATGAGTTATGCTTTCGGCAGGGTTAAACCATTTTCTGTTCTTCAGTTTTGTTCCATCGCTTTTGTTAGTACCTCTTCGTTGATGTATTATATGATACACTGGAATTCACGTTTTCCTTTCCATACAAAGTCATATTTACGACACTTTTTCTACCACATTACTCGGCATTGTTTCTTTCTTTCTCTTTCTTAAATCGATTTGCTGCTTTATTGTCTTCTCCCTTAACATTCGCTCCTAAATTGTAAAATAATAGCGTCCACTTTTTTTTGTTTAGTTTTGGGTTTCCGTTAAATCAGAGTCTGTCCTCAAAATGGGGATCGAGGTGATGGGAGAACTCTCGCGCGCCATTTGATCTTTTGCACGTCTCTACTAGAAGTTTATTTTATTCACAAACCTAAAGTGTGTTCCCTATCTCGATACTGTGATGCGCACATCTCATCTCCAAATTACTGTTTTCACGGCTTCTTTTTGTTGACATTGAGCTTTTTCCCTCGTTTCGTTAAAAAAACATCTTTTGAAGGCCTCTTCGTAGAATACGTATCCCCTTTAAGGCGACGTCTTCCAGCTCACATTTTGACGTTCCTTATAATTTTTTGTAGAACATTACTTCTCTTTACACACTTTGTAGGGAAGTAGTATTGCGCGGCGCCGCGCAGTGAATGGCATTCCTTTGAGTTGATTGCGGGAGACTTCACATAGTATCACATCTTGTGCTTTTAGCAAATTTTGAGTGTGCATCCTCAGCTGTTCCCGGGGAAACCGAAAGGAAACCGAAAGGTCTTTTTTGCTCCACCGGATGTTTCTGAACGTCGAGACATTTGAAGCACGGTCACTTAGTTCGTCGCCTTTCCGCAGCAGCGCTTCCTTCAGGGTCCTAAGTGTCGCGCAGGCGATCGAAGAAGACCTCAGCAGCCGTCGGAGGTAGTTTAGGAAGACTGACGACGCTTTTAGGACCATTACATGTATCCATTATTGTCAAAGCGTTCACGTTATCGTTGGTTGCAAATTTCCGACTCAAATGATGAACACTTCCGCAATCTTATGGTGCAATTTATTTCATTATTTCTACACTCTGATTCTTCCTGACGAGCTATGTGATGTAGTAGTGTTACATAATTTACTCCTCGTTTTGCCTTTGTATTTTATTCAAAAATTAAGAAACACATTTTGACAACTTACAAGTCATATTTGAAACAAAATAAACAACACACGGCTTCCTTAGGCTACGCTTTGCAGTTTCCAAGTTGATCTGAGGAATTTTATCTATTTCTTTTGACTTCTTACTTTGTCGTCATGACTTCTTAATTGTACTAATGTACCATCCCCTTTGTTTTAGTTTCGGTTGATTCACGTGGATCGTCGATGAGACGAAGAATGAAATCAACGAAGAATGAAAAGCCATTGCATCAAGATACCAGAGAACATCAGGAATATTTTAATCCTTTGCAACCTGAGTCTGCATTGAACAGCCAAACGAAGTGCAGTCAACCTGATGCGTTACGAAAACACACGGAATCTCACACAGACCCGAAATCAAATACTTGTGGCCTTTGTAAAAAATCATTTCAAAGAAGAATTGATTTTGAGAGACACAACCTAACTCATACAGGAGAAAATCCTTTTTCATGTGCCACATGTGAAGCATCATTTAGTCGAAGAAGTAACCTAAAAAGACATATTCGAACTCACACCGGCGAAAAACCTTTTACATGTGCCACCTGTCAAGCATCATTTACTCAAAATAGAACTCTTAGAAGACACATTCAAATTCACAGTGAAGAAAAACCTTTTACATGTGCCACCTGTGAAGCGTCGTTTAGTCTAAAAAGTTATCTAAAATTGCACGAGCGAACTCATTCAGGAGATAAACCATTTGTCTGTGACGTCTGTAAATTATCATTTAGTCGTAGTGGTAACTTAAAAAGACACATGGGAACTCACACTGGAGAAAAAACGTTATTGGGTAGTTGTCCTTCATCCTTCAGGGATGCAGGAAATCTAATGGTTCTCAAGCGTTTTCACACTGGTAAAAACATTTTTTTATGTGGAACCTGTAATGCAATATTTAGTAAAGAATACGATATTAAAAGACACATGCGAACTCACACTGGAGAAAAACCTTTCACATGTGCCACTTGTGAAGCATCGTTTAGTGAAAAGAGTACTCTTATAACACACATAAGAACTCACACTGGAGACAAACCGTACTTCTGTGACGTCTGTCCAGCATCATTTAGTCGAAAAAATTTCCTAACAATACACATGCGTTCTCACACTACGGAAATACCTGTTACACTTGCCACCAGTGAAGCATGTTATTCACAGAGTAGATTGGACGCTCTAGACCAGTGATGGGCAAACTTTTTAAAGAGGGGGCCAAAGGAAAGGGAAAAAGAACTTTAGGCCGACCAATATATTAAAATTATTTTTTTAAATTATTATTATTAAATTTATTAAAAAATAAAACTTATTTAAAATATTTTTTTAATTTATTAAAAATGATACATTTAAAAAAATTCTTGTATTTTTTGTGATACTAAGTCCTATTAATGATTGAAAGATTACGAAGGAGAATGTGATGAATGAAATTGTGACTGCATTTTTAAAAGTTTCTTATAATTGGGATTGAAATGGAATGCACTTATTCTTAGAAGAGAAATTAAATGCTCATCTGTCAGTCTGTTTCTAAGGCCATCTCTTTCGAAGTTTCATTCTAGAAAACACCTGTTCACATATATATGATGAAGCAAACAGCAACTTTCTGGGCAAGTGACATCAGATTTGGGAAAGTGGATTTCGACAAGGACTCATAGAACTTTAATTTTGGAACATTAAGAAACTACTGTTTGAGTTTAATTAATTGAATTACAATGTAACACACAAGTTACAAGTCCAATTTCACTGTTTCACAGTTCACATTAATAAGCATTCTGAAAATTTCAAAGTTTTTTTCAATGACACTGAAGTCTTCCAATCTTCGTTCAAATTCACCATGGAGTCTTTGCAGACTATCTCTGTAACTCTTAAGCTTTTCCTTCATTATTTAATTCAACCTCGGGAAGTGAGACAAGTCATTCTTAGCAAGCTGATTCGCGAATAGAGCAAGTTGTAGTTTAAAACCTTTGTGATGGCCCCAGATATCATCAATCAATTGGTTTTTGTCTTGCATCTTGACATTCAACTTGTTCATGTGGCAGAGAAGATCTGTAAAAAATGTAAAGTTCGAAAGCCATGCAGTATTTTATATGCTGCAGACCCCTGTTTCTCAAGGAAAGATGTCACTATTTCGTCTTTCAGGTGCCAAACTCGCTCGAAGATGCGTCCTGCGCTATGCCACCTTACTTTCGAGTAGTACAATATATCAGAGTACTCAGATTGCATGGAATCTAGGAACTCCCGAAATTATCTGTGAGCAAACCCTCCAGTTCGAATAGCATTAACCAGCTTCACAATAACGTCAAGCACAGGTTTCATATCCAAAGCAGATTTACACAGAACGTCTTGATGTATGATGCAATATAGAAATATAACATTGTTATCTGGATATTTTTCATTAAAGATCCCAACAAATCCATATTTTTTCCCTGTCATATTTTTTGCTCCATCTGTTGTTATACTACATCTGCAATTTATAAGTACTTTCAAATTTGAAATTCCTCCCATAAATTCATGAAACACATCTGACCTTGTTCAACGACCTCATGCATACTAGTTCCTCTGTAATACAGATGTTTTCGTCAACACCTCGTAACATCTAATAGCAACTGTGCAGTATCATTTATATCAGAGCTTTCATCCAGTCATTGAGCAGAATTTAAATTGGCCAATCTTTGAACCAAAGTATGATAATATAATTTTATCTATTGCTTGACGAGCCCTAGAGCCCCAAGCAAAAAAAAAAAAAGTCTATTCCTTCAATTATGAAAGTCAGTGACTGTGAAAAAGTATTTCGAAGTCCATTCATCTTTGAAAATGCGCCACTCAGCATGAACTTTACGTTTCTTAGATAACATCTTAAGGCAAAATATTTACACAATATCCAGAGTAAATCTAGTAAACCAACAAGGTCTGAATCAAGAAACTTGTTACAATATCTAGTCGCGGTGGAGGGGGTAGCTACAGTGAGGAGGCTATGTTGCCAGTTTTACTCTTCCCTACAAAGTTGCCAGCAGTCATAAGCCCCTCACATTCTTAACATAACATTCCAATATCTAGGATAAGTCAATAAATGTGTATGTTGTTACTGATATAAAATAAAAGAGAAGAAAAAAGAGGAAAATATTTATTTTTCTTATAGCCTGTATTCTTTTTTATTTGTGAAATTAGGAATAATACCGCGCGGGCCGGATAGAACATTTCAGGAGGCTGCAACTGTCTCACGGGCCGTAGTTTGCCCATCACTGCTCTAGACCATAGTCAGTAAGACAACGATTTGTTAAAGGAAAAATTTATTCTACATTAAGAGAGTAATTCTAATTAAGAGTCGTGAAAAAAATGTATTTATTATGTTGCAATCAAACTATTGTTAAATGTATTTGGTCATTGTGTATATGAAAGTAATTGTTGCAACATCTTTTAATGCCAATTTGTGTTCTTACATTTTGAAATTATATCTTTATAAACTTTGAATTTCCATGTAATTAATCAATTTATTCGATTGCGTCATTAATTTTTACATTTTGTATGGCTATAACTCTTAGAACATTTCTTTAAATTATAGAACTGTGTATATTAAAAATTATTCATAACAAGTAACATTTGCTATGAAAAAAAAGGTTTGCAAAATTTAATATAATAGAAAAATGAGGAAAAAGGATTGAGGTTGTATGTGTATGTATATATTCGTTGGGTGAGCATATCGATGGGGAGACTACTACTCAACGCAGTGTTCCTTCGCACTCTGGCTCTTTGGCTTTGAGAAGAGATGAGGGATGAGTGATGATGAGTGGAATGATAGGCGGCAGCGGAAACAAGAGTCTCCCCGAGTTTTACTTGGCTTTAGGGATGACTCGGTCTACCAGTCAGGGTTCTCCAAAAGATAAGGCTGTTAACCTTGTGGTGGTGGCGCTTTTGAATATATCCTGAGAAGAAGCATTGCGCGGATGACGCTGGTAGAAATTTAAGTGGAAAAATATATTTTTATTAACATTGTTAAGTTAATTAGAATCTAAAAAATATTTCTCTCTGAATTTTTCAAACATAAGTTATTCATTAACTAATTTACTGTAATTAAAAGAATTGGTAGCTTGGGAATGGTACCTCAGGTGTTGTGAGATGAACATCTGTCGTCCATTCGTAAAGGAGCTATACTAATGAATATTTTTGTACTTTTTGTGTAACTCCTTCTCTATTGTAATGTGAGGGAGAGAGGAAAGCAAAATATGCAAAGGTTACAGAAGAGAAGGCTGACTCCATGTCAACAGCATTTCTTTATTTACC
>NNCF01132092.1:7567-19726 GCA_002313205.1 Laupala kohalensis
TTTTTGAATCCGCCTCTGCCTTAGGGCCCTTGATCGGAATTGATGGGATGGTCCCTTGCTTGCTTCCGGAGAGTAAATTAGTTTTTTTTCCTCCACGTGGTCATACGCAGTTTGTACTGTTTTTTGACAATAAATTTATTATTATTATTATTATTCAGTTTCATAAATACATGTTTAAGATGCATCTTAAATATATTGTGGCAATAGATAACTATGGAAAAAAACAGGATAGGTAGATGACAATAAACAAATTTTCTCCAGGCAATTATTGGAAAGTGCATTAATGTAGAAGCCTGTAGGGTCGCGAAAACGGGGACTTGGACTAGGATGAGCTGTTGAACATCCATTTTGAAAGAGGGGAACGATGTAGGAGACAGCGACCACTTTTGTCAATATTATTTCTTGAATGTTCTTCATGAAGCCTAGCGGGTAGGTATTTCAGTTGGAGTCCTAGGAAGTTCCACTTCACTTAGGTTGCGCTTACTGTTGACTATAGCAGGTGTACACTTTCCTAATAATATGAGCTCTCCCCAGGATGCCAAAGCTTTGAACCTCAGAGACGTCGATGTGTCTAGATTTTTTCTGTAGGTTGGCTTCTATATATTTGGTCTGTGTTGGCTCCGATTATAATAGGGTAGACTTTTGTATTCATTCCCCACATTCTTTGGCATTCAATAGGAGGAAGGGAATGAATTATTATTAATTAATATTAGAAAATTTCATATAGGTGGGAATTTGATATGTCCATGTCCAGTGGCGGGTCTATGGGGGAGGGCTAAGTTTTTTATTTACCAGATTAATAAAATTAATAATACCAAATTGTTCATTATTTATTTGGTGCGGTATATTTATCAAATTCGTGTTGTAAAACCATAATTTTTAAACATAAATGCCCCTTGATTACGGTCTACTGTCCCTGTCACCACTGACCGTGTCCGATATACATGTGAGTTTCATTGTGCGTGAGACCAAAATGATTTTTCACTAAAATAAAATATATTTCTTATGGCAAAAATCTCTCCCATAGACCCATAGCCGAGAACCGACTTCTCGTTTTCCACGATTTGAAGATTTGCACCTCTCTCTTCCTGCCGAGTTCTTCCCGCCCTCTCAAGTCTCCACTGAAGAAATCTTGGTCGCTCCAGTTGCTCCATCTTCGTCTCCCCTTGTACGACCTTGTGTGCTATCGTCGTTATTTCTCCAGCCTCAAACGCTCCGCCGTCTTTCATCCCCGCCGCTGCGCCGGTTGCGTCAACAACATCGTAATTTCCGCTACCTCTTCTGTCGCCGCTTATGAAGAATCATGGTCTACGAACTCGCTCGCAAGTAAAAGATCAATAGCGGAAACGACATTTCGTGATTTGGAGGTTTGTTGGAGTATTGCAACCCTGGATAATTATTTCTTTATATCGATAGTCTCAAGTCAACTGAATATATTAATATTGTTTTAGAATTACATCATAATTTATTTTGATAAACGGAGCAACTACCGTCAAGTTAGATATCATCCACTATTCCATGCAGAAATAATAATTAGCTGAATCATAATTTATACACATTAGACTACAATTACATCGCGAGGGTTTTATTATCATTGAGTAAAAAAGACCAATTTTTTATCAGTCCCCAGGGGCTAGAAACGTATAATATTTAGTATGTAACAGCAAAATATTTGTATGAGGCGTAATTGTTTTGTATTAATATTGTTGTATTAAATATTATTATTATTATTATTTGCATTATGATTACATAGATTATTTATGTATGTAATAAAGGCACGTCACACGCGCATCTAAATTAACTTCATACCCCTATCCCTCAATGCGAAATCGGATTCGTTGTTGTTAAATGTATCCACACATGACGATGTGTGAGCGTTGATTGAAATAGGAACTCGAATCCGACGGAAACCAAAGCCCGTCACAGAAGGAACCGAAAGATGTAGTACATCGTAGAATCCCGCGGGGACAAATACCTCTTCCGCACCCGTGTGAACCGACGTGTACCTCCCGCTCGGAAAGCTATAACTAAACAGAAGAATGCAATGAATCGCCGCTAGATTTCGCAGAGCACGAATGGAATGACATTTGAGCGCGTAAACATATTGCAGTAGCAACAGCTGCTACTGCCGCTGCCCCCTGTTGTTGCGTGCCGGTGTCGCCTGCACAGCGCCAGGCACGCCCGTAAAATACACGCGCCGGGTGGAGACGGGTAGAGAGCGGTGGACGGGACAGGTTGATAGATCGTCCTTCACCTCCGGTCGCCTCCAGGCACACGTGTCCGAGTGAATGAAACAAGAACGGGAGAGGCAAATCGAAATGGTTCTGGAGATGAAGGATTATTCATCTCTAATACGATCCTGATTTTCCTACCGTTCCTTTAGCATACCGTTCACCTTAGTAGAGAGTTGCCTAAAATTCATGTGTAACGGTATACTTACGAGGTTTTAGACACAATGAAAATATAGATTTAAAAAACAAATTAATGTCACTCGCATATTTGCAGAAAGTGTTTCGGCTCTCGCCTTTGTCAGTCACGTGAGTAATTCGCTCCGACTAGACAATACTCATATTATTAGACAAATAGTTGCAAGCATTTATAGTAATAGTCAAATAGTTTTAGGGAAATACATGTTATAACATTAAAAACGTTTTATAAGATTAAATAAGTTGTATAAGGTTATAAAGTGTACAAGATTATTAGGCGTAAAAGGTTATAAGGGGTTTAAGGTTATAATACTAAATAATAATAAATTTATTGTCAAAATGGCAGTACAAACTGCGAATGACCACATGGAGGACAATAAACTAATTTACCCTCCGGACGCAAGCAAGGGACCATCCCATCAATTCCGATCAAGGGCCCTAAGGCAGAGGCGGATTCAAAAATTGCAGCAAAAGTTCCTAAATAAGATAAAAAGTTAGATGTGAGTTATAATACTAATATAATGTCAATATGTTTGTAATTTAACGCAAAAAATTTATTTTACATGCACAAATTTTTATCGAACTATAGATTATTTTGAGTATAGTGTTTAAAAATCATAAGAATTGAAATAACACTAAATTCACAATTTATTATTACAATAAACACGCCACTAGGCAAAGCCTAGAGAACCTGTATAAGATATCTACCTGAAGGAAAACCAGAGCAAAACCCACAGAATTATTGTATACAACCGTGCCAAAGTTGAGTACACATAAAGCTAAATTAATATGAGTCATCACAACAATCATGCAAGAAAATAGTTTTTGAAATTGTTATAAGTTGTTTAAAAGGTACTACAGCAATGGCGTGATAAAGTACAAAACGGATTTAACTTTTATTAAAATCAATACCTTCTTTTACATTGTAGAAGCACTAGTGCAGGAGGTAGTTCTTAACCGCGGATTTCAAGAGATTCAATTTCATAATATCTTTTATATTTTTGTGCAGGGAATTATATAGAACTATTCCCGAATGATATGATATTTTTTGGCAAAGAGTGGTTGACACTTTAGGGCGATGAATATTATTACTATTGCGAGTATTGGGTTCATGAACGAGACACTTTCGTATGAAGCAAGCGTGGCACTTCAGTAATTCGGTCTTAACAAACACGACCGTTTCATAAATATAAATGCAGGGAAGTGTTAAGATATTTAATTCCTTGAGAAATTTACAAGAGTTTCGGGGGTGAGATTTACAAATTATCCGAACTATCCTCTTCTGAATTCTGAAAGTTTGAATGCTCTGACCGGAATTGCCCCAGAAGGTAATGCCGTAACGTAAATGGGAGTAAGCCTTTGTAAAATATACGCAACGAGATATATGTGGACTAACTACGTTAATTAAGGTTCGTAATGCGCAACACAATTTGCTTCATTGGGAATTAAGATTGTCAACGTGACAATTCCATGTGAGGTTGTCTTGAATATGGAGACCTAAGAATTTTGTATTCGTAACAGTTTTTAATTGTGTTTCGTTTAAAGAAAGAGGAACATGGAGTAAAGATTTTGTGATACTATTGTGAAATGACGTAGACATTGCTTTGTCAGTGTTTCCAATGAGTCAATTTGCATGGAAACAAGCCGAAATGTTAGACAAAACTTTTTGAGCGTTGGCATGTTTACATAGTAAATTAGTGTCATCAGCAAAAGGAACCATTTCGCAATCTGATGTGGATGATGACATGTCGTTCACATATAATAAGAAGAGTATAGGGCCGAGAATTGGACCTTGGGGTACTCCGCAAGTAAGTAGCTTTGTTTCTGAAAGACAACGCTGAAGTATTTTATTTTTAGTATAAGATATTTCTACCTGTTGATATCTATATTTTAAATAAGAAGTTAGCCATTGATGTGGAAGTCCACGAATGCCTAAAGAATGCAATTTGGAAAGGAGAATTTCGTGATCGATGACATCGAATGCTTTGGATAAGTCAAGAAAAACACCCTGAGGATTTTCTCCACGGTCAAGAGATGTGGTAACATCGTTTAAGAAAGAAAATATGACGCTTGTAGTGGAAAAGGATTTCCTGAAGCCGTGTTGATCGTCAGAGGGAGTGTTATTTTTTGATAAAAAATCTAGAAGACACTTTTACAACAATTTTTCTAGGATTTAGAGATATTGGTCGGTAATTTCCAATATTAAGTTTGTTTTCTTTCATGTGTAATGGTTTCACTTTAGCTCTCTTAAATATGTTAGGAAACACCCCTTCCGATAAAGAACTATTAAAAATATTTTAGTGGATTTAATATTGCGTGGGACGAAAATTTAACAATAAACAATCATCTATGCAAAATAATTATAAGATTAAATAAGGATTACATGTTATAGGATTAAATGTTTTACGATTAATTACATGTAATAAGATTACGAGTAATGCCTTTATTAAAAATATTTTAATTATGATATAAGGGTATAATTAACGTAGGTTTGCTCGATGTCAGGTCAACCCATATATATTTGTAGAGAAAAAAGTACATTCAAATCAGTAGACAATTTTTCTTTCTTGTGGAAGCGGGTATTTTTATTTTAAAAAAAATATTTTCCAACTGATTCAAAAATTTTCAGGGTTTGAAATCTGTCTGTAACTGTATAGGGTACATGAGTAACGTACGTAATTGAAAAACAAACTGCTTCCTTTGTTTTCAACAAGCATGCCTTTTGTGACGTTGAATTAAATATCTGATGAAATTCCCGACAACGTGTTAATTTATTTCTCTCTAAACAAATCAGACGTCTAAGCATGCCGCGCTGTGTCAAATGCACATACTGAAATTTCGCTCATAAACTAGTAAAATTGCCACACCCTATTCATATTAACGAAGAATAAATTTCTTACAAACTATTTCGTTGAATATTGTCATGCTTGTTTTGNTACAAACTATTTCGTTGAATATTGTCATGCTTGTTTTGTAAATGTAATATTTCAGTACCTTGTGTTTTTTCTGGCTTATCTGTAAAAGGCTACCGTAGACTCTGCCGATCTATATTAAATATCCATGTTCACATTAAAGGAAATAAAACGACTGAACATTTTTTATATTTGCTCTTTTATGACTATCATATCATTGCGTGCTAATACGAAAAAGTATTTAGAACCAGACATACGCAAATATGGTGACACCGGTGAAAACGCACAAATAAAATGTTATTCCCGTGAGGTTTTTGTCTCGAAAATTTGTGTAATATAATTTTTTATGACGATTGAAATGTTCTTTAGGATCATGGATTGCAACTTTCAATAATTTGATATACGCCTAAAGAAATATGAATATGCAAAAAACATCATGCCAGTTTGATCAACTAACAATTCATAGTTCGGGGAGTCTTATTTTTTTAGTATCTATATTAATTCATGAGAATGACCTAAACACGGGTAGAAACGTATTGTTTGTGAAACTTGTAAAATTAATTGTCCGTTCATATTCTACAGTTAACGCTAATTTGTTGTTAATTATGTGTACTTATACATCAAATATATTATCGTAAAGCTATTCCCCTTTAAAAGCATGATAATCTGCTTCGTTTGCTTTAGCTTCTTTACTTGTAATACAAGTCATCACTTACTTAGTGACCGGAGAAGAGGATCCAAAATATTGACGAAAAACACATTCATGACGTAATCATTTCATTTATTTTATGAAGAATNGTAATACAAGTCATCATTTACTTAGTGACCGGAGAAGAGGATCCAAAATATTGACGAAAAACACATTCATGACGTAATCATTTGATTTATTTTATGATGAATAATAATGTTTCGTGTAGTACCATAGTGTTCGAATATTTCAAATCATAGCAACAAATAACTTTTAGGTCAGCAAAAAGAAAAACAAAATTCCCTACAAAAATCTCATTCGCTTCCCTATGCTGTATGTGGATGTTGCGAAGTCACCTTGGGTCCATCAAGCGTACCTATCTCCAAATGTTTTTCTAGCGTCACTTTTCCCCCTGTCGCAATCCGTTTGTGAAGAGGCGCCAGTCGTTTGGCGACAAAGCGCCCGTTTATGCCTTGGCACGCACGTATGTACACAAGAAGCGTGTGAGTGCACAGATAACCATGGACGTTTACGAACCCGCCCGTTGCTCTCTCATAATACGAGTGAGGAGAGAGCGCCTGTTGTGATTCACGTCGCGTTATCATCATGGTTTGTGTTTTTAATCAAGAGGAGTCTTATCTACCCTGAAATAGAGGAGGTTCCGAGGGTAATTCTGTTCCTTTCTCTTCACGCATTTGAAAATTCGATTGTAAATTCGTGTCCACCCGCGTCAAATGACACGGATTTAAATGTATCCAAACCAGTAGACTTGATTTATAAGCGCTGTGGAGAGTAACTGGTGTGGAAGTTTATCTCTGCGATACTTGTAATGCCATATGCAACAAGCACATTGGAATTATTTATTTTCTTTGTTTGTGAAGTGGATGGAAATTTATGAAATACGACGTACAGAGTTTGAATGGAGTTTCAGTGAGTAAAGGAAGTAGCACCGGACAAAGCGGATGTCGAAATGTGGGAAGTGCATGGTAAAAAAAAGATGAGAACTGAAATGGATCTTAATACATGTTTGAAAAAAAATGAAACAGAATAAACAGAGAAAATGACAGGAAACTTTGGGAGAAGATGTATTTAAACGAAGAAAAAAGGGTATTAACAGTATAGAACTAACTCAATTCCTTAACGTAGAAATGTGTCGGGGATGTTCGGCATCAATGAATAGATATAATTTATCTCCTAAGATATCAATAAATATCTTGTTACTTAATGATTGTCTGGTTGTTTTGCCACCAATATCAATTAGTCATCACCTAATGGATCGCAGATAGAGGAGCAAGTCGACGTCATACGAATCTTCAAACGCCATTCAGTTGGTCGTAGATCACTCATGGGGCGTCGCGACACAGACGAAGATATCAATGTCCGCTGAGATTATTGAAAGATTTGTCGCTAGTTCGTTTCTTGATTTATAAACAAAAACCAATATTTAACATGGTAACCATTTTTTTCTGGAATTCTGTATTGTAGTTTTGGTGAAAGAAATATGAAGAAAGTTATGCATTCTGAATGTATTATATTCGTTAATGTATTTATTCATCACACGAAAAATTATGGCGTTACAATGAAAAGTGAGGAGTTAAATTTCGGGAAATGTCTTCACTTGTATTTGTTTCGACAAAAGAAGAGATTTCAATTTTTGCCAAATGTAATCAGGTATGTGCAGCTCCTGATTTCAAGTGGTTAGCTACTCCTTTCTTTGCGATAAAATATGTGTTAATGAATAAATATACTTGACGATAAGTAACTTCTTCCAATCACTCTGTTTCTCAATACTGGACAATCATTTTGAAGGCAGAATTACTGGTATACTACTCATCTTTAATTGCATTTATTTGCAGTAATAAATAAATGTAATTAAAGAAGAGTTGTATACCAGTAATTCTGCCTTTAAAATGATTGTCTATAATTGAAACACATAGTGATTGGAAGAAGTTATTTATTGAGAAAATAAAAGACAATCAGAAATTCTTCACTGTGAAACTTCGCGATAAGGTTTATTTTCTCCATTTATTTCCAAAATCATGGAGGAGACATTTTAGTGAACTAATATATTCAATTCCAGATGTACATTTTCTAACATTATTTTGAAATCAACTAAGGACACTTACTTCGCAGGATTTTACACGCTGCTCCTGAATATTAAATGGCGCAGTGTTCTTCGTACGCATTAATTTAATCACTTCGCCGCTAGGGATTAGCGTTACGTTTGTTTAGTTTTCATACCAAGATCCTCGCTGTGAGAGGTTGCTCCCATGGGACAACGTCATATTTTATCGCACCATCGTCCCATTCGTCGTGATTTACGAGTTTAAAACGCCTGAAATGAATGTTTTAGTTTATTCACAGCGTAAAGGAAAACTTATGTCGCAAGATCGTTAGTGAAGAAATATTTTTCTACATTTTATCATCCTCCTGATTCAACATGCCCGAACAGATTACTCTTAGTTATCGTGTTGTAGAAATAAACTTGACCTTAGTATTTTTTAGCGCTTCCGAGACGGAAGATCTCCGACGAGTAATCCTGATTTGAAACTAGAAGTTTAGGAGGGAAAGTTACTATGGTTATATACCGGGATGAGTGAGAACCCACATTGATTTCTCTGTCACTAGAGCGAGTCATAATTCATCATTAATACTTTTGAATATATCTTTAAGTACACTCATTGATTATGACATATAATCTGAAAGTATAAGTTGCTGCTTATTCCTTTGAAGCGAGCACAGTAGTATTCCTTTGAAACGAGTTGATTCCACTTATTTTATAAGATGTATTTTATAAACGTTATGATTATAGTAATGTGATTTACTATGGACATGTAACAAGAAAATAGCTTTGTAGATTTGTATTCGCAACATGGGAATAAAATAAACCCGAGAAAATGTTTTAATTGCTATACTTTCAAGCTCCAAGAATTTAATTAATGCATAATTTACTTTTATGAACGCATACTGTTGGCAATTTCTCCGTTTATTGTGAAACTATTCTGTTTGACTTAAATTACAAACACACTAAAGTTCTCGATTCGCTCTTGTATTTTAATTTCTTATCCTGACCCAACGGGTATACTAAATTTTTCGTTTGTACTCCTTTATAAATACTGCAGAACCAAAACAATACTGAAATGGAACAACTTAATATTTAGCCATTGTGTTGTCGTATGCGACTAATATGCAGGTCTGGACTGTATCTTAACCCGACGTAATTAAGTACTGTAATGAATGTCACATCCTTATACCGTACTCAAATAATGTGTACCAAATGTAATATGTATTTTGTATTAATTACTTTAAAACTTTTATTTACTTTATACCTTAAAACTTTAAAATTTAACTTGTAGGAATTGACCCCTCCCCCAGGGGACTTACATCTAGTAAGTACGTGTTTGGCAAACACGGGCCCCCAGCTGAGTCTGGCATTACTTCCACTTACTTGTGCCATGCTCCTTCCTTTCTCTTTCCTAACCTTCCTTGGTCACCTCTTGTTCTTTTCGATCCCGACGCCAAGGTATCTTTCATTTTCCTCTTTCTTCTTCTTTTTTAAAAAAATGAGACGTTGGTATTTGATATATGTTGATATTTGAGTTTTGAGTTGTAATTCAGGAGGGTTTTTAGTGGGTATGGTTGAGTCATTCGGCGAGTCCCACACGCGGGGAGAGTCATGTTGGCTCTCCCTAGTGCGTAACTGCATTTTCCCTACCTGTACAAGTTTTTAGGGCTCTAATGACTTCGATGTCGACGAGCCGTAAAGCCCCACAAAAAAATGTATGAATTGGACCATCATTAAGATGTTGACATTGAGACAGAATTTTTATTCTTAATTGTTCTGCTCTTCTTTAATATTACATCGGTCTATGTTCATCTGTTATTCCGAATTTAGAATGTTTTTTTTAGGAAACTAGAGCTTACCTTAACATGAGATATAAATAGAAACATAATAAATACAAAAGTTACAAACATGTGTGAACACTGATTACAATTTTTTAACGGCATATATTTAAAAGAATATCTAATCAGCTTATATCAATTACACTAGTAAATCATACTATCTCTTACCATTCAAGATTCTAATATATTCTTGATGCAGACATAATTTTTAATAACGGAATGTAACTCGTAATTGTAGTAGAGGGAGAAATTTCTTTGTGTACTTTACCTGGTTTTGTATTAAAGAATTATTCCGTGCTCTCGTTGAACAGTTTATTTCTTCTGACGTATAAACTTCGAGTTGTAACGACGCCGTTACAACGTCGTCAAAGTCGTGGCGACGTCAAAAAAAAAAAACACATCGTGAAGACGTTACCGACGCGTACTCATGTAATATCGATTTATCGACGGAGAAGGACGCCTTCACAACGTCGTAAAAAACGCTTATTCGACTCTGGATAACAACGCCGACACACGACTTTCTTGACAACGTTGAATTATTATTTTCTTACAACTTTTATAGATAATATCCATCGTCTTATCTCAACGTCGATCTTCGACTCGATCTCGTCGTCGATACAACGTAGTTTATTATCGTCGTCTCGGTGTCGCATAACGACGTTGTCTCGACTTCAAATTCCGAGAAATACGACGTCGCGACGGCGTCGTTTATTCGACGTCGTCCTTCGAATCGATATCGACGTCGGTTCAACCTCGGTGATTTCTGCGTGGGTCATTATTTTCGTTTTATTTGCATTAACGTTTTTGACCCTCGCAAATACTCAACACGATATTTTGGAAAAATAATTGGGGATTTATTGTAGAAAGAAGTACTACAATTTCCGTGTCATTGGTTGTGGGGGGAAAGTTGAAACGTTAATGTTTGTATTTAGATTTTAGAAGAGTGAGCCAAAACGAGTGGATCTCCACAGATGGGGAGAACGCTCACTAAAGGACAGAAGACTGAAAAGAATGACGATGGAATGGAGATGAAAGCGAGGACATCTGATCTTAGTATGAAATGGTTCAGCTTGAGTTGCTGATAGAGAAGAAAATGTAGCGAAATTTTCGGTAAAGGTGGCTGAGGATGAATGGGAAAATGACAGAGATCTTAATTAGAGCTTAGATGTGGGATTGAAGAGGAGAAAGGAAAGGGTACGAGGTATTGATGAAAATGTGAAAAATGAGAGAGGATGGTAAGAAAAAGAAAATTTGAGGGAAGGTGGTACGAGGGACTGATTCGAAGTTGGAACTCGGAAATTAGAGGAAAGGGTTGGAATGAGAGTAGAGCTTTGGAAAGAGAAGTATGGGGTGTGTTCGCGGGCTACAGTTGTGCGTTCTGCAGCACACATACACACAGAGTGTGCGTGCCGACGAGCCTCCTGCACCAGAGCGTGATCGTGACACAAAGGCATCGCTCCGGCAGCACCCCTCCTCCCCACCCACATCCTCCACGTCTTCACCCCCTCCCCCGAACCACCCTTCAACGCAGCCAACTACCGAGACGATCTCTTCGTATAGCGCTCCTTAAATAGAGGACCTCTCCTTTTCCACGAACTAAATTTGTGAGGAAACGGAAGAGCACTCGAATTGTTCGTGCAGAAATGGGAATGATGTGGTGCAAATCGCTAGTCCTTTTTTATGTGGAAGAAAGGTGTTCAATACACACCCGGGAGTTCTTGGGAATTTTTCATTTTCGTTTCGGGGAATTTTTAATTGATCCATGTTCATGCACGTTTGGTGCTTCGGGATTATTTTGTATCTACGAATAAGCTGGTGTCAAATATGTAATGTATTGGTAACCTCTTCTTATGGTGGATAATCGATTGTCCTTTAAAGTAACGTAAAATACTTTAAATATTTTGTTCAACTATAGCAGCTCACATATTTGGATACTGTTCTTACTAAATTAAGTTATGTTTTGTTATTTGCGTTACATTTATAAGTTGATAATTGACATTCCGTTCGTACAATTTTGTCATTACTTATATGTTTAAAATAAATAAATCTCGGCTATTTTGGTACAGCTATCAATGAGGACGAAAGAATTGATTAGTGTAAAGCAGTAGGTAGGAAAAGCAATGAAATAATACCGCAAATTATGTGACTGGTTCAAAAAGAATAATGCAGAAATATTTATATATATATATATATATATATATATATATATATATATATATATATATATATA
>NNCF01132092.1:26939-47234 GCA_002313205.1 Laupala kohalensis
ATGTTACTGATTTTGTTCCTATGTTCAAGATGTTCAAAGTGCTTTCCATTGGCAGAAATATGTAGTGTGTATTGCTGTGAAACAGATCGACAAATATGTGATAGGTTTCCATAGAAATGGTTTCACTGGTAGTAACACCTCAATGGCATCCCGCGAACGTGGTTTAGTGGCGTGAACTGTGTTCTTCAGAGTTCCCCACAAAAAGGAGTCAAACAGAGTTATATCAGGAGAACTGATAATTTTTTTTCTTTTATTTTGATCTCCCTGCCTTAAACAGAGTGATTTCAGGGTTCTATTTTGAGTAATTTCCATTTCCGAACTCTCTTTTCTTATCTATTGATATGCCACTACTTTTCTGTTCTATTTTCATGGCATCCCGAATAGTTCCAACTTTTGTAACGTATTCTAAAAATAAATTAAATTTAACTTCATCTTCTATTAATTTCCCCTTCCTCTGACTGTCAAGAATGTCTATACGCTTATAATCTGTTACAAATTTAGCTCGCACCTCACCAAAAAAATCACATTCGCAAAGTACATCTTCTCTCCTGCCAACCAAACAATTAGATTCTCGACACTTCTTCGTCAGACTACTCACCTCCCAACAAATGTTTCATCCAGGAATTGATGAACGTCTTCATTAAAATGTAACTGAGTGCCGTCTTGTTGAAACAAACTAGAGTTGATGAACAGCTATCTCAAAATCTTGAGAAAATTTGTACCACTATTGCCATCCCTCTTTCGTCCGATATTGATTTATTCCTGCCACACTGTCCCTTCTTTAGATCTCACGTATTTCCTTCTCTCTCATCGCGTAATTTCGTACTTGTTACACTTCTTCTTGCGTGTGACCCCTGAATCCTAGGTTCATATTCCAGGTAAGGTTTTCATCGTCTTGTGTGCCCATGAAAGGCGGGAAGTGGGAAGACGGGAAACCACCATATGGTACCTCTACACATTGAAAAAAATTACCCCCATCCCTATTAGTATTTATGAAATTGAAAAAAAAAATGTGCACCTGGTGATCAAAGATTTATGAAACCTCGGATTTAATTTTCCTTATTCGTACATTACATTGTATAGACGAAATATATATCATGCATCGTGGTTAGCATCTCACTGTTTTCAATTATCTGTGATTATCCATTTGTTCCCTAATGCTTGAAATGAAGAGTTCATGTCGGTGAGGCGGTATAACGTATCGCAAGTACTTAGCAAAGTAACTTTGTCAGTAATAAAACGAATAAAACTATCGTGAAGTGAAGTTAGAAGCGCTGATTTCTCCGTGGGTTTGCGTATGGCGCCTCTCCCTCCCATTCTGGAATTCACTGGAGCCCTCTGGCGTACTTCTCGCACAAACACGCGTGAACAGCGTGATTCCTGATGGCGCCCGACGACTCGTGTTTCCCGTTGGACAACGCGCGCCTCTTCACACGTGTCGCTACACTTTCAAGAGAGAACATCGTTGCTGTTCACTACATATTTGCCCAGTGGAGTTTCAAATACAATTGCAGCAAGGCATTATTTACGTACGACTAGGGGCGGCTCCAGGAAAGAAAATCAGGGTGTGGGGACATTTGTTAAATTCCATTTGATGGCAAAATACCAATTATATCAGTTATATGCTAAGTGACTCCTCACGATTTAATACCCTTTAATATCTGTGATTCTAGCCAAATAAGGAAGATAAAAAATTTTAAATAGTGAATTAAATAAATATGTATAAACTTTATTGTCAAAAAAGCAGTTACAAACTGCTTGTGACCACGTGGAGGACAATAAACTATTTTACCCTCCGGAAGCTTGCAAGGGACCATCGCGTCAAATCCGATCAAGCGCCCTGAGGCAGAGGCGGATTTAACATTTCAACTTACTCCTAATAATAAAAATAGTTCGGCACGTGTTATAGAATTAACATAATACCAAATTTTTATTTAATAAAACACAAGAAAGTAATTTCACATGTACGTATTATTGTCAAACAATAGATTATTCGCAAAGTATTGATGATAAATCGTAACTATTAAATAACATTGAATTCGAGATTTATTATATCAATATATGCAGTCCCTAGTGCTAAAATAAAAAGTTAACTCCTATTTGTAAAATTTCCATCTCTGCCTCTTCATGGATAGTAAGAAGAAATGGAAAATAGTTCATTGAAACTATTTTAATGACATGAAAAGGAAAATTAAACATCTGAGTCCAAACCCTTAGAGCAACAAAATTGTTTCATCTCTTCGGGAGGGGCCATGACTCCGTCCCTGGAACCGCCAATGCTAATGAGGAGAGAACTGTTGTATTGCACAATAATGTTAAAAAAAAGATGAAACGAGAATTATTAAGATGGGATGTATCGGAGGGGGAGGAAGTACGAGACTATACTCCCCCTCCGAAAATAAAATAATATATACCATTCAAATATGTATAATAGTATTTATATGCATAAATATATAAATAAAT
This sequence comes from Laupala kohalensis, assembly GCA_002313205.1. Taxonomy (NCBI): domain Eukaryota; kingdom Metazoa; phylum Arthropoda; class Insecta; order Orthoptera; family Trigonidiidae; genus Laupala; species Laupala kohalensis. Next base: position 29,403 of record NNCF01132092.1, read on the forward strand.
AAATTTATTGTAAAAAAACAGTACAGACTGCGTATGTCCGCGTGGCGGACAATAAACTAATTTACTCTTCGGAAGCAAGCAAGGGACCATCCCATCTATTCCAATCAAGTGCCCTAAGGCAGAGGCGGATTCAAAAATTCCTAGATAAGATAAAAGGTTAGCTGCGAGTTATAATACTAATAGAATGTCCATATGTTTGTAATTTAACACAAATTTACATGTACAGATTATTATCGAACTATAGATTATTCTGAGTATAGTGTTTAAAAATCATAAGAGTGGATAAAACACTAAATTCACGATTTATGGTTACAATAAACACGCCCCTAGACAAAGCCTAGAGAACCTGTACAAGAAATCCGCCTCTACCCGAAGGAAAAACGGAGAAAAACCCGGGCCAGGATGGGGCTACAGAATTTATGTACACAACCGTGCCAAAGTTGAGTACACATAAAACTAAATTAATATGAGCCATACGGCAACACAATCATGCAAGAAAATAGGTATTGAAATTGTTATAAGTTGTTTAAAAAGTACTACAGCAATGGCGTGATAAAGTACAAAACGGATTTAACTTTTATTAAAATCAATAAATTCTTTGACATTGTAGAAGCACTGGTGCAGGAGGTAGTTTTTAACTGCGAATTTGAAGAGATTCAATTTCATAATATCTTTTATATTCTTGGGCTGGGAATTATATAGAACTATTCCCGAATGATATGGTCCTATTTGGCAGTATTTTAACAGTATTTGAGGTTATAAAACCATCCATACTTTATAAGCTCGTCACTCACCCCCACAATGATAATTTTTGTGATCCTTTCTTAGGAAGGTTTTAGTTCCGCTCTAATAACGGACGAATACATTAAACAAAAATAGAATTGCCAACAAGTATACAAGAAAAATAATCCAGATTATGTTGTGGCTACTTTCTTTCAATAATGGTTGTTTTGTAGTTAATTGCGTTAAGTTATTAAAAAAATTCCGGACACTATATTTATCCGAACATCGTTTCTGTTAGGATTTTGTTTTTGTTTGGTCTTCATCGGATGTTCACTTAAACAAGATGGTATCCTAATAACATAACATGAATGAAATTGTAAATATTTATAAAATGCAACAACTAAGAAAAAAACAAATACCATGGATAAAATAATCATGACATTGATAATTTGTCGTATTTACAATCACCCGATTAATGAACGTTACATTTTAAAAAGATATCTAATGAAAAAATTGTGAAGAAAGGAATGGATAAGGAAGAATCTAAATGCATGTAAAAATCAAAGAAAGCCCTGAAGTAACCAGAAATGATAATGGTGTGCAATTGATACGTTCATACAAGAAACGAACCTCATTGCCGCTCGAGAGTGAACCGTATTAAATTGTGTACAAATATTTAAACGGCACTTGCCAAGTATGGCTCTAAAGGTATTTTGAGCTGTGGCGATTTATCAGTACAGATTCCGGAGCACAGACCAAAACAAAAGGAGTTATTTTCGTATGAATTTCATTTTAAACTCTTTGACGTCATTGATGTGATAAATCCAGCAAAATTCGGATTGTGTATCCATCGGAGAACTAGTTCTCGTTGACCCTCTTCACGGAGATTCGAAGTGAGTAAATCTACAGCGGTGGTTAATTCTATTGGTCGCAGTATAAATATTTCCCTCTTGGAATAATTTTGCCTTAGAACGGAGTTAAAATATAAATGAAATGATTTGTTTACCCGAATATTATTACTATTCTGAATGCGGTATACAAAAGATGGACCGTGTGTTTTAATTTATGTTATTACTCGCGACAAAAATATTTTTAGGGAAACTGTCGTGAATATCATCATCCCGCAGAGGGTGATTAATAAATCGTTAATTTGTCGGATTATAATCACCAATATTAAAAAATGAACAAAAATTTCAATAATGCATTTCTTTTGAAGATCAAATATCTGTGGCAAAGTCAGTTTTTGTTTTACCCGTTGAAATTTGAGAAAAGGTAATGAAAGTTTAGAAAATGTAGAGTGCATTACCAACGCTGGAATTCTGCCTATGGTTTCCGATACTTTATATCCACATTATGATTTACAAAATAATATGTGAGGATCACAATTTTTTTTTGTATTGCAATGGGAGTCCGTCCAAACCGCCCTCAATGACCCCCTCTCACCATACATCCTACCCTCAGTCATTTCGAAAGCGAACATCCGAGCGTCAAGTTCCCGCGTCACAGTGCTGACGGCTCGTCATGGCTCGGCTCGCGGCGTTTATTCGCACGCCACTGCGCCGCCCAACATTTTGTGCGCGTCAAGCCACCACCGTCAGGCTATTTTGCTACGAAAGTGACCTTGGACTCATCTCTGTGGCGGAATTTACCGCCCGCGCGGGAAATCAGTGCGTGTTAGCGATGGACCTGTCGTTTTGTATCTAGTTTTCGATTGATATGGTGGGGTGGAAATCGGGAAGCCATTGTTGTCGCAAATGAAAGCTTACGAATCGTACGCCACATGCAATTACTCTATGAGTAGTACTATGCTCTAACTATTAAAGTTAATAATACGGCATTGTTAATTTTATTAATCTGGTATTATTTATAACAATAACAGTTATAACTATTAACAATTATTAATCTGTTAACACTTTTACAAAGTATGTCATTTATCAACTTCAATTTTATCTGTTAAGAGTTCAGGTCTGATGAGGGGGTCCCTTGGGTCCCACCACCACCATAGATCCGCTACTGGAGACAACCATACGTAAATGTGTTAGTTCTCTAATAAATATTTCATGACGAAAGTTCGGTCTTTATGAACAAACCTTGTATTTGTCTCAGCGTAGAACCAAAGTTGTATAGCGAAAGGAGAGTCGTGGTTGATTTCCAGCGAGCGTAATGCTTTGATGTGGATGAATGAGCTTCACCTCTCTCGCGGAGAGAGAAAGGGAGTGTTCGGATGAAGATGGAGGAAGGACGCACGCGCCTCACACAGGGATGGAATCGAAAGCTTGCCTTCCTCTCTTGAATCTAATCACTCTTTCATCCGTGTTTACTCTATCCCTCAGCGATTCTGTCCCTATACTCCCTCCTGCGTAGCAAGCATTCCTTCAGTTTTCCAGAATAATCTCTCTCAGGAAACCTTGACGGAAGTCTTAGGATGTTACGCCCAATACGTTTTAGGTTAAGGTGTCTTTAGTTACGTTGTGAGTGCGAGGTAAATAGTTGTATCTATTGATGAATCATTAAAAGTCTGATCTGTTGATTCCAATTGATAAGGTCTAAACTTTTCTAAAAGAGTAGATGATTTCTTTTCAATACTTTATAGCCTGAACAAGGACTCTGACAATTTGTAAGATATAATAATTGAATAATTTCTCATTGAGACCGCTACGACTTCTTGTGGTTCCATGACAACAATAAAACGCTAACCATGCACCTTTAGTCGCCAACAAATTGAGAAGTGATTGTAGATTGGAGAATGTTATGAAAAATAAATCCTAAGTACGATAAAAAAGGAAAGTATCGTGGGAGACACTGGAGAAAGTACAGAATAGGGTGGTCGCAAAAAAAATTTAAAAAATTAATTTACCCTTCTGACATCAATGCTAGTGGAATGCTTCACCTGCGAGAATTTTTTTTTCACGATACTCTTACTTAATATGAAGCATGTCTCGGTAATTTAATGCGCATAATAAACGAATAATATGTGACTCTTGTCGTATAAAGCATAAGCGCTTGAATTTCGGTAAAAAATAGTTAAAAACAGTATGGGATTTTTTTGACATTTCCAGATCTTAACTTAAAGATACTTAAAATTTTAAAACATTTCTGGTCGAAGTACCTAAACCCCCACTTTTTCACCCCTAAAACAATGAGGTCTACCTATGATATTTCCGCACTAAGATATTATTTTTATTTTCCTGGAAGGGTTTCCTTCCTTGATGGTAAGTGAATGAGCGAGAAACTGAGGAAAGGATAAATGTAATGAGCTCAGTTGTCTTTCTACTCTTGCTTCCCTCTAAGAAAACTAAAAGAAAACATTACATCGATGAAATATAAGTATTTGTTTTCGCCAACACAAGTTAAAGCGACATAATGACTGAGCTAGTATAAATTTGATTTGAATAAAGACAGAAACATGTCACGCTCATACTATAAGGCATTCTACTCGCCCATTACGTAATCGCATTCGATCGCGACCCATTCAATCTCTTCATCTCATCTTAATCATGTATCCACATGCACGGTAATAAACCGCATAAACTCACACACGTTCCATTACATGTATACATTCATGCTCTTATATAGATGCATACATCTACATCACCATGTACTCGTGCGTTTATGTCTGCACCAACACGTTTACAAACGTACATAAACAAACCTGTATTTATCGTTTACACGCTTCTTCGTCTCGCATGCACGTACGGCTTATTACGCACAAACACGTTTACGCACGCTGCAACTCCATTGTGCACGCTCGTACACTATCACGCTTCTACGTACGCGTTCTTGCGTACATGTGCTCATTCACGTACGCTCTGACCATCTAACACGTGCACGTGCGCGCTCTACACCCCCCACCCCCCTCACGCTCTCTGTGAGGAAGCGCTGAAGCGCGTGAATCGCGGTCGCGCTTCAAGTTCTTGTGCGGAGATCGCGTAAGACGGAATGACTTCACTAGAATACTTTCATCTTGCGAGAAATGGTTCTAAAACAGTTTTCAAGTAACATTTTACTTGATCGTTTAAGAAGTGTCTGCTGAAGTGGAGGGTATATATTATTTATATTTACTTCTTATGATTTATACCATTCTGAGACTTCGCGGAAGCATGAATTAGGACAAATATTGTCACGTGTGTAAGTTTATACTAATAAAAGTGAATTAGTTGCAATGTCTGTGGTTTGGGAACCAGAAAAAGTAAACGATAAGATTGTTCGAAATGACAAAGGGCCCGATAGTTATTGCAATTAATAAGCAAAGATTTATTAATTTTGATGAATTACGCGAGCAGAATAACAATACAAAAACGGTCGCTAATCAGTGGATGTGAATCTTCACTTGTTCGATTGTTGACTTTGGCGGACACTTTAGTAAGCTTTAGAGATCAATTGTGTTACGTGAGACGGACAAACCACTGAACGTGACCGAATCGTACAAGCAAAATCGTGAAAAACGTTGTTTTCTAGTACGTAAAGTGTATTTTCCTTCTTCCTGTAGTTTAAAATAGTTCATAATTATATAAGCATACAACACAAAACCCTGTGTATTTTTGCAACGCGAAAGTAAAGATATATGGAAACTAACAAATAAATTTAGATTATTGTATAAGGCACACCGGGCAAAAGTAGCTAAAAAATATCCAGACATATTGACAATTGTTTGAATATCTTCTGTCGGGTAAATTACATCAATTTATAATACCAATTTTTCTTTGAATGTTGTCATTTTTGTAAGTTTGTTTAATAATGGAAATAAATATTTTGTATTTATATGTTGATTTAAAATTTTTAACATCCAGTATTGATTGTTTTAAGTTTCTTTTCAAATCTTGGGCAATGCCGCTAGTAGTCTACACGTATAAGATCAAGATGTTTCTTCCTCCTCAGTCGGCGATGCGCTTCACTGTATACAATCAGTTTGACGTCTTCACTACTCATGTGTTCCTCCAGACGCTGCTGGTGCTTCTGGGCAAATTTTCTTATCTCATCGACAACTTTCTTCATATCGCGGTCCCGGTGGATGTCGTTATTTCATATGTACTGTGGTGCCTTAACAATGCTTCGCAAAACTTTGTTTCGGAAGCGCTGGATGTTTTGAACATTTTTCTTTGTTCAACCAAAAAGTTTTGCAACAATAAAGTTATAGTCGATAATAAAGTAAATGAGTTTCAAACTGCGTTTGACCACGTGGAGGACAATAAACTAATTTACTCTCCAGAAGCAAGCAGGGACCATCTCATCAATTCCGGCCAAGGACCCTAAGACAGAGGCGGACTTAATATTTCGTCACACTAAGAAAAGCATAAAAAATAGTTCATCATTTGGGATTTAATTCGCAATTGTTTTGACAAGAAATATGACAAACAATTTTAATAGATTCAAAGGCAAATCAAGAACAATTATTCACGCGTAAAATTCAAAACCTGTCGCGAGTTAATTCGCGGGAACTCCGCTAGTATTTTATATAAAAGTACTGTTATCTTGTAACGCAAGAGCCTTAATCAAAGATCATTAAGAAGCAAATGTTTCATTCTTTTTGTTTCTAATGCTTTATTGTTCGACCGAATCGTTAATTGAATTGCGCGCATTCCATGCTTTACGATTGGGACAATGCGGCAACAGTCGGAGAGAAGTCAACATCTGGCAGCGATTCGCTATTGGGTCGTACTCGCTCGCTCACTCGTCCGCTGTAGGAAGCGGAGAATCCGCATGATCCCCCAGTCCCTTTAAGACGAACACTATTCGCCGAACGGGGAAACGCTCTTGGGATGATGGGTGCGTGGGAGGGGAAGGACAAGAGACCGTCATCTCGGGGACTCCACTCGTTGCGTAAGACGCGCCGCTATCCCATTCTCCTCTGCCTCTCTCCATCGGTCCCTCGACGCGAACGGAGTACCTCTCCACGTCGCCGTGTGCGCCAACGTCCAGCGCATAAAACACAATCACCGATGACGCTGCGTGGCGCGTCAGATTGATACAAATGTGCCTCACCTCTCGTCGGGTGTCCTGGGGGTGGATCGTGGAAGGAGGGGGTTGCATTCGATAGTGTGATGGAACGGACGGACTCGATACGACGCTCCGGGAGATAACGAGAAAATATGTCAATTAGATTCTCACTGTGAAATTACGGACTTGGGGAAAATATCATTCAATTCTCTGACGATAAAATTACTGGATAGAATGTTATTTTCGCTGAGAGATTAGTCTCATTTATTATGAATGTGCATTCAGAACTTCAGATGAAACTCCTTTTATGTTGAAAGAGAACTATGTAATTTTTTATATTTGTTCTTTTAGTTATAAGATTTATGTTTGGTGACAGAACGGTTTAATTTACTGCTCGAACGGAAAAGTAAAAATATCCTCAAAAATAGAGGAACTTCAATGTAATATACTGTCAGAATTGCGAGATGATGAGCGGCCAGGTAATAAGTCAAGACTTCTTTTGTTCAGATTATATTAATTATGAAGCTCATTATTAATATTACATTTTACCCTTGCAGTTCCGTTGATCAACAAACCATTTCCAGTTGCATCCCTAGGACAGCGATTTTGAACCATTCGTTTTCCCTATTTGGGAAGCGACAATGGTATTTGAGTAGTTTGAGCATGGCGGAACATTAATTATCTTCGCAGAGAATCTTCGCCCCGCTAAACCCTCAGAAATTGTGGCCACGTCCGTTATAGAGCGTTTGCTTTTAGAAGTATCAAATGCCGTAAATGGCATTAAGTAAATAAGTGCCGTAAATTGAAGGAGGTCGGGCAATGTAAAAAGTATAGAAATGGCTGCTGCTGAGACTTGTCCACTGGAATGTTTCTCTGTATATCCATTTTACTTCTAGTATTTAAGAAATAACTTCTGATACCTACCACTGCTACTACGACAATGAAGTCTAATCTAGAGGAAAGGATATAGGATATTCTGGGTTGTAGGTCCAGACAAGGATTGGAAAACCAGAAATATCAACTCTCATGGTGAGAAACATCTCACATGAGCGCTTTAAAGGTGGTAGTGCCCCAGCAATTCCTTAAGAATACATGAACAAGCTACTCAACACATTCACTTACTGCCTTATGAAATTATCATTTATTGGTAAAGCTATATTTTCCATGGACTGTGATACTCCATAGTACATGATCAGAGCCTTAAACTCATGATCTTAATTCAATTTTGCAAAACATTAATCCGACATATTTTAACTTATTTTACCAATTTGGTCCACTGCCTCCCTTCCCAACATGAAATTACTTAAACGCATTAGAAAATAAGTCCAGTCGAATAATCGGAGCACCATGGTTTGTGCGCAATATCACTATTCATCGAAACCTATGTATCGAACCATTCTCCAACTTCGTCACTTATCACAAAATTCTTCAAAAACCTTTCCTCAGCTCCAAATATTTCCACTATTTTCCTATGACGTATCTCATATTCTACACCCAGAATTAAGAAAATCTACCCAAAAGATATCACATAACGTGCTTGCAATTCTTCCCCTCTTCATATCCCCATTTTCACGTAATTACCATAAACCTCATATTAAGTTATCTTTCATGTAAATACCACTATCCTCGTATTAAGTTTACTCAGGAGCCTCAAAGGCTAACCAGTAATTATTATTGCATGTTGTATTTCTATTATGAATAATCTGTAACCACCCATGTGAAACCTTCGGTCTGATCTGTGAAATAGAAAAAGGAAAGATCGGATATCTGCCGCTCTGGACTCTTGCGCTCTCCAACAGGTCTTGTCCTTGAAAACTATCGTACGGGACAACGACGCCGATCGTCCGAGTGGTTTGAAAGGAGAGACGAAATTTCATCTGCGTGTTTGCCTTGTGTGACCTCGAAAGGTGAGCCTTCCGCAGCGTGATCGTTGGTGAGGGTCCTGTTTCATGCACCCGACACGTCCACTCGGCCGCAACTTCTCCGCTGCACATGTAGTGGAGGGTAAAAAAGCAGAGCCTCACTAGGACTGAATCTGGACTAGTTCCCAGTTGACTTCACTGTACCTACTGTATAGATTTGATATCATTTTTTATTGTATCAGAAAGAACAAACCAGGTGTTATTAGTAAAAAATGTTCCATAACAATTCATAAAACTCTCGAAATCAGAAATCAATCGTTAAATAAACAAACAAATATTTAATACATCAAAGCAGAGAAACTGTTTAAGAAAGACAAAAAAACATGTTTTCATTTTTTAAATATTTTGTTGATCAATTGTTAGTGAGTGATAGTACCGAATAGATGGTGAAAAAACTACGGTCAGAAGGAGTCTGCGTGGCTCAATGGGTAGAGCGCTGAGTTGCTGGTTCCGTGACAGGGATTCGATCCCCCGTTAGGTGGGGATATTTCATCTCACCTCAACATCCTGACTAACTCCCAGGCCTATTGAGCATGCTGTAAAATGAGTACCTGGGGCAATCCGGTCGGTTCGAGGTGCAGACCACGTCTCCTCCTTCTAGTACCGAGGTCAAATGATTGCGGAACTCTGCCCTCCGTGAGCCCCTTGGGCACCTTTGGGGCCTGTTCAGGGATAGTTTGACTTTTGACTATCGACAGGTGTCATCCCTGTACTAAGGATTCACCTGTAATATTGTAAGAATAGCTCAAGAGATAAAGCGCGAACCCTTTCTACACACGATAAATTGTATCATTCTCAATTGTATCATTCAAATTGTATTATTCTCATTTGCCAACATGTTTTGTTCTAACCGAGTACGAAACAGGCGAGTAGAGAACGCAGCTTATTTCACCCCTCTCTGGTGACTATTGTGTACTCATTGAACATATTAATAAACATGACCAAACATGTTGTTTAGAGATTCGTGTAGTTTAAATTACTATAAAAGATGTTCGGTTCATAACCAAGAAATCTCCATTATATTAAAGTTATCTCATCGCCTGCCATTCCATGGCCTTACGAATTTTATCCAGGGCAAAAGCTCATATAACATGCTTCTAACCGCATTCACTTTCCTTCCCCATTTTGACTTTCTCCTCTTTCATGGGGAAAAATACCCATATCATTTGCGGTCAGAATACCAGAACATGAGATCCTTTGAAAGTCACCGTAGAACCTTTGAAAGTCACTCCCGAGGCATTCGAAGATTCCATACAAAATCAGTTAATATTCGTAGTCAGCGACTGTTACGTAGGTCAAATCCACGCAATATTAGGATATTTTTGCATAGCGTACTTGCGAGCTATCGAATACGCTACCCACATGCAAGTTACTTCTGCGCATGCTCAGAAGTTAGTGGTACACTAACGCTCCTAGCGTAGTACGTTACAACGCCTATGTTAGTGGTACACTAGTGAGAGAGGTCATGGCGGATTCTGGTCTGGATTTGAGGTTATGTTGATATCTGAGAGAGTATACGAGAGATTTATTGATTGTGTGTGCCGTGTAAGTACTTGTGTACTAAGAGTTTATTTGTGTACGCTTGCATAGAAGTTGTTTATCTGGATGTACAATTTTTAGTATGATTCGAGTCGAAGGCACGCTATGCAATGCATCGATTAGACTATTTCTTTCCATGTGCGGTACGCGGTTAGCGTCATAACGAATGCTAGGAAGCGTGTATGTTATGCAAAAACTCTCTATTATCATATTACCTAGGGACATTTATATTCAAGACTGGAAATGATATAGGGCAGAAGTCGGCAACCTTTTGAGACGGAAGAGCCAAAAGTTACAATTTACAAAATTTTCCAGTTTTTAAAGAGCCACTAACATTTTTCAGTATTATGGTATTTGATTAGGATTAGGTATATAAATTTGATTTTTGATTTAAAATAAATAGCTTTAAATATGAAATAATATTTATTCATATAAAAACATACAAATGTTTCTTACAAAACATATTAAAGTATTGTAGCTAGCTCTGCTAGAATAATAAAATTAGTAATCAAATAATATAACTATAATTATTGAATAATAGATAGTTACAATAGTTACATCAATGGGAGCATTGGCCTTGCATGCCTTTTGAAAGTTTGGTTAAAACTGGCTCATAACTTGCTTTCAATTTCAAGCACGCCTCTAGATTTTTATTTGTTAGTTGGCTTCTTACTTTACTTTTTAATATATTCATGCAAGAGAACGCTGGCTCGCACGAATATGTTGACCCGAAGATCGTCAGCACTCCAAATGCCAACTTCTTCACCTCACTGTAGCATTCTGGAAGACTATTCCATGCGTCAAATATGAGTGCCTCAACTCGCGGCATTTCTTTTAGAGCTGTACACTAGTGCAGCGTGTCGTGCATGCTTTTCTGGACCTCCAACTCTTCTAACTTGCTCTGTGAACTTCCCACTCCACAAGTGTTTGGTTTTCAAATCCAGCAATTGCATTTGAAGCGAACCAGCATCAATTCCAAATGGCTCAATGTTGATCTCATTTGTATTTGTGTTGAGAGGATTTACTATGAACGTCAGAGTACTTGCGTTTGTTTTGAATTGCTCAAATCTCTCAGCGAATGCATCCTTCATTTTGTTTATAGCCATGCTGAAGTAATTCGTGTCACTAGTTGCATTGGTTTCATCGCGATATTGTTTCATATTTTCGAAATGAAGTAATTTACCGCTCTCCATGTCTTCGACAAAAAGAAGTAATTTATTTTCGAAAAAAAAAAACATTTCTTCAAACAAGGTATAGACTGGGTTTCCCTTTCCTTGCAGTTTTATATTTACCTCATTTAGTTTCTTTGTGATATCCACCATGACGTTGAATTTTTGCAGCCATTTGTCTTCTTTCAATTCGGGATGGACAATGCCTTTTTCATTGAAGAATACTTTTATTTCACTCAAGCAAGAAGCAAAACGTTTCAATACGTTACCCAGGGACGTTACTCGCACTTTATTGTGCAGAAGTAGGTCAGAATACTGGCTTTCTATGTCTTCAAGAAATTCCGTAAACTGGCGATGGTAGAGTGCTTTTGCCAAAATGCTGTTAATGATCTTAATTACCAAGTTCATGACCTCAACTATTTCGGCCGGAAATGTTTGGGCACAAAGCGCCTCTTGATGAATTATGCAGTGAAACGTTAAAATTTCGTGGTTTATTTTTTGCCAAAGAATCATTGTTACCCTTTTATGTATTCCTGTCATACTTCTGGCTCCATCAGTTGCTATGGAAACAATTTTATTTATATCGATTTCATAGTCTTCCAGGCATTTTTGCACAGTATTTTCTATATCTTCTCCGTGAGTTTGCCCTGAGAGCGGCAGCACTCCTAGCAGTTCTTCTTTTTGACCTTGGGGCGACATATACCTGACGAAAAGGGTTAACTTGTGCCGTGTCTTTAAGTCGCAAGACTCATCCATAGCAAGTGATAAAGCAGAAGCCAGTTGAATGTCTTCCACTTGCATATGTGTTACATTTGAAGACACTTTAGCAGTTCTATCTTGTACTGTTTTAGCAGATAATGGCAGATCTTTGATTTTCTTCATGATTTCCTTTTTGTTTTTAAAATCACGAAACAGTTCTTCAGCTCCACGTATGAAGTAATTTTTTGGCGTAATCACTATCTGTGAATGGTTTCCCTCTTTTTGCAATTTGTAGTGATATTGCAAAGCTTGCCAGATTTACATTATTTGAAGATTGCGCCCAGTTACTTAGCATAGAATTCGACTGTTGTTTTTGTTTTTGAAGCTCTTTAACAGCTTTTTTCCGTGTCACCGGTTGGATATTTAGCAGCGAATCGGGAATGTTTTGTAGTGAAATGTCTCTCCAAATTCGACTTCTTATTGTGTGCAAGTTTTTNTATATGAACGCAAACGACTCCATCTGATCCTGATTAAGTTCTTGATTTTCTTCTTCAGTTCGTCTCTTCTTTTTACCAGATGCCATTCTGGCGGCGGAGCTGAAATAAAGATTTTTAAAATTTTATTTAGCTATCTAAAACGGCGTTAATAAACTGTTAATTAAATAGTTAATTTCGTTAATTGCTAATCTATTTTTTTAAGTCAACTTCGTTAAACGTTAAAGCGTACATACCTTTGAGACGATAATTCGCTTCTAAATCGTCTTCTTGAAACAACGAGAAATTGTTTCTCGCAAGCGATTAAATTAACACACACGCAACCGCGCTCGGAGGAAGACTGACTGAGGACTGAACACTACCGTCCGCACTCGACGGTGGAAGTACATCAGCCAAGTTCTTCTTTCCTCCGCAGCGCTAGTGTTTTTAGCGTTTGTTACGTGTTTCTGTCATCATACACAGTACATGAGGCCACGGGCGCCACACCACTCCTGTGGGACTGGACCTGGTGCCCAAGTGGCTGTCAGCTGTCCGTCTACAGTCTACTACACCTATTCTTACTGTTCTCTGTTGAGTGTTTTTATTCTGTTTGCAGTTTTCTTTTTTTTCTTTTTTCTTTTTTTTTTTTGCAGTATAATATTTTTTATGAGTTTTGAAAATAAAATAATATAATTATTAATATTTGCGCATGGAACTGGAGAGCCGCATCTTGACATCGAAAGAGCCGCATGCGACTCGCGAGCCGCAGGTTGCCGACCCCTGATATAGGGGGATTTTCACAAATCTCTTATTTGAAGAAAGAACTATAAAATTGGAAATGGGAACTCTAAAGAAAGGAATTGAGACAACGCAAACTACTAATAAAGATGTAAACACGTAAATATCTATTAGTATTTTTTGAAATAGAATAGAAAGAATATAAAAGATATTGTGAAATTTAATATCTTCAAATCCACGGTTAAAAACTACCTCCTGCACCAGTACTTCTACACTGTAAAATAATTTATTGATTTTAATAAAAGTTAAATCCGTCTTGTACTTTATCACGCCATTGCTGTAGCACTTTTAAATAACTTATAACAATTTCAAAAACTATTTTCTTGCATGATTGTGTTGCCGTATGGCTCATATTAATTTAGTTTTATGTGTACTCAACTTTGGCACGGTTGTGTACATTAATTCTGTAGCCCCATCCTGGCCCGGGTTTTTCTCCGTTTTTCCTTCGGGTAGAGGCGGATTTCTTATACAGGTTCTCTAGGCTTTGTCTAGGGGCGTGTTTATTGTAACAATAAATCGTGAATTTAGTGTTTTTTCAACTCTTATAATTTTTAAACACTATACTCAGAATAATCTATAGTTCGATAATAAGTTGTACATGTAAATTTACAAACATATTTGCGTTAAATTACAAACAAGTTGACATTATATATGTATTATAACACGCAGCTAACTTTTTATCTTGTCTACGAACTTTTGCTGAAATTTTTGAATCCGCCTGCCTTAGGGCCCTTGATCGGAATTGATGGGATGGTCCCTTGCTTGCTTCCGGAGAGTAAATTAGTTATGGACTCTAATGACCTCGATGTTGACAAGCCCTAAAGCCCCAACCAAAAAAAAAAAGGGAAAGTAAATTAGTTTATTGTCCTCCACGTGGTCATACGCAGTTTGTACTGTTTTTTGACAATAAATAAATTTAATCATTTATTGATTCAGTTGATACTAGTTAAGACGATAGTTTTTAAATTATTGCATGTGTACACCGTGTCCATTACAGTGCAATCTAGGATATATTTAATCCACATCCACATGGCACACTCCTAGCATTCGGGAAGTCCCAGGTGACCCCAAGTCTGGAGAGGTTTTCTGCAATCTCACGCAAAAACATTATGCGGAGTTGGTCACTTAACGTTGATGGTTGAAGTACGAACTCCAGACGGGCGTTACATTCCAGTCCTTGTTAACATCCCTGCCATTACCCTTCCTCCACATACAGATTGCGACTCTCAGAGTTTGACGCCAACTCCTCGCACAAAAGCTTCAGTGCACCTCGCGCTTTGACTTTTGTCAGGTGGTACACATGTAGGTCACAGGAATGTCACTGAATTTTTAACACAGAATATCAAGGAATATACGTATGCTTTGGAATGAGCACATCAATATGTAACAGAACTAAGTATTTGGTTGATGTTTTTGGCAAGTTGAAAATAATTTTCTCCAGAAAATCTGTAATAGAAATTTATTAAGGACTTTTTCATAGTATTTCCACTTTGTGTTATTGGTCGAGGTGTAGCGTATAACAATGCATTGATTTCATTATTAAATCTACAAAAAATAATTCTTAAATAATACTCAATTAAATATTAAACAGAGTTACATATTGACTTCTCTAATTCGTAATTATGAAAAACGAAGATACGAATTTATAAATATTAATAGGACAACAAGACACAAATTTATTGTTCTTCCAACTGTTTGTAAAGAAGTAGGAAAAAATTCTTATTTATATACAGCAATGATATACTTGAATAAGTTATCTGCTAAATTAAAGAATCTTCTACGTAACCAGAAAACTTTAAAGGAAAAACTTAAAAGATGGTTGCTACATAATGTATCATTTACATTATGAGAATTATAATATAAATATAAATGAAATGTAGTTTTCGTTTTTAGTTTATATTATTATAACTTAGTTTTAAGTGAATATTATGTACTGATTTTTGTATTTAAACTGGACCCGTGCACAGGAAATTTATTACTTCCTGCGGGAATATTTGTATCTTTATACCCAGTAATATATATAAAATAGAATTTTTCATGTTGGAATTTCTCAACTATCTTCATCTTTGAAGTCAATTCTCTCATCTGAAAAAAAAATATTGCTCCTCTTTTTATGACGTCCCTTTACTCCCCATCAGGATTTCGGATTTCTTCAAGTGAATCACATTGCAAATCACAGTTTGAAGACAATATTGAAATTTAAATCTGGTTTGAATGTATAAATGTAATTTTATAATTAATGATGAAGAAAATAATGGTATTTAATTTATTATTACTAAGTTCTGTAGTCTAAAATTCATTCTTTGAATGTTTTCAAATGGAATTTTAAACTAAATTATGAATTTTATTAAAAACAAAAATCTGGAATTCTTAAATAGTGTATTCCGGAGTGGTCTCTTTTTGACTTAATGGAAAAAAGAATCTCGAAAAAAGTTTTCAGAGAGTATAAAAAGAAAAAAGGAACAAACAAATTACTATCAACACTGAGCAATACAGCATTCTTAACTTTGTAGCTCGTCTGAAACTCGTTAGAAAACATATCAAAACCAAATAACTTTAGGAGAAAACAATAAATCTCTCCCGCGCTTGTACTCAGCGTCAAAGCAATCATTCTCTGTCCATGGTCCAGGCGCGTGCATTGCAGCGGCCGTCAGCTGTTCGCGAGGCGGTGACGTCAGCGGCGCGGGTTATTTGGGGCGAGCGCGCGGGTGACGGTGGGGTGGGCAGGGGCGGGGGCGGAGCAGGAGACGCAACGGCCGCGACTGCTTTTAGTCGCAAGGCCGCTCTTCATGGCGGTTGGGGCTGTGTACTCTCTCCCCCCCTCCCTACTCTTCCCTTTTCCTCTGTTCGACTTTTTCGAACTCCATAACTGCTTTCTATTGTTCTGAAATATATAGTCAGTCTAATGTCAATCATTTACTCATTAAGGAAGGTTTCTAAACGCACTCGAAACAAATAGAAAAGCTGAAGAAGAAAAAAAACTAATTTTCGTGCGATGGGAAAACGGGGAGACTTTCGAAACTAAAAAGATTTTTTACCAGTTTAAATTAATCATTGTTTTTACTACACTATACAAAATCTACACTATACTATACCATCTACACTATACAAAAATAATGGATGTTATTGAATTATGATTGGAATAGATATTTATTGTATTTCCTTAATGTGTTTTCAATTTTTTTAAGGATACGTGATCTTGATCGAACAAATGACCAGCGCGCGCACCGTTGTTAGCGGAGAGCAATCACAAACATCATCTTGGGATGGTCAAATCGTAAAACATTCGTGATAAATGATCGTTTGTTTGGTCGCGACGTTCAGTGTTGCGAGGCCAGAGCTGCTGCGCAGAAACTGTTTGTATCCATTCCTCTTTCCCCACTACGCATTGGTCATGCTCGGCAATCTATTACCCTACTACTACCACCGCATATTCCCTCTCACATCCGCCCCCCCCCCCACCACCTCCACTGCAGCAATCTGTATCCCCAAATATTTCCCATTCCTTTCTCACTTCCCTTGGAAAGACACTTCTCAACTCCAAGTTTTATTCTTTAAAACATCCTTCTTTCGTTGGGTTTTTGTGTTCTATCACGGTCATAATACCCTGAAGGGCTTGTCTTTTGTTATTATGGCGGTATAGAAATACGATGTACCCCGTAATATTAACAGTGCATTTATGTTTCTCATCAGGATCGAAAGTAATACTACACTAAATTCGTCGATTCATGCCTCTTTCATCGAACTTTATAAAGAAATACCTTTACGAATTGTATGTATTCTGGTGTAATTAAATTCAGTTGAAGAACTCACATGGAATATATTGATGAAGTGGATCGAGAAGAAAAGTTGAACCAATATGAGTTTTGGAGATTTTTACCTTTGTCCTTGTGACCAGTCCAAAGAGAAGCAATGTCATGTTGACAGAGCAGTTTTGAGCATTATTTTCTGAATAAAAATATTTCGACTTTTTTGCGTGGAATTAACAATCCTGATTTGTTACGGTTCTTAGTGATCGTATCGTCTTACACATAGTTCTCATGACGTAAAATTAATTTGGAAGTTATTGTTATCAGGTTTGTGATAATTATCTCGGAATTATAGTTCATAAATAATAAATTTATTGTCAAAAAACAGTACAAACTGCGTATGACCACGTGGAGGAAAAAAAACTAATTTACTCTCCGGAAACAAGCAAGGGACCATCCCATCAATTCCGATCAAGGGCCGTAAGGCAGAGGCGGATTCAAAAATTTCAGCAAATTTTCCTAGATAAGATAAAAAGTTGGCTGCGAGTTATAATACTAATAGAATGCCAATATGTTTGTCATTTTAAGCAAAAAATTACATGTACAAGTTATTATCGAACTATAGATTATTCTGAGTATAGTGTTTAAAAATCATAAGAGTTGAAAAAATACTAAATTCACGATTTATTGTTACAATAAACACGCCCCTAGACAAAGCCTAGAGAACCTGTATGATAAATCCGCCTCTACCCGAAGGAAAAACGGAGAAAAACCCGGGCCAGGATGGGGCTACAGAATTTATGTACACAACCGTGCCAATGTT
>NNCF01132092.1:48748-60488 GCA_002313205.1 Laupala kohalensis
TGATTTTCAACAGTATCTTCATATTGAACCCGGAGTTTTGAATTAGTTTTCGTGAACATTTCTTAGTTTTGTTCACGTTATCAAAATTTCGTTACAGTTGAATTAAAGTACGATAAATAAATCTGTGATGTAAATATGCAGACATAAATACTTACAGTACATTCAACCGTAATATAGCAGATATACTTTATATGTGCTTATAGGATACATTACGATGAGATGTTTAATACATATGATTTTACTTGAAATCATTTTTATTGTGTTTAGTAAAATATTGACTGAAGAAAAACGAAGAAAACATATTTTTATGTTGTACCACATGTACATTCACAAAGAAAGGAACCCACCCCATTTTTATTAAATAATAATTTATTATATTGTGGTTGTATTCTATTTATGGCAAAAGATTTATACTATGGTTGTGGATTATATCCTTTGCTTCCCTTGTTAACTGTTGCACTCACAAATCTGGAGACTTGGAAAAAGTAGTCAATTTCGTTGAGTGTGGTCGCGTATGTTGTTCAAGGCAAGTCACAATGGAATTTAAGTGCGATGATGTAAAACGGCAGTAATTAATGTTGACAATTAGTCAAATGGAATCGAACCTGTTGCCTTGCTAGACAATGGAGTCGACTCCCATTATCTCCGCGTCAATATGGAACTGTTCTTGTTTGATTATGCGCAACGAATGTCATACAAAGCTTAAGATGATGATGTATTCTGAAATATTATGAGAGTATAATTTCTCGAATTTACGAACTGTCGACGTTTTCAGTGCGATGAGTAATAATATTGTCATTATCGTTGTACTATTCTGTTATTCTTTATTATTATTAACTTCATTATTATTGTACTATCTTCGATAAAGGAAGGCTGTGGGGACGGACTTCTATGTCAAGCAGGAAGTAAAATTATTTCTCAACTCAGAATCATGTAGAGTGGTTTATTTGCAATATATTAGATTTCTCCTCTTCAGGATTAACATTCCTGGTCAACGCTTATCGTATGAGACACCCTCTTTATATTTATTAAAGATACAAGTCCCGAAATTGTAATATGATTGACGAAATCTTCAGCTTCCAATTTGTTTATATTTGTTCAAGTTTCTTAAATTCCTAATGTGTTTGAATTATTATTTGTTCTTTTTTTAATTTGTAAATGAAAACGAAAAAAAAATCTATATATGATACCTGTGTAGGATATTTCCTTAAACCTCAAAGTTCATTCTGACTCCCAGGCCTACTCAGCCTATTGTAGAATGAGTACCGGGTCTCTCCCAGGGTCAGACCGATCGGAGTGAGATTATGGTCACATCTCCTTGTGCCGAGGTCTAGAAATTGCGGAACTCTCCTCTCCGTATACCCCATGGGTACACCTTCGGGCCTCTCGTGGGACAATTTTACTTTAAATCTTGACTTCATGATACAAACATGAAAACGCTTTGAAAGAGCGAAAATTTTCCTTCGCAATAATTGAAAAGAAATTTTTGGCTATGCAACACCACAACATTTGTTTTTAAAATATCGCCCGTTCGTCGGTCCATCTTTGAACACCGCTCTCGCCTGAATTTTAATTTCATTGAAATTTGGTATTTTATCAGCTCTTTCTTGATAATGCAAATGTTGTAATTTTTTAATATAACAGGTACTTCAAATGTAAACCGAAGTACATCTTTTTAAAATTCCTCGGAATTTCTCGATTATTTTCTTTGAGTGTGAGTACAATTAGAAAACATTACAGCGGGATAAATTGTATTGTAGTGTTTGACAAAAGCGTGATACAATAATTCCTCTCTGATGTACTTCTACGCGAATAGCATGAGCAGAGAAATAATAATGGAATATTGATAAGATATGAGTAGCGTAGACACTAGCGGATAAGAGAACTGAAAACAGATTCCAAATGTTTTACTAATATTTTAGCTTATTAATGCATTACCTTGCAGATAAAAAATAAGATTTACGTAACTGAGAATTTTAATAAATTATGTACTGAAGTCTGATGAATAAGTATATACACCACTTAAAGACATTTTTGTGTTTAAACGTCTGAATACACAGTTCTGTTCTAGTGTTAATTTATTGATGAATTGAAATTATTTATTAAAAATATTCCAACATACTTTTACTTAGAGTTCCGTCACCATCATTAGGAAATAATGCCGCGTTATAATTTATCTCTTGGTGACCGAGATTTAGTTGTATCTTGTAATAACTTTGTCGTATCAGAAAACTGGTAGACCTCGCTTAGGGCTATTAACCAATTTGCTAGTTTTTCCTTCATTAAATTCCTTAATAAGGTCTATTACTTGCTTCTTGGTAAGATACTTCCGTAAAATTTTCTGTAATGACCCTGTTCAACATCAAGATCAGTTATCTGTTGAGAATTTTGTTTAAAACATCATCGCTTGCCATATACTTTGAAAATTCCCTCAACGTACACTTCTCAAGACAAGACATTTTTCTATTGGAGACACTTTTACATTCCCCTTTTTCACTACATGTATACAGCATTCTGCTTTACAAAAAAGGGGACACACTATAACGGACGCGGACTCCAAGCTTTCCATTGGTCAGATAACTAATTAATGGTTCCTGACAAAATACTCATCTCTTATAAGAGAATTGTTTTGGAAGCCACATTAGGTGAAATTGATGTTAGTGTGCTTGTTAGATTGAAAAATAAGTTTAGATTGCGACCTAAAATTTCCTATGGATTTGTGTGTAGTGAAATTTCATACTTAAATTCCAATATTGTTATTACTTTTTATTGTCACGAGGTATTACTTTTTTATTGCCGCGCTTCTCTGCCTTGACATTTTATTCTCCTTTGACCGTACCTTCCCGAATGCGGACAAATTTTAAGGTCCCATAAGCGTCATTGAGAAAGAAGTTTCGCTCTATACAGCATACAGGGAAACAAAACCGTTGTATTTTCGTGTCGAGAGAAATTTTATTTTACCACTCCAAATTTTGTATCACTTTATCTCATGCGCCGTAACTGTTCTATTCGAACTGACTGGCATAGTCGGTAGTAGGAGGTCGTTTGATGATAAATCTCTTGTTCATCTTGATCCCCGCTCTTTTACTTCTCCTCAGAGTATTACGCTGCTCACTCCCATTCAATCCCCAGATTAGGAGCTCCGCCAAGATTAAGGCAAGTGGTCCTAGTACCTTGGTGCGTGTAAGAGTCTAAGATAATGTCATGTCGTGTAGAATCATAATTAATTCATTCCTTAAAGTGGTCGTTAGAGAGGGGAAATTGGCGTGGTTGCAATCCTGCGCCGTACCGCCTTGCCGCAGCGCCCTCCACCCCGCTGGCCTTGGCGGGGGTCCGGTCGGCGCGCCCAAGCGCTAGTCAGCCGCTTGTGCTGGGGAAGGTCGGGGACGCCAGTTGGAAACGCCGCCGTCGCCGGTGCCCCCGCTATCGTTCCCGCTCCGTCGCTGCCGTTGGGCATCCTCAGCGAAGGTCTTACATCTTCCCACTGGCGAGGCACTTTCCCCCCTCCTTCCAGTGTAGTTATCGCGCCGAATCCATCCACTCTTCCCACACCCAGTGAGATACCGAAATTCACTATTCAGTCCCTTCGCTTCCCTTCCCTTTCGCCTCTTAGCCCTTTCCTTATCGTCACATGTTTCTGCAACCTCCTTCATTCAAGGAGATCCTTTTTGACCGTCGTATCAACTCGCCGTTCCCCAACGCGATTGCGAAACTATAGAACCGGCTCAATTCAATTTGATTCGTATGCATTGAATTGGCCGCAATATTTCGGGAAATTAGTCGTCTTTATGGAAAGTAAACGTTTTCATCTTTTCTTCAAATTCATCGCAACAAAATAATAATTACATTTCTGGAAGTGACGTTACCTGTAAAATAAATACAGAATTATATTTGTATATATAATTACGGAAATATTGAAAATAAATACTGCGACACTACTGTCTCCTAGTTACTAAAAACGTGAAAAGTTTATAAAAAATAGAGAAGGAAACTGATAAAAACTCGCTCACATATTAAACGAAATAGTTCCAGCTTCAGCCATCATTCAGTCACGTAGAATAAAAGGATAATAATAATAATATTAATAATACTAATTATAAGAATATTATTATGCTTAAAAAATCATAAAGAAATTGCAGATGAGTTAGCAAGAATAAAACTTTTTAGGAGGTAAAATTAATATTTTGGAGAAAGAGAACTTGTAAAAAATACATTGAGGTAAATGGACTAGAAGTTTTTCTAGAGGAATGTCCAAAGGAAATTGTGGTGAATTTTGTGAAAAAAATGAGAGTGGAAAACTTTGAAAAATATGAAATTGCTAGTGTTGTTCATGTAAAAAATAAAACAAACAAAAAAGTAAAGTGATTGTGGAGCTGAATAATAAGAAGATAAAAGACAATATTTTGAAAAGTAAAAATAAGAGAGTGAAAAACTTTGATTTGGTCTCTAAAAAGAACAATGACTTTGTTTTTGTTAATGAGCATCTGGCCAAATACTTTTTAAACCTTCTCTGGAAGACAACGACAACAGGAAAGGAGAAGCAATGTAAATTCTTCTGGATTAAAGACGGTATAATTTTGGTGGAAAAAAAAAAGCATCAAGAGTTGTTAAAATTATGAAAGAGAGTGAATTAGAATTGTAGTAAATTGTATGCTAACTTAATTGAAATTTTTAATTATGGCTTTTAGTTTTATAGATAATAGAAAAATAAATGACACAATAACACTAAAGTGTCATAAGAATTTGAGTGAGCTGTTTAATCAGGAAAAGGTTCAGCTTCACATGATTTATTTTAATATTAGGTCAATTGAAAAGCATTGGGATGGATTTTGTATGAAGATTAGTAAAATAGTTCATGAGGCTCTGGTAATATTGTTAAGTGAAGTTAAGACTCAGGAGGAAGAGAAATTAGTAGGTTTTAAGTTACCAGGTTTTAAGCAAGTTTAAAAACTAAGAAAAGAGAGAGTTGGAGAGGGATTAATTTTGTATTTTAAAGATTCTCTAAATTTTGAATTAAAGGTATATGAAAGTGAACATTGTGAAAGTATTTTTGGAAATATCAAAATCAACAGTAGTTTAAATGTCTTAATCTATGGCATACATTGACCACCCAGTGAAAGCTCAGAAAAATTTATTGCTGAGCTAGAAAGAATTTTGGAAAGAAATAAAACACCTAATAAGATTATGATTGGAGACATAAATATCAATATACTAAGAAACTCAAAGACAGTTGCTAAATACTGTGGTACATTGGTGAAACATAAAATAATACACAGTATAAAAGAGGTAACGAGAGGAATTCATTGAGAATAGATTAATTGAATCATGTTTAGACCATGTAGCAGTTAGTGGAAATCTGAAAATGTAGTACCATTCATACATACAATTAAAATCACTGATCATTGTTTAGTGGGAGTAAAAATTACATTTCAAGACACATGTAAAAAAAGTGAAATAGTAAATAATGAGAGCAAAATATGTGAATTTTTCTCTAGAACAGTGATAAGAGATGAACTAGAAAAAGTATGTAATGTAGAATTGGAATAATGTTCTGCTAATACCATCTATGAAAAGGTAAAAATAATTTTTGAAAAGGCAAAAGAAAAGAAAGAAGTCAAAATTAATAGAAAATATAATATCATTAAACCCTACATAAATAAGGAAATAGTAGAGTTAATGAAAGAAAGGGATTTGATATTTAGAAAATGGAAGAGTTTGTCTGCAAGGAGCACACATGAAAAGGAGCATTTACAAAATCAATATAAACAGTTAAGCAATAGTGTTACATTAAAGATAAATCAATTGATAAGTATATTTCAATAAACTATTTGAAGAAAACAGAAATAATATGAAAGGAACTTGAAAAAATATAAATAATTTATTGGGACTTAAAAGTGAGCAGTCAATTGATGAAACTGTTAAAAACATTTGGCAAAGAAGATAATTTAAAAAGATTTGTTTTGAATCTAGCATTGAATTTCAAAAACCAAGTAGATGAAATAGTACATAAGTGTTCAATTAAAACTCTAGAAATCATGACAGACAAAAGAGTTTGCAATTCCTTCTATCTACCTATGGTTAGTTTAAAGGCATTTCAAAATTAATAAAAGACATGAATATTAATAAAGCACCAGGATTAGATCAAATTAGAGTGAAAGATCTGAAGATTAATCTAGATTGGTTCAGGCCATAGATAGCAAAATTGATAAATGACTGCATTGGGGAAGGAATAATACCAAATGGGTTAAAATAAGCAATGATAAGACCTATTCACAAGGGAGGTTCTTTTAAATTATATGAAAATTACAGACCCATTTCAATTTTCATTATTTTAGGCAAAATCTTATAAAAACATATTGCAGCCAACTTAACAACATTCCTGGAAAAGTATACAGACAAAAATCAATATGCCTATCAGAAGAACAAATGTTCAACTTTATTCATTGAAAATCTTGCAGAACTAAGCCAAACGCTCGTTTGGCTGAAGTTATTCGAGAACTGGACACTTACACTAAAAAACTCACTGAGCGGGACACAGTAATCATCATAGGTGGGCAGAACGATATCNATTATAAACTTTTGGATATGTTAGAACAAATTGGAATTAGAGGAAATATTTTAAATTTATTTAAAAATTACTTAACAGGAAGAAAATTTTTAGTAAAAATTCAAGAAAATGTTAGCAAAAAGTTTGAAGTGAATATAGGAATAGCACAAGGTAGCTTCCTCAGACCTTTGTTATATTTAATATATGTTAATGATATAGGAATGTGTTTTAATAGAAGTAAATATATGGCATATGCAGATGATAAGTTAATTATTTCCATGAATTAAAACTAAAAAGAAGCAGAACGAACTTCACAGGCAGAATTTCTGAATTTTGAAAAATGGTGTCACGATAAAGATGTAGTAATCAATAGAAAAAAAACAAAACAAATCAATACACTTCACTACTCCACACATTACTAGATTAAAATCTAAAATAATTTTTCATGATTGTCTGCATGGAATGACCAACTCTTGTACTCGTACATGTCAAAATGAAATTGAATTTGTTAAAAGTTTTAAGTATCTCAGCATTATTTTCGATGAGCACTTAAACTGGAAAGAAAAATTTTTACATTAGGAAGTAAATTAAGAAACAGCATATGGAAAATCTTAAAAATAAAAGACATTGTACCATACACTACATTAAAAATCATACATTTTTCATTGGTGTATGGAATAGGATATTGGGGTGCTGCTTCAGAAACTAACTTAGAAATTATACAAAATCTGCAAGGTAAAATTGAAATGTCTGCCTGAAAAAGTTAGAGCTGGGAGAAAAAATTAAAACCTAGGGAACAATGACAGAGAAAAACCTCTTTTACTTTCCAAAGATGACTAAAAGCTACCGTATACCAGAATTTAGTATATTAAATGAAAAACAACAACATATATAACGAGAAATAGAAATTTCTTCATAGTTCCTAAGGTCTATAATAAATATGGAGAAAGAACATTAAAATTCTTAACTCCAAAAATTTTAAACAAAATGCCATTGTCGTTAACAAATATAAAATAAACACCAGTAATGAAACAAAAAAGTCAAGAACTGATTAATTAAAAATAAAATATGAAAGAGGGAAATTTTAAATGATAAGTGCAATAAAATTAAATATTAAATAAGTTATAAGAGGAGATAGATAGTACCCTCTCCGACAAGAGAAAAACACTTAGATGGGGAATTCCATTTAAAAATTTACAAACAAAAGTAAAAGAGCACTTGTTTTATAATATGATTATGTACTTGTTTATTATAAGAATGTTAACTGTTGTTAAATTTTGTAAATGATTTTTGTCGAGTATTTTGAAATCTAATTGTATTATCATGAATTAAATATTATTATTATTATCTTTTTTTTCCACGTGACTGAATGATGGCTGAAGCTGGAACTATTTCGTTTAATATGTGAGCGAGTTTTTATCAGTTTCCTTCTCTATTTTTTATAAACTTTTCACGTTTTTAGTAACTAGGAGACAGTAGTGTCGCAGTATTTATTTTCAATATTTCCGTAATTATATATACAAATATAATTCTGTATTTATTTTACAGGTAACGTCACTTCCAGAAATGTAATTATTATTTTGTTGCGATGAATTTGAAGAAAAGATGAAAACGTTTACTTTCCATAAAGACGACTAATTTCCCGAAATATTGCGGCCAATTCAATGCATACGAATCAAATTGAATTGAGCCGGTTCTATAGTTTCGCAATCGCGTAGGGGAACGGCGAGTTGATACGACGGTCAAAAAGGATCTCCTTGAATGAAGGAGGTTGCAGAAACATGTGACGATAAGGAAAGGGCTAAGAGGCGAAAGGGAAGGGAAGCGAAGGGACTGAATAGTGAATTTCGGTATCTCACTGGGTGTGGGAAGAGTGGATGGATTCGGCGCGATAACTACACTGGAAGGAGGGGGGAAAGTGCCTCGCCAGTGGGAAGATGTAAGACCTTCGCTAAGGATGCCCAACGGCAGCGACGGAGCGGGAACGATAGCGGGGGCACCGGCGACGGCGGCGTTTCCAACTGGCGTCCCCGACCTTCCCCAGCACAAGCGGCTGACTAGCGCTTGGGCGCGCCGACCGGACCCCCGCCAAGGCCAGCGGGGTGGAGGGCGCTGCGGCAAGGCGGTACGGCGCAGGATTGCAACCACGCCAATTTCCCCTCTCTAACGACCACTTTAAGGAATGAATTAATTATGATTCTACACGACATGACATTATCTTAGACTCTTACACGCACCAAGGTACTAGGACCACTTGCCTTAATCTTGGCGGAGCTCCTAATCTGGGGATTGAATGGGAGTGAGCAGCGTAATACTCTGAGGAGAAGTAAAAGAGCGGGGATCAAGATGAACAAGAGATTTATCATCAAACGACCTCCTACTACCGACTATGCCAGTCAGTTCGAATAGAACAGTTACGGCGCATGAGATAAAGTGATACAAAATTTGGAGTGGTAAAATAAAATTTCTCTCGACACGAAAATACAACGGTTTTGTTTCCCTGTATGCTGTATAGAGCGAAACTTCTTTTTCAATGACGCTTATGGGACCTTAAAATTTGTCCGCATTCGGGAAGGTACGGTCAAAGGAGAATAAAATGTCAAGGCAGAGAAGCGCGGCAATAAAAAAGTAATACCTCGTGACAATAAAAAGTAATAACAATATTGGAATTTAAGTATGAAATTTCACTACACACAAATCCATAGGAAATTTTAGGTCGCAATCTAAACTTATTTTTCAATCTAACAAGCACACTAACATCAATTTCACCTAATGTGGCTTCCAAAACAATTCTCTTATAAGAGATGAGTATTTTGTCAGGAACCATTAATTAGTTATCTGACCAATGGAAAGCTTGGAGTCCGCGTCCGTTATAGTGTGTCCCCTTTTTTGTAAAGCAGAATGCTGTATACATGTAGTGAAAAAGGGGAATGTAAAAGTGTCTCCAATAGAAAAATGTCTTGTCTTGAGAAGTGTTCGTTGAGGGAATTTTCAAAGTATATGGCTAGCGATGGTGTCGCCATGAATCTACTTGACAATAGTGACCATAGAAGACGCCTCAAACGCCACCATCCTTATATTCAGTGACTAGATTTTAACCACATATTTTCATTTTCAATGTTAATTTTACTTTTCTCAATGTTCATTTGAAGTAACACTGCTGAGTGTCTACTTTATACTTATGTATTTTTACTTTTTATTTTCACTCCTTGAGCAATATTTGCCTAATGTTCAGTTCGTAAGAACAAATTGCAAATAAAAATTTATGATCTAAAAAAAATCTTTAGGTCTTATACTATGAAGTATAGATCACACAAATCTGTAGTCTAACTTCATACGATTTATCGAACATTAGAAGCTTTCAAATATATTATGAATGATTAAATAGAAGTTTTTGACCGGGATATAAGGAAGCCCCAGGAGCAGAAGACCAATTCGTGTAAAAAGTAAGCGCTGTTTTGTTGTTTCTAAAAACAAGATCGCACTGCGTGAAAGAGATTTCTGCCTTCCATTAAAAAATCACCGTAGTTTCCAGCGCAACGTGGCGGCGATTTTCTCCCTGGCCTTAATGGAAACGTCGAGAGTAATTTGAGTTCGGCTTGATGGCGACGAGGAGATAGGCGGAGCGTGCATTGGACGGACGGTGTCCACGGTGGATTCAAGCGCGGCCGCGCAAATTCGAGAGAAGATTTATAAGCTTCCTAAAATTGGTAATCGGATTATCCGGACGCAGGAATGAGTACGCATTGACCCTGGACGCTTCCTGATTCCACCCTCCGTTGCTTTTGTTCCGACATAATGCTCCGCGGGTAAGTGCGCAAGATTCTGCGAATTCAAAGGGACAGGAGTGGTCCAGGTGGACTCGCATATGTTTATCATCAATAGATTAAAATATGCTCCCCTAATCTTTACCGAAATAAATGAAATTACGAGGGATGTATTATTGAAATGTAAGAGGTCACGATTTGTTTCTGTTTCACAAAATATGTTTTCCTTATGACACCATCCGAGTAACGGAAACTCTTATATGCATTAGTTCCTGTAACTCTCAATTCTCTGTTTATCCAAATTCAAAAATTGTACATATATCATGGGAGAAAAAACCATACACAGCTGACTAGAAAATCAAAACTTTTAGCTTCCTAAAGCTTTAGGAATAAATGGTTTTATTGTATTTTCCGTTCCATCTCTCTCCGTAATTTTCAAAATCCGTAGTTGTTGACATCCTTGATGCAGCTCCAAGACTAATGCCAATACGATTACACTCTGAGAGCCTTATCAGCTTTGATTATACTCTACAGATCTACTGAACGATTTTGACATAAATTTCGCACTCGAACGGTTTAAAAATAAAATTCCCAAACCGTTGGTTTACCTAGATTTGCTGGAAAAGCACTCCTGGCAGGTCATATATATTTAACGATGCGATTTTACTATCAACCCTTTTTTCTGTATCCGGTAAAATAAAAAGCTGAATGAAGAATTCGGTTTAGAGTGAAATTCACTTAAAAGAGAAAAATAAAGGACTACCATAGTATTTAATAATTCATTGCTAAAAACCCCCTTAAATCCTCACGAGAGCCCTTTTAGTCACATATCTTCAAATTTTCCGGTGCATCGAAAAATGTTAGCGACCTGTATCTTCACTGAGAGAGATCGTCACTGGAATATTTTAACCACAATTTTCTATATTGGAATAAAAGAATAATATTTATTGTACTGTATTTATTGATTTCTTCAGGGACATATTTAATGTTACTGTTTTCAATGAATGTTTGTTTTCAGAGATAAACAAATTTTATTCCAGAATAAATAATGTTGATTGACCTTTTTCGTAACCAAATACATTAAAAACAAGTATTGAAACCAATGAGTAATTTTCCACATATTTGCGACACAATCCTTTATTATGTTATTTTTTCCTTACTCTTTCGTTTATTCCAATAAACGTTTTCGTGTTTTATTATATACCCATAAAATATTCTGGATTGGCATGCTAGATAATGCTACCTTCATAAGCACTGAAGGTTAGGAAAGTTCCGAGCATGAATTATGGGATCACGGTATCTAGGGACGATCCAGGTATCTAAAATATTACGGAACTGGGGACGTGATATATACCGGGAAAAGATGAATGTTAATAGACAAACCAGTACAATATGAAATAATCCATGGTTATAAACTGAAAATTGG
>NNCF01132095.1:8300-25457 GCA_002313205.1 Laupala kohalensis
AGCTCGCGGCCCCGTGTTCGCCAAACACGTACTTACTAGATGTAAGTCCCCTGGGGGAAGAGGAAAATGAAAGATACCCTAGCCCTAATGGCGTCGGGATCGAAAAGAACAAGAGGTGACCAAGGGAGGTTTTGGGGTAAAGGTTAACAACACTGAATAGAACCCTATTTGATATTTTTCATTTGCAAATTAAATGAAAAAAAATTCGTACACCCTGTCTTTTTTATAACAAATAATTTTAACATTACACGGATTGAAATGCTAAAATATGTACCTTAGTTGACAGTAATGTCTAAATGACTTTAATTATCTGTTGAGCGTTTTGCGAAAGGGCGCAGTTTGTTTAAGGTTGACTGTATTCCCCACCCAACCCAAAGTATTACAGATCACCACCCCACCACAGAAGATTTTAACACTTGTGCGATGTAAGTATCATTGTATTGAAAAAGTATTGTTACTTTTATATAGCATGTATATTTGTAGTTTTTCATTAATGTAATGTTCAGATAAAGCAGGGAGGGGAATAGTTAAACTAGTGACTCCAATAATGTTAGATAAATAAAAATATAATATGAAAACAAATTTAAAAAGTTGTCACAGGAAATTATTTATCTATTCTTTTATGTCTCATAGGAAGGGCCCCATACAATGAATTGTTAAACATCTTTAACACTCGATCAATTATTAATCCCTATGGTTATTTAAATTTCGGTCAGTAAAAAAAGGTTAAATTTGTTAGTTTGCCTAATTTCATATTTATAAAACAATCTTTTTTAATAAAGTATTATAAATGTTTATTTACGATCTAGTAAGCACTATGGACATACCCAGCATATGTAAAAACTGTATTGAAAAATTTGCGTACACTTCTTTTCTACATAGTCCTATTTACAATGAATAGGCGAGGTGGCACCAAATTTTACCAAAATTTTCCCCATTCATATTCATATATTTCACATTCACGACAATGTCAAATGGTATTTTTATGTTGACAATCTTCATTCGAAATTAAGTAAATTGTTTTACGCATTACGAGTCTTACTTAATACTGTTAGTCCACATATTTCCTGTTGCGTATATTTAGCAAATGTTTACTCCCATTTACGATGCGGCGTCATCTTCTGGGGCAATTCCGGGCAGAGTCCAACACTCAGAATTCAAAAGCCGATTGTTCGGATAATTTGTAAATCTTACCCCCGAGTCTGTTGTAAACTTTTATTGAAGAAATTAAATATTTTAACACTTCCCTGCATTTATGTTTATGAAACTGTCGTGTTTGTTAAGACCGAGTTACTGAAGCACCACTCTTGTTTCATAAAAAACAGTTTTGTTCTCGAACATAAAACTCGCAATAGGAATAATATTCATCGTCGGAGTGTGTCAACCGCGCTTCGCCTAAAAGGGCCGTATCATTCCGGAATCGTACTATATAATTCCCTCTCCAAAAATATAAGAGATATTATTTAATTGAATCTCTTCAAATCTGCTGTTAAAAGCTACCTTCTTCACCAGTGCTTCTACTCTGTATAAGAATTTATTGACTGTAATAAAAATTAAAGCCGTCTTGTTCTTTATCATGCCATTGTTGTAGTACATTCAAAATATCTGACAACAATTTCAAAACTATTTTCCTGCATGCTAGGATTATATCTTATTATTCATATAAATTTAACTGTATATGTACTGAACACCGGCACTTTGGTGGTGCACATTAATTATGTAGCCCCATCCTGGCCGAGGTTTTCTCCGGTTTACTTATTTGGTAGATGAGGATTTTTTTATAAATAATCGCGTGGCAGTTGCCGAGAGACGTCATTAATTGATATAAATATTAGCGAATTTAGTGCTATTTAATAGTGACGAATTATAACCAAAACTTTCCGAATGATTTATAGCTTGATAATAATACGTACTTTTGGAATAACTTTTTAATGTTTTATTAAATACAATGTTTGTTGGTATTGGTAATACTATAACACGCTACAAACTATTTTTTTTCGTTAGGAGTAAGTTGAAATGTGAAATCCGCTTCTGCCTTAGAGCCCTTGATCGAAATTGATGGGATGATCCCTTTGCTTGCTTGCGGACAGTAAATTAGTTAATTGTCCTTCACGTGGTCATACGGAGTTCGTAACTGCTGTTTTGAGAATTAAGTTTTTTTTTGTTTTTTTTTTTCATTCTTCCAAAACTCACTGACGGTGATGCATTTTGAATGGAAAGAGCTCTGACTCGTTGAAAGTATAATAAACTCACACGCACTCCTACTCCTTATTCCTTGTGTAAAAGCAGAAGCCACTGAAGATGACAGCAACACTGTCGAAAACGGTTTAGAAGAGAAAATGTTTTTTAGTTTTAACAGCGTGTTTTATTTCTGAATTTTTTTATTCTACTGAAAAATAATAGAGGTGATACGTCGACACTTAATTTTTATTCGAAGGATGTCTTCCTTTGTTTACGAATTACCGGAAATGGCCAACAGCATAAATGTTTCATTGAAGAACCATCATCTGTCAGCATAATTGAGATTCTCCTTGATTCACAAGCTAATGAAACAACATGCGCTTTTTGAAATCACCTCCGCTACACGATACAGAAAGAGATTAAGCACAAAACTAGATAGGTACACCCTTTATTGATACATAACGGTACAAAGAAGGGGATTGCAAGTATTGACTGGAATATGGTCCATAAATCTCCAAGTTGCGAAGATAAAGTACAGAAGAAAATTTTAAAATAATGGGAAGGGTATATACTATGAAAATGGATGAGTAAGGAAATAGTTAACCAAAAGACTGATTGTACGTTGCAAGTGCGATAATAGAAGGATATAATGCGACGGAAACTTTAAAGTTACGTGAAAGACGCGACATACAGGGAACAACGGAAGAGACGGTTTCCTCCACGCTCAATTCTGCTGCAGTGTATAACTGGTCATGCACATTTTAATTCATATTGGCGGTGGATAGGGAAGAAGGATGAGGATAAATGGGTGTGCGAATCTGGAGTAACCGGCTGAATGTTCCATGTTTGTAAATGCATTGGAAGCGAGGTATAGCGTAAGATAATGTGAAGGAAATAACACCTAGAAGAATTAGTCAGAGAAGGAAATGTAAGAAAAAGAGGAGCAGTAGTTACAAGAGGTTTCGACAGTTTGAGTGATGCAAAATAGAAGTTAGATGAACGCTGTATTGACTAAGCGTTCGTGGAGCTCGATCGAGGATTCTGCCATTTTGGCAGCACTTTACAGTGACATATACAAAATGGTATTAGTTACTTTCCTTTGTATTAGTCTTAAATGAGCGAAAAAATTGGCAACGCTGTATTTGGTATTCCCTCTCTTTTGAAATCAAATATGACACATTAAACCAAACAGAACTGTGGGATTTACAATTCACATTCTTCATTCCTGTCCTTCTCAAGTTCTGACAAGATTCTGATTAATTTTTGTAATACAATTCAGTTTGACCGGTCTATATTTATAGCAAAGTACATCTTAATTTGAACGCTTCCTGCTCAGAATTGAATCTGTCATGACAGCAATGCTTGACGTGTATCACCAGTCCTAGGAAAATGGCCTTCTCTTTTGCCATAGCTGCGTTGCTATTTTTACAGAAACTTAACATATTTCTGGTGAGAAATATTATAAGAATAGTGTGTTTCGTGTACCGCGCACCAGAAGTGTAACTTTGACAATTAGGAAATTTCCCTAAGTTGTATCACCCCGCCGTATTAGCCCCCATTGCCCTGAAATTCTTATAACTGCATTTTCCCTACCTGTACAAGTTCTTAGGGCTCTAATTACCTCGATGTCGACGAGCCGTAAAGCCCCACAAAAAACGTTCTGGAGACTTTCATAGGTCACAAACAGATCTTGAAAATTTAAAAAGGATGGTACGTACAACTCTCACAAATACAGAATGCACCACCCTAAAGCCGTAGTTGAACGCACGTACATTCCTAGGAATGCAGGTGGTCAATGTTTGTTGGACCTGAAAGTGTTGTGTAAGCGTCAAGTAACAGGATTCAAGAAGTACTTTTATGCAAAATCTGATATGTCTCCACTACACAAAGCAGTAGTATCGAGTGACAAAGGTTACACTCCAATGAACCTCAGTAACAGTGAAAACTTTCCTACTATCACCACATTCAAGGACAGGTTGAAGGCGTGGAAGACCAAACTTCTCTATGACAGATTACCCCATGCTCTTAAAAAAGCCAATCACGATACATCAGTGGGGTTCTATTTGCAGAGACGGAGGGGTTCATGCAAACAATCCAGGATCAAGTCATCGCAACTAACAACTATAAAAAGTA
Organism: Laupala kohalensis; assembly: GCA_002313205.1. Classification (NCBI taxonomy): domain Eukaryota; kingdom Metazoa; phylum Arthropoda; class Insecta; order Orthoptera; family Trigonidiidae; genus Laupala; species Laupala kohalensis. The sequence continues at coordinate 12,615 of NNCF01132095.1, forward strand.
CATTGAAAAGCAAGATGGTAACGAGAAATGTAGAATCTGTCACCTGTCATCAGAAACTCTAGATCACATTACCACTGGATGCGCAAATTGACCTAACTCACAGTATCTGCACCTGAAAATCTGACTGCTAACATTATACACCAATCCATTGCAACAAAATTCGGACTTTTAAAAGAAGAAGCTGAAATGACCACGCCCTGTTATGAATACCAAGCAAGACCTACAATAGAAAATAAAGATTTTAAACTATTATACGACCTACCAATACACAGATAAAACAGTCCCAGCTAATACATCAGATATTCTGCTACATAATGTCAGAGAGCGAAAAGCATTCACCATTGATATCGCCTATCCAGCATATCATAACACTGACAAAGCAGAAAGGGAAAAGATTTCAAAATACATTTCACCTTCAATAGAGTATAAAGACATTTATAAACTCGAAACTGCAGAAATTCTACCAATCGTTGTTACAGGAATTGGCTTCATAAATAAGAACCTGCAAGAAAATTTAGAAAAACTAAATCTACATCCAAAATTTTCCCTATTCCCAAGATCCAAAAATCTGTTATCTTAGAAACTTGCCGTGTTGTTTGCATCGTGCTTAACTTACCAAAACAGAAATGAGGCATACTACATTGCCCCTCAAACATTAAAAAAACGGGTGAATAATCTCCCAGAAGAAATTGTATATATTAATTTAAAAAAATGTCTTTATTTAGTGACGAGACTCTGACCAAATAGTCCGCTCTACCGCCCGACCTTGTAAGAAAAAAATACAAATTATTCAGAAGTAGAAAAATTAGGGAAGAGTAAGGTTTACATTTGAGTCTGGGAAAGAAAAGCAAATGGCCATCCCGCAAAAACCTTAAGCGATTAAGGAAACCTTAAGGAAAAAAACCAACAAAATCCTCAATCAGGATGGCGGCTCAGGGCCGAACAGATTAAAAGTACAATTTAACAATTATTATAATTTTTTGTGGGGCTTTAAGGCTCGTCAATATCGAGGTCATTAGAGCCCTAAAAAGTTGTACAGATAGGGAAATTACAGTTACGCACTAAGGTGAGCCAACATGACTCTCCCCGCGTGTGGGACTCGCCGAATGACTCAACCATACCCACTAAAAACCCTCCTGAATTACAACTCAATTCCCAACATATCTCAAGACTTTACTAAAAACATTTTTTTTTTAAGAAGAGGAAAGAGGAAAATGAAAGATACGCTAGTCCTAATTGCGTCGGGATCGAAAAGAACAAGAGGTGACGAAAGAAGGTCAGAAAAGAGAAAGGAAGGATCGTGGCACAAGTAAGTGGCAGTAATGCCAGACTCAGCTCGGGGCCCCGTTAATTATTAAAAGAATATGATACACATATAGGAAAATCTATAATTTAAACTACTTAAATTTTTTTAACATAACACTATTCGAAATATAAATGTAAAGATAATTGTAATTTCTACTAACAAGTAAATTTGAAAGTTAAAGAAATAAAGGAAACATCGTAGTGCGAATTAATGAAACACAAAAAAAAGAAGAGAATACGTACAAGATTTAAAAAAACAAATAAAAATATTTCAAAAATTGTGTACTAAAAAAGATAAAAATGATTATAGATAATTTCAAATTCAACATAATAATATGTATATTTAATGTTAATTTATAATAAAATCTATATACAAATTCCACATCGTGAGGAAGAAAATACGATTTTGCGCTGCGGCAATTTTTTTATATTTTTACTATTTATACGTAGTACATAAGTTATAAATATAATTTACATAAAACATAAACATTATACAGGATTATATTGTTAATGCAAAATATGAAACCAAAAGAAACATATCTACAAAGAAATGGGGGAAAGGAAGAAAAAATACAACAAAGAATGAGGGATGAAGTAGTATCTACTATATTACTCAGATACATTATAAAGCCTTGCCTCATAAAATTAAACAATGATATTTTAATACAGATTATTAGTTATATTAGAGTTTCCTCTCGATTTAATCTCGCAGGTCGACGTAATTAATTAACATAAATAAAAACGTTACTTCAAAAAAGCAGTAGCATACTACACATGACCAAGTAAGGGGTATTAAACTACGTGAAGCTATCAATGAAACCTCATTAAGAGAAGAGTGAAAGCCATTACAAAGTCCTTTAAACGATATGAATAATATAGGTTTATATGAATCTCTAAAATTGTGGAGAAACTCTCCAGTAGGTAACGGATTAATTATCTTATGTTGCATGAGAATGAGCGGCGGAAACGAGATTAGAACTCGAGACCTTGAGCTAAATAAATATAAGCTCGGGACCTTAATAAATACAAACTTAAATAATTACTTTATCACACTTTATATCACCGAATTCTTAATGGAGCATATCACATCAAATTCTACTTTTTTGTAATTCACTCAATTAACCTCAGTTGTATCACCTTTACTGATTCAATGAAATGGTAGAGATAGAGCATTTCTTGCGACGCCAAATTGCAAATGCAATTAACCATGTGAATAAAAAATAGCAATGTTTGTCGCGTACAAACGTTATGTGAGTAAAAGAGTTTAGTATATAGCGGTGGAATCTGGGAAACAATATATGTGTACGTGAGGTTGCGATGCTTCCTTGAGTTGACGGGGCTCCTAGTGAAAGGAGATGGTTCCGAATCCAAAGGAAGAACTCGTGGAGAGGAAGGCAACCAAAACTTACAAAAAGAACGGATTTCTCAACAACGAATCCAATAGAAACCAAATGCGGAACCGTCACAATGACGGAAAACTTCCAACAGAGAATAAAGACGATGCGGTGGAAAAGCGGAAGCAGCAGACGGTTATATGGCACAGGGCCATCCCAATGGTGGTGATCCATTTATACTTCATATACTGTCTACCATATCTTCCATACCAGAAATGGCAAACACTTCTATGGAGTAAGTAAAATATTATATTGAATAAAAGTGCGGTAATACATTTTCGCTGCAATTCATTACCTTATATGTTAGAATTCTAAATATGCTCGCTATCGTATACACCTTGCATATACGAATCCCCAAGTCCTACCATTGGCCAATTCTTGTTCCAAAGTAAGTGTGTTTGCAGAATGAATCGATCATTTGGTTAAAACAGCTCGTTTATAATTCAAAAAAGCTTTTTTTCCAAAATGTTCGTGTTTAATGATTCACAAGAATATTCTGCCAAAGTCGAAGTCACGGGTCTTTGTTTCGAGAAATCCAACATCAGAAGAAAACAATAGTGAAAAGAAACGTTCTGAATTTATTAGTTTATTGTATATTAGCCGCAGAAAATTACTTTCTTGCCCTTAACGTGGTCTTAGGCGGTTTAAAACAACTCTCATGACAAAAAATTATTTCTTTGTCATTGCCAGTCTATTTGACTATACTCGTATGTTTGTATAGGGCTTGCGCACAGACTAGACAACACTTTTATTTTGCCATCGTCCATAAGTGTAATAATATTTGTACCTCGCGTTATGTTAACAAGACATTCTATTTTCTGAAAATTTAAATCTATTGCCAACAAGGGCCATCAATTCAAAACACTTGCTCTTGTCTTTCTGCATCGAGCGTGTGGAACGAATATTACCTTGTCTTATTTTGTTGTGTTATAATTTTTCCTTTACAGCAAATAGTCACTTCTGCTACAACTATAAATATTCATTGGGATACTACTTAACTTCGTGGAAGTTGGCAATATGTGTTAGGCAGCAACATAGCACACTTACGGGAAAATTGCGTGACTTGGAGCATATATGAGGCGGCGAAAAAAAAATATACCCCTGTTGAAAATAATGATTCTGAGATATCATTTTATGTAAATGTCATGCTCTGAATATTGTACCATGTATTAAGTTTATTTATCTTTAGTGTTGTGAAACTATTAGTACCCCTTAACTAATTAGTGACTCCTGATTTCAAATGTTTAATTATATTTTTCTAAATAATGAGCAATGGCAGGTCACTTGGAAAACATGTTAACTGATCAATTTTATTAAAATGTCTTAGCTAAATTCATAAAATTTTTGTATAGATTCGGGTATAATTCATGTGATCCACCGCTCAATAGACCCCCGCCCAAAAAAAAAAAAAAAATCTCCCAAACTCAAACCAAATTTGAACATTTTATTGTCATATTCTAAAAAAACCTCATTTGAATCTTTAATTTACCCTCACTGTGACTATTGTAAGGTGACCATTGAGAGAGAGAGAGAGAGGTAGCGCATGAGCCCGTACAGCTCTAGGCCCCGAGTTTGAATGACGGTCCCGTCTCCCATTTTTATTCAGAAAAACAAAATTAATATGCGGTGAAGTTACCGTGAATTGTGACATAAATAAATAAATAAATTTATTATAAAAAAAGCAGTACAAACTGCGTATGACCACGTGGAGGACAATAAACTAATTTACTCTCCGGAAGGAAGCAAGCAAGGGACCATCCCATCAATTCCAATCAAGGGCCCTAAGACAGAGGCGGATTCAAAAATTTCAGCAACTCGTGTTTCCCAATTTTCTATTATTATTCTTTCGGGCTTTACGATTCGACATCGAGGTCAATAGAGTCCTAAAAGTCAGTACAGGTAAGAAAAATGCAGTTACGCATTGGGCAGAGCCAACACGACTCTCTCCGCGTGTCGGACTCGCTGAATGACTCGACCAAAGCCACTAAAACCCTCCTAAATTACAATATATCAAAACGTGTCTCGAAATATATATCATCACAACGAGGCAAATGAAAGGTACCTTAGCCATCACAATCTACTGGCGTCGGGATCGAAAACAACGAGAGGTGACCAAAGGAAGTCAGGAAAGGAAAAGGATGGAGCATGGCACAAGTAAGTGGAAGTAGTTCCAGAGTCAGCTCGAAGCCCCGTGTTCGCCAAACACATAGTTACAAGATGTAAGTCCCCAGGGGGGGTTATTTTGAAAAATATCCAGTGACTAGTGTTTCAAAAACGTACACATCCCAACTAGTAATTACAAGTCAATTCTTATATATTTTCTCAGGTGATTTACTTGTAAGACATTAATATGGAAAGTTTACTAACAATTGCAGTTGACAAATTTTAAAAAATATATATAAAAATCTATTATTTTTGCCTAGGTGTAAACGTAGGTTAAATGTGTTATTATATCGATATACGCTTATGAAGATCTACGTCGGTGAAAATGAGAAATGCATTCATGTACGACGACACAGAAAATCGTTTACGAAACGAGTAAAATTCACATTTGTGAAGTTAACATATCGCGTTAAAATACTAATACAGGTTTCAGGAATACAATATTTGGCATTTCTAAACGCAGTGCGCAAACAGAAAGATTCAGTTGTCCGCAAATACTTGTTACTCACAAGTGTAACGATACACCACTTGTTACTGACTAGTATGAGATACGATTGTAAGTTTCTAGACTTTATTGCAAGTGTTACAAGTAACGACTTGTTACGAAAAACGTGTGCAAACAGACGTGACGAAGTGATCTTTACCCGTCTTCGTATTGGTCACTACTTTCTTACGCGTGGTCATCTCTTACGCGGTGAACCTGCCATCACCCCCACCAAACTCTTGCAACACAGTACTTACCGTGGAACACTATCTCCTGAAGCTTCTCAAATATAGTACCAGCCGACGGAGACACGATCTACTCAACAGATCGGACGAAATGAACCGATTTAGATACGTCTTTATAGACTCCTTCAGGAATGTGCCTTTGGCACAGTATCTGATCTTTATTTACATCACACGACTTAAATTTAGAAGTTGATCGGGGCTCTTCCCACAAGTTCTCGAGAGGGTTTCAATTTACATCCGTTTTTGCATGTCTTTAATTTACATATTTCTTTCTCTTTGTTTCTTTTTAGTTTTAGACAACTGTTGTCTGCCTTTTCGTATCCTCTTTATGTCTAGATAATTGGTAATTCAGGAGGATTTTTAGTGTGTTTAGTTGACTCATTTAGCGAGTCCCACATACTGGGAGCATAATGTTGGCTTTCCCTAGTTCGTAACAATATTTTCCCTACTTGTAATTACTTTGTAATTACTTGCATTTTCCCTATTTGTGAGGGCTCTAATGACCTCGATATCGGCGAGCCGTTAAGTCCCATTAAAAAAAACGACCAATTCTTGTACTTTTGCGAAACGAGGGTCTCCACTAACACGACATGTACCTAGTGACTCATTATGTCTTGATTTTGATTTTACAGACATAGTGTGGTTCCATGTGGGAGGAATTGGAAACTGTGCAGGGGCTCATAGACTGTGGTCTCACAAATCATACAAAGCAACGTTGCCACTACGGATAATACTCATGATGTTCTACACATCCGGAGGATTGATCTCGGTGAGTAAAATAAAACTGACAAGGTCAGCCCGTTAAGTTGAATCGCACGAGAAATTGAATGCAAAATACATAGACATCGAATATTTACTTCCACGTCGAAAGATTATTTTATTTCCCTGAAAAATATGGCAGGTACTATTTTCTCTCATATCATCTAGTTGCAGGCAAGTTTCACGCTGTTCAATATTTAGTATTAAAAATATAAGCAGGACATTAGAACACTAATGAATAATACACGAATGTATGAAGTATTACTTAAACTAAATTTCCTGCAATTCTTGTTGCCTTATTTTCAGACGCGTAAATTATTTTTGTCACGAAATAATAAGTCGAGTTACATCGTTATTAATTTTTTTAATATCAATTTTCGACCAATTTCGAGCTCCAAAAACATACGTGTGCTACATATTAACGAACTACAAATTCCTCAGGATTTCCTGAGGTTGATATATAACTTGTGTACGAATTGGGTGTTGGGAATGGGTGGATATTTGTGACGTAAATTATTACGTAGTTTATTTGATTCCGACACTGAGCGAAGTCTGTATGATTTAAAAAATTCATTTCAATTCCATTGGCCGTAATGAAAACAAAAATTGACCTAAAATTATACTTCTGAGACCAGTAGAAACATTTTGGTAACAAATTAAACGCAGAAATTATACTTCAAAAATTCATTTATTGAGTAGTAACTAAAACGGAAATCGGTATTACTGTGTTATTTCCATTAATTTCAATCAAACTTAAAATACTTTGTTATGATTTCAGAATATCATATAAAGAATGGAATCGTTCACATTTTAGGGAGGTTCGTTAAGAATTCGTCTAATTAGATGAGAAAAGCGGTTGAAATATTCGCCGCCCAAATGTCGAAACTTTCAAAAACAAAATAATATTCAGTAACAAAAAAATAAATTAAAAATATTGTAAATTTGAATTTTCAAAATAAAGATGAAAGATATTTTCTTGCAGTAGCTTACTTCTTTAAAATATAGTACACATTTAAGACGGTTGACGGTTAATAGTTCCTGAATTAAAAAATGCAAAATAAGGAAAATTCATTGATCCCGTGCAAAAAAAATTAAACCCGTAGAAGTATTTAGTCAGTATTGCGTGAGGAACCACGTAGTCTACTTATCAGGTGATTTTACAAAATACTTGTAGCATGATATACGTGCCTAAGGCGAACCACCGCAATTGAATCAAGAATATTTAAATACATTCCTCGGCGCTATTTCATTCAACAAGAGAATATTCTGCATAAGGAAGTGGGAATAAATAATTTATGTTCCTGAAATAATTTGGTATGGAATCATCGAATGCCTGTTTTAATTTTCACAGTATACCATTTTTCACTGGGCACGAGACCACAGAGTCCATCATAGACACACAGACACGGATTTGGACCCGTACAACGCAGAACGAGGCTTCTTCTATTCACACATAGGATGGTTATTGGTGAAGCACCACCCTGATGGTTTAAAGAAGATTAAGGATGTGAACGTACAAGATATTTTGAAAGATCCTGTCTGTGCTTTTGAGAAAAAGTAAATTCTATCTATTTTACATCTAACTTTCGGTCAGGTGAAAATGGCGACGAGCCAAGAATCGAACCCGGAAAATTCTACATTTAACTTACGAACGTCTACACCGTCCCTTCGCCTTCCACAACTGTACACCACTTCCAGCGAGACCTAAACCGGAACTTAAGTGCGCATATCATTGGGTGCCACCTCATCCACCCGCCTTCTAAATGGGGATGTGTGTCATATCTTCCAGAGTGTAGTTCTGGGTGGAAATGGAATACGGTTGTGGAAGACGAGCGGGTGGTGTAGTGTTTGACACCCGTGCTATAACAGAAGAAGTTCCGGGTTCGATTCTCGTCACGTCGCCATTTTCACCTGACCGAAAGTTGTCACATATCTCCTCCACCTGTAGAACACATGCGAGAAATATATGTATTTAATGAGAAATAGTATACACACTTAGAATAGTACATCCTCTCAAGAATATCTTGGCCAGCGCTTGGTATGCATTTCACTTCCACCTTTTTTACTCCGATTTCTTTCTTTTCATAGAACGACATTCGATAAAGAAAGTGATAATAAACCTTCTATTTAACCCAAAGCTTTGTATTTATTAAGGTGCGACTAGTGCTCCAAGTTGGTAAAATCACTTACATGTATAACAGCTTTCTTTGTCATTTTATAATATATTTATATCGCAATATTCTTAACGATAATGATGAAGAAAATGCGATTAAAGTTCTGTTTATGTTAATAACATAGATCAAAATATATTCAGGAACTCGTTTGACCCGTTTGAAGCGCTCAAGATCATAAAGTAATAACATGGAAACGACCGTTAGCTACGGTTTCGTAATTTATGCTTATGTCATATCGCGGAATAAATGAAGCATCTTTCTGTTGCGGCCACTGACATAGATAAAAGTGATGTGAAAAGTGTTCGGATAGTTTGGCTACGAATCAAAGTAAACTTCCTTCACTTACGAGATTTAGAAATTGGTCTTCTTTCAAGTAAGTTTTTTCTTCCACAACACGCAATATGTTACACAATCAATTATAACTGCAATTATTTCATTTAAATGGCTTGTGAGATATGTTTCCAAGTTGAAATCATGTTACTCTGCTTGCTTATGCCGATTTAGGGTCATTTAGTGATTTCATTCAACCTACGACTGCACTACCTTAAGGAATAGAATCGCTATTTGTGTGCAGAGGTAGTACATAATCATCGTTACATCAAACTTTTTAAAGTAAATGAATTTACCTTCGTCCAATAAATAGATAAATCACTGGCCAAGTATTACACACAGCAAAAAATAAATATTTCTCCTAATATAGATAGTTTGAAATAAAAAACGATTATATGTCAGAACAATATTTTTTATTATTCCTTAAAACTATTCGATTTGTGCCAAACAATTCTTACGGCAGTTCGTTTCATCAAAGGTTTTTGAAAGTTATTCCAATAGAATCCATTAACTTCTCAATGAATTATCGTAATGAACAAATGTATTTACATAGAATATACATTTAGGTACCAACCCTGGCTTGTCTCTGTCATGTGCTTCGCCATACCAATTGCCATCCCGGTGATGTGTTGGCAAGAATGCTGGTCTGTGGCATTCCGTGCGAATTTCTTCAGATGGATTTTGGTCGTCCATTCCGTATCTTCTATCAACAGTTTGGCTCACATGTATGGCTCCAAGCCTTTCAATAAGTGAGTAAATATTTTTAATTGTAAACATAACAATTCACTTCCAAAAGCTAGTGACAGCATGTAAAAGATATAAACAACATAACACATATATTTATAACATTTTTCCTATAGAAACAATCCATGTAAATGTATTCAAATTATTGATGAAGAATCTCACAAAGTAAAAACCTGTGGAGTAATGAAGTTTAAAAACATTACAAATCTAGAGAGAAATATCGTTTTTTTTCAATTTGGTTATATTCAAAATAAAAGAAAAAATTAATTTATATAAAAACATAGTTAATCTTGTGGTTAGGTCATTTACATCATCCATTAAGTTGTAAACGTTTGAACTTTTGGTAGAGCGCCTTCGCAGGTGATGGATGTTTATGAACATATACTATCTCGGGGTGTCTTTCTTGATCCTCGCCTGCACCAGATGGTGCTCATCGTGGATGGTCTCACAGTATAGATGAATTACATGGCCTCCTAGAACAAAAATGTGAGTACCATGTCCGCTGGAAACCAGCGACTTAGGCACTCATTTTAGGGGTATAACGGAGAGAGGGAGTGTGACGATTATGAACATATGCGATGGTTGCAAAGCGCCCTCATGAACACATTTTTAAAGTCCAAACGTAGACAATCGGATAAATGTTAAATATGACAGAATTTCTAAAATTCGTATTCCTCTTGTAACTCGTCTAAAGAATTCATGCAAGAGATTGAAATGGGACAAAGCAGCAGATGCGATTCACCTATTGGTTACAAATATTGCGAAACCTGTTTTGGCCGTGCTATTGAGAGAAAATAATTTCTTTTAAGCGGAATTAATCCTAACAACAACAAATTTCAAGTTTCATTTATCTGATGAGATTATTATACCGTAGTCGTCAATCTTAATGTGGGTTTAAGAATTTTTTTTGTATATTTATTGTACCAGTGAACACGCCGAAAGGAACAATATTTTGTCATTAACCTGCACAGTAGAAAAATTGAGTTTGCAAATATGGTGTGTCTCAAGAAGCGGGTGATGACTTAAGAAGCCCTAATCAAATATTTCACATGTTATTCCATAATTACGATTTCATTTATAAAGTTATTTTCTGCATACTTATATAAGTATTCGTCATATAATTGTACGGTAATATCACAAAATGGGTTTATTGTTTAAAATTTTGTGATTGTCCATTCATTGGAATAAGATAGAAAATAAATAAATGGAAAAGAAATAGCAAACTCTTCAGAGTGCCTTCTCGGTGAAAATTCAAATCTTTTTTTTTTTTGTATATATTCTCTTAATTTGTATTCGGATAATTATTATCTAACTTCCCAGAAAGTCAAATTGACTATTCATAGTAGTGTTTGTGCTTTTAATTCATAGCCGTTAAAGCAAACGATGATAAGCAAATGTACGTTTGCAGGCAGCGATACCGAGAGTTCACTCATAGTTTTTCTCTTTTCTCTCCACAATTCTGTCTGCGATTAAAATTCCTTCGCAATACGGACGTAGTTCTCAAATACTAATACCAATTAAAAACAGTTTCGTCTAATAATTATATAGGACTAAACAACTTTCATTTTCTTCTTAAAAAAAAAATTTCTATATAGTTTACATTCGTGTACTTAGCAAACGCTGTAACCGATTGCTCATTCCACTATTAATAGTTCCTCCTTTTACAGAAATATCTACGCTACTCAAAATCTGTTCGTTTCAATCATGGCCGCCGGCGAAGGTTGGCACAACTACCATCACATGTTTCCATGGGACTACAGAGCCTCGGACTTTGGCTTCATGAATGTGTCCATGCATTTCATCCGCTTCTGCAAATTCGTGGGATTGGCGTCGGATCTCAAGACCGCGTCTCCAGACCTCGTCAAGAATGTCATGTTGAAATACGGAGACGGCTCTCATCCGGACTGGATTCCAGAGGGTCCGGAAATCCCAGAGGAAGCTCTACATGATCCAGAGTTTATACTTCCGAATCATTCTTTCACCAAGCATGCGTAGAAGACACAAGAATGACAGATTGAAATATTGATCTAAAAACATAAATATATCATAACTTGTCAAATAAATCTGTTTTTCCCCGTTCCTGCCAAACTCGTATATATTCTCTTAGCAATTTATTCTTTCAATTATTATAAAATACACATTTTACAGTTTCATTAAGACATTTTGTGTCTTCTACAATCAGTTGCATAAAACGAGTAAATTTTGCAAATACTAATTAAATGGTGAAAAAAAGTTAATTTTTCAATCCTTTTTCAATCAACAGAGAGCACAATCTGTTTTTACATAAGACATAAACAATTGACAGGATTATATTTTAATGCTAAATATGAAACTGAAAGAAACTAGTCTACTAGGAAATGGTGGGAAGTAAGAAAGAAAACTACATAAAGAATAAGGGAGAAAGTAGTATCTAGTATATTCCTCTTATAAATTATACAGCCTTGCCAATTAAAAGTAAACAATGATATTTTAATGCAGAATAAAAGTTTGATTCAAGTTTCCTCACGATTTAATCTCGCAAGTCGATCTAGTTGTTTAATATGATACAAACCCTTCTATTTATCCTCTAATTATTAACTTTTGGTGCCCTCATCCTAGTATTATACTCCATCAATCAAGGTTGATCACTACTGGTATCGACCCATTTACAGGTTCGATCTAATTAATTATCTTTAATATTTACTCAGAGGCAATTTTGGTATCAGTAGGTATTTGGACCATTAATAGGACAGTGACCTCCATTTGATTAACATGGGGGCCGGATATCCGGTTGGCCTAAGGAAACAGGATGTGGTCAGATAAGAGCTTATCACCGGATGTTGTGGTCAGATAAGACCTTATCACCGGATGTTGTGGTTTTGATAAGAGCGTATCACTGGATGTTGCAGTCTGATAAGACCCTATCACCGGATGTTGAGGTGAGATAAGAAGGAAATCAGGCTGTAGGTGACCTTGTGGGTTTTTCCCCAGGATGATGCAATGTTGCGAGGTTTTCCCCATGACCTTGTGGGGTTCCCCCAGGATGATGCAAGAGGATGATGCAATGTTGTGCAAGAGCAGAGGAGGGGGGGATGANCCAGGATGATGCAAGAGGATGATGCAATGTTGCGCAAGAGCAGAGGAGGGGGGGATGATGACGTCATGTAATGCAGAAGGGGGGGAGTGGAGGGGGAATTTTTATCCTGAAAAAAATAATGCTATAGAAGAGGTGTGAAGCGGTAGGCTGCTTGAGCGACTATGATTTT
>NNCF01132097.1:0-16065 GCA_002313205.1 Laupala kohalensis
TTTACATTGTTGAAACTATTTAACGATTGAAATTTTACAACAATACTCGGTACTTTTCTTAATCTATATGATGGCAATCTTCGTACAAAAAATTATCAAAATCTGGGATGGTCGTGTAAAAAATCTATCAAATTGTGTTGATTTGACGTCGAATGACCGAGGATACAAATTAGGAATGGTTAACCCCCCTTCTCCAAGCCGGCCTCCGTGGGTATTTTTATTACATAGAATATTTCAAATATACTTAATAAAAGGATTCTTGTTTAATAAAATATCCATTTCAGCTTATTTAAAAAAATATTTTTTCATACATCGTATTTTTTCATACAATTGTTTTTATTCCTCGAGTTCCTATTTCTTATGGGCATTTTTCTTGTGGGTTATACTTGGTAAACTAGAATAATTTTTTTCTTTAGATTTTTCTGGACGCTTGTTGTTTGCAAAACATCCAGGTAAACATAAAACGGTTTAAATAAGATGGATATACATTATGGATGGCGGTTTTATTAAGTTTTTCAATGCAGTTGTTCAAAATAAACTGAAGTCGTCCCAATCCCAATATGTTAATCACAGCCAATTAATAACTGCGAAATGTGTTGAAATGTTATTCGATGAACACAACACATAAGTCACTTAATATCCCGTCTCCCATTATCTGAGTCCGGATTTTCACGCACCTTTTAGTACTGTGGAAACGTTGAAAACTACGATTTGTGTTTCAGAGTTTTTAGTGCTTTAAATACAGATGAACAAAGTTGTATTGCTTCATAAATGAAATAAATGACCTCCACTTGTTTACTCAGACTTCCACATCTCGTCCATTCCTGTAGACTTTAAATAATATTTGCCCAATTAATCTGTTCATGTCTCAAGAAATAGTGAAAACGCGGTTTTGCTAAATTATTATAATTTTTTTCAATTCAGTAGAATTCATTTATTTCTAATATATTTTTACTTTATCTCGATGAACTGGAAGTGTGAAAAAAATTGTTACGTATTCAGAGGTCACCACCGTCATTTAAATTACGTGGATTTAGTGGCCTCCGACTACTCATATTTGTTAAAGATAAGGGTATTATTTCTAACTCATAGTTTTGACTTAAATAATAAGTTTTTTTATTTTTAATGTTTTCAAATAATTTAACACAGATTTTAACCTTTTTATAGCTACTTGTTTACATCTTTTGTAATCCAATTTAAGTATTTTTAACTTTTAGTTTTTATTTCAATGAACAGTCCATCTTCGTCTGTATGGTGAAATATAAGTAAATAAATAACGACCTTTTTTAGAAAATAAAATATTGTTTTGAATTCAGTGGAAAAACATCACTAACTAAAAAAACAGAATAATACAAAACTTTGAAATTAAAAAAACCTTACAACGTTTCGTTACCCATTGGCACCATATCAAGTGAAATACATTTGCGAGTGAAAGCTCAAGTGAAACTCAAATGGATAAACGGTAAAAAATTTCAACTGATATTCCAGGAGTTATGGAGGCAGGAGGGGGTATTCCACGAATAAACAACTTATTGGGAGTCACAGAATATAAAACCATGAAACAATCTATTACAAATAAAACATGTTCAAAATATGTTATAAATATTTTGTAATTTAGAGGTATCATTTTGTAAATCAATGGTATATTTGGTACTTTTATATATAGCATCTCATAAATATCACGTTTGGAAAAATTATTTTCTATACAACTTTTTTTTTGTATTTTCCCAATCAAATTCATGACCATTTTCTAAACGATGATGTGAAGCAACAGGAATTCTTCAATTCTTGTTGTAGGTAACCTTTTTGTTTGCCTAATATAATTACATTTACAGTCTTTGTATTTAATCTGGTAAACAACATTTTTGAAATCAAAAAGTTTTCAAAGTTTTGTATTGTTCTAATTTTTTACTTAGTGATGTTTTTCAACTGAATTTAAAAAAATGTCTACTATAAAAGTCGTTATTTACTTATATTTTATTTAAATGTTTATTTTATTGATTACTTTTTAGTTCTGTGTCCCGTGCCCCCATATGTTACAAACTTGAACATATATTCATCCCAAGACTCTGAAAACCATAGATTCGACGCAAATCATTCCTTTGCAATTATTATTTTCTGTCATGCCATACTCACCACCTTTTAAGGGTGCAAGAGGTGTTTTATTCCCATTGGTACTGTATTTAGTCTTGAACGATATTACTTATGCCACTATCATCTCAGCGACGCTGAAAACTGAATTCGTCAATTATACGATAATTTTTTCATATCATCCTCTTTCCCAGGGGTGTATGGTGGCTGTTCGTGAACTTATGCGTCATAAGAAGTATCATTTTGCGTTTCAGCATTCCTTATAACCATAGTCTTAACACTAATACTGGTACTTTTCGATTATTTGTACGTTTCCCCTTCCCACACCTCCTCATAGGGTGTATTTTCTCTCATGATGGGTGATCGTGGACTTAAGTGAAAAGGTGAAAGTCAGTTTTTGTTTAATGTTATATTCAGCGCTGATATCAATCATGTTCCACATTTTACTTGTCACTTTATTCCCACTTACTACAAAAGGAGTGGTAGGATTGTACCATGCAATTGTGTCGAAATTAATATAGATATTTTCCACTATTTTTACTTCCCTCCCTCTATTTACTAAGTGATAAGGTTGTATTTTTACCCGTGGGTACTATCTTGGACTTAAGCAGGAGAGTATGCGACACTATTCTTCTCAACGGCCATCAAAATCTTGCATGCAATATTATTATCGGTCGTTTTTTATCATTTTATCACGTCATCCCCTTCCCATGCCTCTCCTAAGGGTGCTACGAGTGGCTTACCTCACAGTATTTTTCGCCGTGTAGTCAGTCATCCGTGTAACAAGTTTGGTTGAAATTGCTCCAGGCATTGTGGGGTTATGGCGCACTATACACATACATACATTTTGATATACAGAGATTATGATGTGTTTTGCCGCAATTTTGAATTTATACTAATGTAACTTAGCCTATGACACTCTTGCAATAATGAAATATGATTGACGCCATATTTATCAAAATCTGCCCAATTAGAGCGGCAGTACAGCGGAACATCTATATTTACATACATAAACTGTTTAATTCATTACCCTACCCTTGCTTCGCCGTAGTCAGTTAAAAATAAAACTGCTTACGTCACAGAATAAAATCATGTTTTTGAAATAGCGATGACATACTACAGGACTGAAGCATCACATTTATCAAAGATATCAACTCGTACATGCCATTTGAATGGTACCCTTTTTTAGTTTCATATAATAATTAAAAAAATTATTATCATTTAATTAACATTGAAATCGGTTTATATATATACTATTATGACTTTTTTTAAGGAAGAGGGCTATATCAATGGAGCAGTACCTATTATTTCTTCAAGATTTATGTGAAACGAAAGGTTTGGATTATGACGATGTAAAGGTGAAGATGTCAGAATGTGGTGACCCCAGAAGGGAGAAAAAGGTAATATGTTTGTATGTATTATGTTATGCAATTAATTTTAGATGCTTCGAATCTAAAATATTGCAACAATATTCGGAAATAGACGTGAATTGAAATGAACAATTGATAAATTAAAATAATAATTTTATGTTTTTACAATGTATTATGGTGTATTTCAAATAAAACGACAATTGTTTGTCCTAAATATTTAAATGAAACAAAATAATTTAATTCAAAGTTCCACTAAATATATCAAACTTCCAATAAAACTGTCAATCGAAGCGTATAATACTGTTGGTTTCCAAATAAAATTTCTTATTAATATGGTCTCAAACTAATGCATGAATAATTTATAATAATCTCATGAAAATATTAAGAACTCATTTAGTCTAAGAACTCTCTGAATGACAAGGAATTTGCAATAATTTAGTTAACCAAATTGACAAGGACATCGACTAATATGTTTCTCCAAGATCTGTGTGTTAATTAATAAAATGTCACCCTATGACACTGAACGCGTTCACAACACCCACTGCTTGAAAGATGCCTCGGAAATATTTGAATGTATTTTGTAGACTTCATGATAGTTGGTACTGATTTTTTTTTCACACAGATTATCTAGATGCAGTGTTATGAGGTGATCTTTTGACACGATATTTTTAAACCACTCATTTATATTTTACGTGAGGAACTGTTATAGGGTGACATAGGAGATGATGTAGATGATATTGATTACTCTTTCCAATTACGAACAGTTCCGGTCACTAAAATTTAATAACACAACTGAACTTTACGTCTAATGGCACGAAGGAAACTTAATGATCTATTTGCATATCGTATATAAATTTGTCCCAATACATTTACATTTGAAAATATTAATATTTACTAGCACCTATACGATATTGTAACAATGGAGATAAAATAAACGAATAATTTTAGTTTTAAGTTATTTTTATGTATTAAGGAGAGATCAAACGCATCTTTGTAAAAGTGAATCGAGGAAGTCCGTTTCCATTTCCTGCCTTAAAAAGGATGCTGCAGTCTGCTCATCGCAGTACTCGTATTCGTAACTTGAAAAAACATATACCTCTACAGACCCTGAATAGGCCAACATTATCCCTCATCATAATAACCAGATGACATCGGGCGGCGCCCGCGCTACGGCGAAAAGGATCAGTTTTCGATTTTATAGTCATCGAGTGCGAGGTTTGTGAATTGCTTCAGCGCACATTCCACAGAGCGTCCACCGAAAATACCGCACACGGCTTTGCAAATCAGTACTTTCTTATGTCAATAAACGAATTTGTTTGGTTTAGCGCTGGAAGAAAGCTCATCTCCGGAGGTCATTCTCATGGGATGGTACCTAAATAGTGAATATATCATTCAGAACTTCCTATTGACATCTAACATTACTGAATAATTTCTGAAAATGCCATTTTAAGCAGATAATTTGCGAATTCAATTTATCAGTACTTACCACAAATATTGGTTGAAACTTTGTGCATAAGAGAGAAATAATTAATTAAATTTACACATTGATGTCTCTGAAAAATTTGTATATACAATTATTCAGAACAGTTGGTAGTTTTGTAATACTGGTGTTCTCCTGTACCTGGTCACCAGAGTCTAAGGAGTATAAATGAGGCAACGGAAGTGATTTGGTCGTCACAAATCGTTCTGTGCCGTCGACTAATCGCCACTCTAATCCATCTCTTTATGATAATGAATCATCCTCGCAGGAAAAACAATCTGGAAGTGAAATACTTTTGAAATCGCATTTCGGGACAAAATTACCCGCTGAGATAGTACATACCAGTAGAAAAGCAAACAAAAAAGCCAGTAATCAGTGCAAAGAAAAAAGTCTCTTTGCTATTAAAAATGGCCTTACATACTGAAAGATCAGTTTTTATCTCCGAAGAACTTGAACAACTGAACATAGATAAGCGAAACAAAATTTAGAGGTGCAAGAAACTTCAGTGAAACACATTATACTTTCCCCTGGAAAAGAGTTTGTACTGGTCGAGGAAAAAAGATACATGGTATAGCGTCCCTATGAAGAAAAACTAAGCTCTTGTCTAGAACAAGCTTCCTGAGGAATATTAGAACACTTCACGTCGCAGGAATTCAAATCAGATATCAAGAAACATTTTTACACGTTAAGCATATGCACTGCGCCAGTCCTGGAAGCTAAGAATATTTTCATCAATCTCTAGAAGAAAATTGTAAGCACAACATAACTATCTTAATGAAAGACTGCAATGCTCAAGCGGGAAGAAATAATGAGATGTGGAGTAATGTAATAGACTAAAATGACATTGGTAATGCGAATGCTAACTACTCACAACTGGCACGGAACTCAACCTCATAAAATTTATACGGTATTTCCCTAAAATAAGTTTACAACTCTTCCATCACATCGCAGATTAGATGATAGGCGTCTAGAAGACAATGCATTTGTTAGAAAGGACATCAAAGAAGTCATGCATACTAGTGCACTTGCAGATGTAGGATGTCGGGTCGGCCTCAGAATAGTCTCAGATTTGAGATTTGTATGGGAATTAAAGCGTAGAGAACTTAAAGGCTAGACAAATGGCGACTCGACTTTTAACAAATTTAGGAATCCGACTGTCAGGCACGCGAACAATGTTTAAAGAAAACTTCACGAAGAAAGACTATGACATTTCAACAAACTACTGAACGAACATTAATACTTAATTTTACAATCCAGTTATCGACGTTGGGTTATACCAACTCAAAGAAACAGATTGGTTTAATAAAGAAAATAGAACAAATATAACATATGCTAGAACGTTAAACACAATTTCACAACGCTTATTCTCATCCAAATAGTGGAAAAGAAACCTACTGAAGTAGAATCATAAACGGGTCAACTTAATTGAATTACAATATTTGGAAATGGCATTAGTTTATTCATATGAAATGTACCTTTTTAAATCAGTGATTAAATTGTCGAGTTATCTTTTAGACACTCAAAGTAGTTTGAGAGTCCTCCACCAGCTAACTTCAACCCTTGATAGACAAAAGTAGAAATCTGATAATAGAAAAATTAAAAAGTACATCACGAGTACACATTGGCGAGGACATCACAAATATTCAAGATTGACTAGTATACGATGAGACCATCCAAATCATCCCGTAATATATTATAGCTGCAAACCTTGAAGCATCTTTATACCGTGAAGCAATGGCACTGTCGTATGAGGAAACAAAAATAACAAATCAACAGGCAATGACAGAATACCGACAGAAAAATTTCAAAGAACTAGAGGAACCATTTATTCCTCTCTTGAAAACATTTAGATCATATTTGGCGTTATTAACACACTCCTTAGAAATTCGGAGATGCTGTACCTTGTGACAAAGAGTGGCGTCGCTGAATGTGGTCGTCTCATATGTACTCCTTTCTTAGTTTGGTTACAGGGAAAAGTTTTGTTTTTGCGTTGTTCACTACTGCAACAAATGCTGCAGTTTGAAGACCGCGGGAGCTAGTAGTTTCTAGATTACCCGCAGACAGCGCTAACTGCAGCTTTGGGCGCGGCAAGCAATGTCGGCGCCGTGCTACGTCAGCGAGCACCAATAGGTAGCGGGAGGCGGCTACGAACGGCGGGAAATATGTATAAGCTGCGCCGCGTGCAGCAGCAGATAGACTCCAACCGAGGCGCTTCAGTAAGGGACCACCCATCGGAACCAGATCTCACCGCAACTTACGTCACGACGAAACTTCGTCTCGGCGCTACTACAGCTACTGCCTGCTGGATTTGTGGAACTGCGACCATAGACTATTATCTTCTGGAATTTGTTTGTGTATGGCTACTGGAAATTAAAAGTTGTTTCGTTACAAACGAGTGGCAGTTATTCATGACATAACTACCATATATCGACTACCTGTTACCAAATATAAAAACTGGGATTTTACTTGACCGTACTACGATTCTCTTCTTCTGCTTGCTAGACCTGTTCCCATTTACTTGGGGTCAGCCTTCGTTGTCCGTATTTTCCATTTAGTACAGTCTTGTGCTACGTACTACGATTGATATAATATTTTCACTTATACAGCTTGAAGAGATCACAGAAAAAATATCAGATATATATGTTACATTTAAAGGTATCACATATCATTCAATTCTTTTGAGAGATGATCAAAATTATGAGGACTTCTTTAAAAACATTAATTGGAGTTTGTAACACGCATAAATTATTGAACGGATTGTAACGAAACTTTCACTCTTCATAGTAGAAAACATTGAGTTTACATTTACTCTTTTATTGTTTGTATAGTTTACTTAACTACCTACAGATTCCATCTAATAATGACGCTTGTTCATTCCTTCTCCCTTGCCCTAGGGGTCGAAACAGAGGAATAGGATTATGTCGGTGTGGTATAAGATGAAGCCGTTGATTTGCAAAGGAGCCGAATACACTCCTAGACGCTCTCCCTGAAACAGATGGATCGTGATGGCGAGAAAAATTAATGGTGATGGGTTAATGAAGATGGAATGTCACTTGGAGATGAAGCAGTACGCCGTAATTGAGAAGGTACCATCTGCGAATACAAGAAACTAACAAGACGCAAACCAACATGCAAAAATCTCTTAAATATAGACGAGCTACACAGTGACAAAGATTCGGGAGAAGAGTGAAATTGACAGCTTTGTTGAAAGAAATGACCTCATCTGCTAAGTCCTGTGAAAAATAAAGAATAATAAGAATAATTCAGCATTGATTGTTTCCGTATGTGTAATCATTGATACCTGTGCCTATAATGTTAATATGACAAAAATATCAAAACAATATTGAATCTAAAACGAAGTGTAGTTTCCAAACTTTTTCTGACAATACGAGAATAGAGAAAAGTATTATGTTTATGTATGTGTATATGAAACAAATCATGTTTCCATGTATTGAAAACTTTGATTTTTGTCATTCGGAGTTTAGTACACAATTTTTCTGTAAGACGTCAGTCTTTCTGGCGCATGAAGGAACGGGCAAAAGAAGGGCGATGATGGTCACGAACGTGGAGGGAGGGAAATCGGGTACGCGCACCACGCCGTTAGTCGACATTGTTTCACCACATAAAAATCGTACTGCAAATTTATGGTTTCTTAAAGAAATATGAGCGTCCTGGCGATTGTTTTTAAACGTCATGAGTTTTTTTAAATTTGAAGGATATCTGACTAAAAAGCTCGACTAATAAAATTTGAACTTTGCTAAGCTAATAAGATTGAAACCTCTTTAATCTCGTTCGTGCTCTTATGGATAAAGCTATTGAAGGGATGGTTTTTAAATAAATTCCTACGAAATTATTAAAAAAATGATATAAAGGACTTTCTCACATGTCATATTTAAAGTAGAAAAGAATAGTTTGAAATTTGCCTTTTCTTTCCGTACAATAAAGACAATTAATCAACGAAATCGAAAAAGTACAGACCATTTGTCAAATTCAGTGTTTCGGTTTAAATAGAACAATTAAATAATAGCAGTTTTCATCATAATACATGAATTACAGTGATAGTGACTATTTTTAATATCAAAAAAATTAAATAACATTGATAGATTTGCTAATAGTTGTGCGCTTGACTAGCGCCTGGCACGCTCGTACTACCTCAACATGGTCACATTTCTATGACTGTTACTGTATGACACGAGTTCTAAAGCAGTGAGAACCACTTTCATATAATATCAAATAAGCGAGCCATAGAAAAAAATAATAATTTTTTTAATACTTACCGAGAAAAAACATCACACGTCAATTGTGTGTCAGACGCACACTACCGATTCGCCAATAGCAAAAGAAAAATAACTATTTTCAGATAATTTCTCTAATTTTTCTCAATTAATTTTATCACCGTGTCTAGAAACAGTGTGATTACTAAGAGGCATATTTTGTTGCAACATTAATCAGGACATTTGTACAATTTTTAGGTATACTCGCTACCACTCTAGTCACGACCGAAACTATACATTTCACATCCTCCCCATTAGAAAATGACATTCCGTTCCGAAAAAGATTTAGAGACACATACAAAAACTTATTTTGAGAGCTTGTTTATGTTATTGCAAGACAAGATTTTTGATGAAACTTGTGCTCTTTTTTCAAATATTCATTTTATGCATTATTGCGTCTTATACTTTGGCAAACGCACAGAGATGTGTTTACAGTAATTTTGACACGTGAATTTTACAGAAAGAACTCAGAGATGCTCGCGAACACCTTTCCATCGCATGAGAAGTGCAGCTAATAATATTTTAAGAACAGCATGTTGCTCGCGAGCACCATTTGAGAACGCCTGTTGTAGGGATATTGTACAGAATTAAAGGGGAAATTGCGGTACATTTGGGTGTTGAGGTTTCGAAGGACAAAAAAAGTGAAGATTGTTGAGATAGGAGTTGAGCAATAGAAGTGCCAACAAAGTAATTTAATAAAAAATTGCAAATAGCGAAATAAACCAATAAAATAAGGATTTCAAATGAAGGAACATAAACTGAATGCTCGTTGAAAATCTAGATGAGTGCGTTGAGGTGATGACGTGATTCTCCAAATGCCTCGTGGTTCAGCCTAGACGGCGTTGGATTCATGTTGATTTGGGTTGAGGTTCAGTTGATGTTGAAGGACCGGCAGTTCGTGGCCAAACGATGCTATCTCGTGGACCGATTTCTTGTGATGATGCCAACGAGGTGTACCTAATGCCTGAAGAAATCGAGGAGAAGTCTTCTGCTCGAGCCAGAGGACGAGTGTGTCCTGTAAATGACGATGAATGTCCGAATGTCGAACGCATGTCTTTTGTGACGTCGCGCGCCAACACGAAACTTCTCAGCCGCATCAAACAGCAGACATCGATCGTCCATCTTGCTCGATTGGACGTAAGGCTTTTTGATATTGTTCTGCCGAAGAAACAAAATAAAGGTCGTGTGCATTTCGTGTTGATTCTTGGTTCGTTTATTCATACAATGTACATCCTCCTTTTTCCTTATTTTGTTAAGGCGTGATGTTTTAATAAACCTACGAGATTTCAGGAAATAATCCACAGAAGGTCCACTATCGAGAGATATCACTTTTTTGCATCAAGAGCGTCGAGTGCAAAGATTATTTAATTGTCCTATGTTGCTTTTTGTGACCAAAGTCGCAACAGATATATTAATAGTTATTCCTTGGGTTCTTCTTCCAACGGCCATTAGCGGACCCACCCCAACAAGCCGTTCCGATTCTTGGAGGCAGTTATTTGAATCAGGATAAATACATCTCATAAATGTTTTGGGAAAAGGACGCGATTGCAATTTTTTGGATAAAATATTTTTTGTAAAATATATACCAAGAGAAAATACGTAAATTTTTCATTTATACTTTCATTTTCACCGGAAAAAAATCTTGTTTAAAATAATTAAAAAAGTTCTTTCTATAGGGATAAATATGATCAAAATATGTTACAGTTCTTCCAAATGATCATATATACTCCTTTATCCATTCATATATCTACTTCGTTTGTCAATACTTTATTATTCATTTGTAACAGCTTTAGAAGTTTAATATGAAAAAACATAAATACTCGCATCCTACACCATTTGTACTAAAATAACTATCTGGTAAATATTTATTTTTTATTTTTTCAATACTTTATTATGCCCTATTTAGTATACATCTGAAAATAAAAAAAATGCATGAAGATGAAAACTTAAAAACATAGCATATTAAAAAATGTTTGGTTACGAATATGGTTAACCGTCATTTATAAGACGTTTTAACAACAAAAATTTATCTTGAATTACTCTTGATTAGCCGAGTTAGTCTGTGCGTTTACATATCTGTATCTCTGACTGTCCAAACGAAACTATAGCTCTAACTAAGTGCCTTCCTTCATTACGCTCGTATTAGATTGCTTCCAACGATTGAGCAATGCCATTTTCCCACACCTTTACGACTTTCTGGAATACATGCATTTCTTCTCTCGTTAACTTTTCATAACTCGTTACACTTTGTAGTTTTTTGTTAGAATTAAAGACTTGTTCGTCTCCGATGTCATAAAATTGCCCGTTTTCTAAACGTCTTCGTATTTTTTCTTTTTCTCCCTCTTGTCCTTTAGTTCCATCTGAACTCTGGAACTACACTCTTGGAACGCACACTTGTCAATGCGTAGTGGCCAATGTATTGTGATTTCCGAGCTCATACAATTACGTATATCTGGTAGCTTACGGTATTATGCACAGGATAGTTCGTAATAAATAATAAACTTTATCGTCAAAAAAGCAGTTGCAAACTGCGTATGTCCACGCGGACACAAGCAAGGGACCAGCCCATCAATTCCCATCAAGGGCCCATGGGCAGTGGAGGATTTAATATTTACAAAAGAAATTATTTAATAAATACGTAGTGTTATCCATTTATTATTCAAATAAATTTTAGATATTAGTGCAGTAAAAATTTGAGATTAATAGAACAAAAGTATTAATGACATTCCCGCACAAGAAAAATCGGCCATTACCCGTAGGAAAACCTGGGCTGGGCTGGGACTGCAGAGATATTGTTCACAACCTACGTACAGGAGGGAAAAGAGCAAGACCTCCACAGCGTCATACAGCTTAGAATGCTTCAGTCTACTTTTTTTGTCCGCTTAACCTGTTGACGCAATCTCTGACTACGGCTCGATTTCTGTGACTGAGTCTGCAATCCAGTCGTATTTACATCGATGGTTAGTACGTTCGTTGATCAAGTGTCTGCACTTCTACCCAAACCGTGTCGAAGCAACTCGGGGTCAAGAGTAAGGTAGGGTCTTTGACACTGCGTGTTCTCATAAATCATTTTCGAAGCAGCGTCCTTCAACTGTCGTTCGTGATTCGACATATTTTTAGTTCTTCATATTTTTAGTCTATTCTTCATAACGTGAAATTATAATGTCTGCCATGACTAAAAAACTGGAATATTATTTCCATTCTTTAACTCTAACACAAAAAATATGTGATATTATGTAAGAATTTTTTAGATAAATAACACAATAACATTATTTAGAATATTAATAGAATTCAAAGCCCAATTGTTATATTCAATATATAAGATAAGGACATATTATTCAACATCCAGTCAATGATGCTCATATTATTCAATATCCATCCAATGATGTGGCAGTTTGTAATCCAGATTTTTATACTCAAATGGAGAAACAAGGAAATTAACTTGTACATGGATTGTGTTTCCAAGTCACTTTTCACTTTGTCAGAAACAGAGTTTTGCTCACTTAAAAAATCTTTCAACCCTCCATTCTTTTTAATCTTTAAAAATTATCTTTACCTCCCCCGATTAATAGGTGGTGCCGAAAAACAGGAAAGAATTCTTATCAAAAAAGCCAGAGAGTATAGAAGAAGGGAAGGGCAAAGATGATAAAGAAGATGATAAAAAAGATATAAAGGAAAAAGAAGATAAGAGTGAAGCTAAAGATGAGACTGGGAAAAGTGTTATGCCTGGAAAAAATGTTTCGGCTGGAAAAAGTTGTTCGGCTAGAAAAAGTGGTTCTGTTAGAAAACTTAGTTCTGCTGGAAAGAGAAGTGCGGTTGCAAAAAGTTCATCGGTGGGGAAGTCTATAACGAAAGACAGTGAGGACCGATGACACGGAATAATTTCCGTTGGAAAAAGGATGAAAATACAGTAAAAAATATTAATGTCATTTAGGTAAGAAAATTTATTCAGAACTCGGAGGACTAATATGACGTAAATAACGTATTAATGGATCATGTTACAAATTTTTAAGGCATTGAGTTATGGAAATGAAAATAGTATGAATGAGTAGCTTTAAATACTAATAGAAAATATTATAAAGCAACTAAAAATGTACGATACAGATTAATTAATGTAATTATATATCGTGTAAATATTTACAGAATTGCATTAATTTTTAGTAATAAAGGTTTTTCATTCGTTGATTTTGTGCACAGTAAAACAATGACAAGTATTCGAAAATTTTCATATCATTATTTTGTATTATACAAAAATAGTTCTTGCATGATTTCGTCCTTTCAAGCTTTATGAGACTCGTTTGATAGCAAACAGGTCAGCGGAGCGGAAAAGGGTATGTTACTGATAAATATTATAAAAAGCAAGGTCGATGCAAAGCTTCCTAGAGTCTGTAAGGTTCATGCGCCCCTCAGCAATTGGTACTTGAATACAGACATGCGTAACAAATTAGGACGAATTAATTATATTAATTTTAATGATAGTTTTTTTGACTGAACTAACTACATCCAATTCATTTCAACAAATAAGTTATTTTCGAAATAATTTCAATTTTTTTGTACTATAATATCAATTATTTACCAAAATACTCTATAGTACATTTACTGTTTACTCTGAAACATATTGCAAATTTTTGTGCTTCTGCTCTTGTGTATGTTTATATTAACGTAGAAAGCTATTATTTTGCGTTCAATCGATATAATTGGGAGACCAAATATTTTGAGCCTTCGCTTTGTTGTGTTTGCAACGTGGTAAAGGGATGTTTTCTAATTTATAAAGACATTCATATAAGAGGACACCAATTTCTAAAATGCCAATGATGCTTCTTCTCACTGGCAGTTCGTTCCATCGATAATTTGAGAATTATTGGGCTTTTGTAAAATAGTTTTGAATTTTAATTTATATTTGCATTAAAATATAAGAAGAAAAATAAAATTAATGAAGGTTAATTTTTGGAATTCATAAGCTGTGTCAACTATTAAAAAAAAATATTTGTTAAATTGCCAATATTTTGATCCTCGTATTCATTCATAATTTTTTTTTTATTTTTCTAAGTAGAACTGTACCTTCTCTTGCTTTAACAATTTCTTCTACATAAAATTCAGAATTTTTTGACTTTGCAAACAACAATTCCATAACTCATCATATTAAATTCTCATTGCAATGTGTTGTTTTCCTTTTGTCAAGTCTTTGTTATTTTTTATAGAAACCGAGATTGCTGTATTCCCACAGTATTTGCGTTACCTCAAACAGATATCTTGTGGTATCTTTTCCGATCCGTCTCAACACTGGGCAAATAACACTTCAACGATATAATCTGACTTATGTGGTTTAATAGAACAATTATTTAAATGGATTTTCATGTATTCACGCTCACAAGTTGAGATGAAAAAATGAATTTAATCGATTATGGAATATGGATATTTTCAATTAGTGTTACAATTCAATTTTTGTATTGAATGAATGTGAATTTTTGGGTTTATACCAAAAATCTCTTAGGGTAGCGCTCCCAAAGAAAAACGTAGGCAAATGAAATATGTTTTTTCACTTTTGGATATAAAGATTCATAAAGAATCACTCAAACAGATGTAATGGGAGACAGACATTCAAAAAATTTCGCAGAAAATAATAATTATGCTGCAGCTTGTTTCTGGTTTAAATCATCACCAGTAACCGTGCGATTACTCTCGATACACCCATTCAGAAGAGAATTTATATTTTAAATCATGAAAAAATCGACCCGTAAATAAGCGAATTTGAAAGTTTTGGTTCTTTTGATGTCCGAGGGGCAGCAGTCCGACGAACAAACGTCAGTTTCGAGTGATGGACCAGCGTACTATTGTTCTGGAACACCGAAAAGTTCGCGTAGGGTCATCTAATAGTTACACTGAGTCTAGTAACAAATAATTTGTGAATTAAAAGAATGGAATGAGGTAATAAAACAATTTAAATTTATTTACTTTTATTCAGTAATTATTCTAAACTACACATGAGGTTTTAAATTTTCGCCTCGAGATCATGAATTTTGGATGTATTGAAACCCAGTAATTAACCACTTATAATTATTATATGCTTAATTGTTTTGGGACCATTTTTCTTACAACTTCTTCTATAGCACCAAACCAGTTAAACTATTGTCTTATAAACTATTTTCATTGTAGGATATTGTTCTCAAAGAAATCAGGTCACTTCTTAAAATATCTAGACTGTTCCTCATCCCATTGATACTTTCCAGTAGAAAATAATCTTCTCATCTACATGTTCATCTAAGACTGGAATTCATTGAACAATTATTGTCTAGACATTTCTATACATCGGTGCAATGGATGCAACAATAATTCAGTAAAAGCTGACAAATAACAACGTTGGTGAAAAAAAACTCAACAATTTTCATTTAAACTTTCACTTAAAGTGTCAATTTGGAATTTGTGCCGAAAGTTAACATTAAATCATGTTCTGAATTAGACTTCGAAAACACAAATTACAAGATTGGTACCTGTATAAGAATTCGATATTGGGCAATTTCAAAAATAAATTTGTTTACATTTAGATATGTGTCAAATTTATTTATTTATTTTATTTATTTATTTATTTCCCAAAAAGCAATACAATTGCAGCTACAAAGTGCATTGCCTCCCACAGAGATGATCATAGCCATCTGTGCGTGGGAGGGATAAATAAAATCAAAAATTAACACATTATTTTTCTGAGTTCCAGACTCAGCTAAACATACTATAATCCACGAATCTAGAACATTAAGCAATTTATACACAGATTTCTCAATGTAAATTGAAAAGATATATGTTTACGATAATATAGCATAAGATAAATAAAACAAAATAAGCCATAGGGGTG
>NNCF01132098.1:0-18845 GCA_002313205.1 Laupala kohalensis
AGACTTTCTACATCAAAACATGTTCAGAAAGCAAGTCATGGACTTTGCTTACGTAATGTTCCTTTGCAAAGGTTTGGTTTGCAACACATGTCCCCTCTGCAAATTTTGTTGTCAACTTTCAAATCGTCATATGCTATTGTTTGCATAAGCATTCTCTTCGCCAGAATATATTCCGGGTGGGATCATGGAATGAACTCCATTATCATTCCTTAAATTTTCCGCGCACAATTTATATACTTCCCAGTCTCCTTTTTAATAACTTTTGTAGATATGCCCTGTGTCCCCACAAAACCTACAACACTGATCCTTCTCGTTACACATACGTGCCATACGGCCATATCTGAAGCGGGGGACGCAACGCAGTTCCTGGTCTTCCTGTATGCGGTAACTTTATATTACCAGAGGCCCGTTCACGTTTCAGGAATATTTAAAGATTCCCCAAACATTTCCATTACCCAATTTTCTTGGTTTGAATTTAAGGTAGTTTTTCCCGATATAAGATTCGGTCTTCTTTTTTAAAATTACTTTTTGCACTTCATCTTCAAAATACTGTTTAGTCAAAAGTACTATGAATTCTTTTTCATCCCTATTTATTCCAAAAATTTTAGTCGTGTACGTCTTCGTACATATTTTTGGTCAACAATATTAGTTTTATTCTGTAAAACGTGTATCTTTGTTTTCTCAATCATATTAGACATTACTAAAACATACATCCCCTTTCAAAGTATGTCGAATTAATCTATTCTCGCGTTGGTTTTAGCTTCCACCAAGTGTCTCCATATCTCCACATCCAACTGATCCCTTCTATCTCTCTTACTTCGAACCAAAAGTGCTTCTTTCCGTTTTACATTCTGTCGTCCACTCCATGCTGCTTGCGCGATTGCATGATTGTGTTGCATGCATCTGTATATTACTTATTTAGGATTTAATCCATCCTTTATCTAGGATTATCTCCATCACTCCACCTTTCTGATCCAACCTTTCCTCCATTTCAAGTAAACCATAATTAAGAACGTGCGTTAGTTCCACTTTATCTCCTGTAAACCCTTCCGCATGTCTGCCGTTCCCCGTTTCATCCTCCCACAGAAGTATTCCTGACTAGAGTCCAATCGTTTGTTCACCACCGTCCCCAAATTATTTACTCTCTATTATATTAATTTCCCCCTCTTTTTTCCCAAATATAGTTTTTTCCATTTCTAGTTTTAATTTATTGGAGTAATAATCCATACCTTTTTCTATCATTTTTTAGTGAATCAAGAAAGCCACCTGTTCGTCAAAAAATCATGTTCTCAAATTTATTAATTTTGTATTCATCATGCTTTCTATTTTCGTTTCCAACCGTTGTTCCATCGCACCCCTATACTCTTCTCGTTCATGTATCAACTGCACGACTAACCTTTCCTTTTGCTCATGAGTTTTATTTAAAATTTGTATTATCTCTTCCACCTTCTCAACAATTCCCCCTAATATTTTACGAATCTTTTCATCTTTAAATGCACGACGTTTTTTACGTATGTTACGAGAGAAGGCTGTCAATCCTTCTTTCTTACCTATCACTCCCCGTTTCCCCACTTGTTTCATGATCCAAGTCTTCCTGATTCACTTTCCCTTTCGCATTCCTTTAATCCATTTTTTCCTTGTGTTGTCGCTCTTGTACAGACTCCGCCATCATATTTTTTCTTTATTCCCGTCCTTGATCATCAATGTTGTGTATGCGTCCTATACTAGTGTCCTACACGCAGTCTCAAAGCAATTCTTTGGCGATCAAATGTATAGTATGCTGTTGTATTTAATGTCACAGTAATTTATATCGTCCATATAACGTTTTCTTCTGTTGTGCCACGGCCAAGTCACGGCATTCCGCGCGGTTGCTCCAGATGATAAATACGTTTTATACTTTATACACTCCTCAGAGGCCATATAAATATATAGCCACCTATTTCTCCCAAGGTTATCCAGCGCTTTACTATTTTTATACTCGTGTACCCCACGTGCACGTCCCACGTAAATAAACTTTTTTCTCGTCCTTGTCTCCCAAAACCCACTTTAAAAGGTTTCTTTGTAACACTCGCTACCATCGATCGTTGAGGAGCATTTTTCTAATTATTGTTGTAGTACGTGTGTCACACGTGTGGTACCTTTTACCACAATTTTTTCTATTGTATTATGTTCTTCTCCTCAAACCAGATATTAAATATTCCTTGCTCCACTTTTCTATCTATTACCATTTACAAGCTATGGAATAAATGCAAAAATGCACTTACTCTTTCACGTGTTAAATAGCCTTTTCCCTGCCCTGGATGGTTCACACATGCTATAATAAAGTAGAAGTATTGCCTATATGCATCTATAGTATTACTCAACTCACGTGGCACATTAGCCCGCTTCTTTAGTCCCCAGTGACTACAAAATTTCACAATATCCACACTGAAAACAGGCAGTGCTGTTAGTTGACTATTATAGTATACATATACATAAAGGAACGCTACATTCTCTAATTAGAGTATGCTTCACATATTCCTATAGTAGGTGTTATATCCTATTATAACGTTCCGTGACCCCCACTAACAAACATATATGCCCGTTCTTTGTATACTACATAGCGTCTATTTATTAGTTATTTTCCAGCGTCTATTGTAATCTGTCGCACTTGTGTCATTGCGATGAACAAAAGATGGCAAAATCATCTACAAAAAGTGAGTGTTGGACAGGAGTCCCCACGGTGGATGTTATGCTGTTAATGTCCACTGCAAGTAAAGTCACTCTCAGGACTGAGCCCGAAGGGACACCGTTCTCTTGAAGGAAATCCGAGGTGTCTCTTCCAATTCGGTAACGGAAGGAACGCTTATTCAAAAAGGACTAACATCTGAGGAAGATGTCGTGTAAAACCCAGTCATGGAGTTGTAAAATGCCATGACTCCAAGTAGCTCCGTAAGCATTTTCGATGTCAAAAAATATTCCGACAACGTGTAGTCTTCGGACGAACGCATCTTGAATTGATGTTTTCAGAAGAGAGGGAGGTTGTCAACGGTGGAATGGAACTTCCTGAAAACACTTGATTCAGCAGGTTATGCCTTTCAAGATACCAAACGAGACGTCGGATGATAATTCTCTCCAGAGTTTTCACAAACGCAACTCGGCAAGGCGATACTTCGACAATTACTATTGGCTGTTTTGTCCTTTCCGGATTTTAGTAGGGGCATTAGCGTTGCTTTCTTCCACGCAATGGGGAATACTCCCTCTGACCATGATAGATTGGCCATGACCACATTAAAGATACGCAGAAGGTTTTCCTTCGATTCTTGACTGTCTGATCATCTCGTGGCGAATCAAATCGGGGCCACGTGCAGTTTCGTGGGCGGTAGCTAGAGGTGGCTCAAGTTCCCACTTACAAAAGTAAGAGTTGTAGGGCCCCCAGTTGATGGATAAAAGTCAAAGGAAGTGCTCTGTGCAATTTCCCTCTTCCTCGTGATCGGGATCGCAGTTGGCAGTAGATATTATATCAGCGAAGTTTTCAGCCATCGCTGTTGCCATTTCTCGGTTGTTATTTAGAACCTGGCCCTGATAATTGACTTCGGAAATCGGGACTCGAGAATATCTTCCAGATATCTTTCGGATTGACTCCCATACTTTAGTGGACGATGTTGATCTCTTAATGGTGTTTAGAAACTCTTACTACTTGCCATTATTTTTAGCTTTAACTTTCTTTGTAAATAGGTTCAATTGCAATATAAATATTATCATTATTCAATCACCTTGTTCCCTGGTTTTTATTTGTGCCAATACAGTAAAATCTCGTTACACAAAAGCAGGTGTTATGAATATGTTTTGTTGGAGAGGGTAAGTAGGAGGATTAGGGATACATGCGTTATATTGAAGTAATTTAGTTATCATCCATAAGATTAATATAATGAGGTTTTACTATACACAACATCTAGCTCAAATAAAAAGGTGAACCTTACATAGAAGAAAAATTCTGCTTGTCTTTCAAATTGGTTGAATTAACTAAGAAACAAAAACTATCTTCTTTCTAATTACCACAACTCTGGCCCAGGTAAAGATAAATTAGTAAACCTATACATCATTTTAAAACAAATTTAATGATGTACAACTTTTATTCGTATAACGTTTACTGTAAAACAAAAGATTCAGTAGATAAAAGGAAACGTTTGGCAAAAAGTAAGAAAAAAATATTTTTCTTTTTAATGATTTTATGGCGCAAATATCTCAAAAAACTATAATGAATATAGAAAAACGTAATAGAAACAATAATATTGCAAATTTAATACGCTTTTATTTTAATATGAATAATGTTTCGTACGACTCACTGTTAACGAGATAAGAGCGAAAAAAACAATAAACGGGAACTTTCAACCACCTCTCCACCCCTAGCGTAAGGTGTAAACATCAGGACTTTAAATACATCTCCGAAAAAAACTACCGTCTTCCAAACCTTCTATAAACCTTTTTGAGCATTCATTAACTGGACTAGTCAATGTAAGTAAGCGAACTAGTAAGAGAGGCGAGGAATACTAGAAAATAACACACAGTATTTCTCCAAAATACTGGAAATACCTCAAATTTGATTAATTAAATTAACCCTTATTATGATTATTAATTAAATTAACCCTTATTATGATTATTAACTGAATATTAGACGGCGTCATTATGCGGTTCTTATTTGATTTCCCTTTTTTTAAATTTCACATTTATCGCAATTTTTGTGTTCTTTGTGTTCCCGCCTTCTTAACATATTACAATCTTGATCTCACATATCTTTCTAGTATACTCGTTAAATTTCTCACATTTTTCCATTAAGCGAATGTGATCTTTCTTGTGTATTATCATCCGTTAGCTAAAAAGGTAAGTAGTCTTTCCTTTCCACGACATATATGTCGCATTCCCATTGCACATGACGAGGCGTTTTCCACACATACATGTACGTTGCTTAACTTTCCCAATTTTCTTGAGGTAAGTCCCGATTTTTTTCCTTAAGTAGTAGTATCCCTTAATGTCGTTGGTCAAACCATTTTTATCCGCTCATAAATTCCTTCATGTCGTTGGTTAAACAATTTTCCCGTCTTTGTTCTATGTCGTACGTCATGTATGTTTATTTACATTGCTTCCTTTCGTCAATCTGTCCCACCGAATCTTCCATACTCTCAACAGCCTATTAATCAATTTAGACTTAACGCCTTTTTTTCAGCTCGTATTATTTAATCATCTGTTTGCACTCTTCCCTTTACCTTCTCATATACGTAGTATGTAGAAAGTATTGTAATCGTGAACAAATTCGAAACCGAGATTTCGACGGAAATATTCGTTTTGGCAATCCCTGATTCTGAAAAATTGGTTTTTGACATAACGTCCGTCCGTCTGTGTCGTGATTCTGAGTAAATGGATGAATCAATTTAATTCGCATTTCGTATTGACGGTAGAATTTACTTGTTGTCGATGCATGTGCTCTAATTTTTTACTTTGAAACAAAGGATACTTTACACGAAGGTCAAAGTACTCTTTTGAATGTTTCTCAAAAACGACTCAAACGATTATGCTTCAATTTTCTGTACATAAAATACAATTAGTATGCATTACATTCGCATTAGCGGTATTTCACTTGGAAGTTTGGTAAAGACGCAGTAAAATAATTTCTATCTGTTACACTTACACATTAGTTTACTGTTTCAAGAAGCTTGAATAATATTTAGCAGTGTAAATGGACCAAACCGACGTAATGGACACTTTTCATAAACTGAAATGAAATTATGATAATTGATGATGATACATAGGAGGGCAGCAAACGCTCTACATATACGAAAGTACATCAATTTCTGCCTACAACGAAATTACATTTACTTAACACTTTTACTTAGTAATCGTATTTATAAGACTGAGATATCGCTAGATGAAATAATATTCTGAATATTTATTTTACTTTCAAATAAAGGACTATTATTTGAAAATTATTGACTATTATTGAAAGGAATTTATTACTAAGTTCATCTAACTATTTTGAGAATGAATAGAGCACTGGAAGACGTCCTAAATATTGAGGACTACACCAAAAATGACCCTTTCGCTGTATAATTTTTTCTCACTCTGTGCTGCAGACGGAGAAGCGTATATGACCGAGTATGTGCAATGATTTTGCACCACTAGTTTTTTTTGCATTACGTACCGCAGTCATAATTCTTGTCGGTGTATACCTATAAGTTCTATCCCACCGAGTACTTCTATTACGTTAGTTGACATTATGACATACAACCTGAGAATGCACAAACACTGCGTACATTCTAACATCTGCTGTATATTGACATTGAAAATCTTATGGACCCTGTAACCACACACCACAAGCCCAGATGCAGTGTGGGATCTTTTGGTAGAAGCGGGATTCACACATATACCACAACCCTTATTGTAGATAGCTCGCTGCCACCAGCTCGGTTTCCTGGGCAATTAAACACACGTGTAATAACGGTGGTTAATGATTTAATACAATTAAATAGATCTCTGGCTATTTACAACTTGTTAAATGGGAGAAGTGTAAAAAAGAGAAAGAATATGGGTGCCTATTTTGGGAGCAGATATAATAATGATATAGATGAACGGGTAAATAGCTTGCAACAAAATATATTGGATACAGTGCTCCCGTATTGTAAGAAGATCCGAAAAGGATGTAAAACTGAGAAAACATGATGGGATGCAGAATTGGCACGAGAGAAGCATAAGAGAGATAGGTTACGACAGGAGTACCAGAGAAAGGGAATATGAACACATGACAGAGAAGAGGGAAGAAGATACATTGTACACCAGAAGATAAGACACAAGAAGAGAAGAGATTGGGAAAAATTTCTACAAAAAAGTTTTGGAACAAATATATGGGGTTTATCGTGTGTAATAAGCAGAGAAAATCAAGAGCAAAACTGTGGCAATCATTACAATGGAGATTGGGAGACCTATGGGAGGAAACAGCAGAAGTGTTAATGCCTGTACTTTTGACGTGTGGGTCATCAGGAGAAATGAGACAGGGAGTGTCAGAGGAAGAAAGTTATGAGAGAGCTATTACTAAAGAGCATATAGAGCAACATATCAAAGGTAGAAAAAGTGGGACAGCCCTGGTTTTGATTGAATGGTTTCACTATGGTGAAACACACGTAAGAGAGGTATGCAAAAGAACTAACAGAAATATTCAATTAATGATTATGGGTATTTTCCAGGAGTGTTTTTAAAACCTGGAAGAGATGAAACAAAGTGTAAATAATACTGACATATGTCTCTTCCCGGTGACAGGAAAATTATTAGATAAACGAATAGAAGTGAATTTGCGTGAGGAAGCTGCAAGTAAACTGAACAATGTGCAATACGGATTTATGAAGAGAAGGTGTATTGAGGATGCGACAAACAAACTGAATATGCGAAGGAAAGGAAGAAGAAATATGCGTTAGTAATTATGGGAGATTATGAAGGAGCTTTCGACGGCGTAAAATGGTCTTGTGTACAAGAACAGTTACAGGAACACAATATTAGTCATCAGCTGTACTAGGTAGTAACAAGTTATTTCGAGGACAGGCATGTGATACTAGAAATAGGGAACATAACGAATAATTGGGAAGGTTGAACTGTGCTGTCCCCACGGATGTCATCTAGGGCCTTTGATTTGGAATATCGTACTTGACAAAGTTGAATATCTTAGCAAATAACGGAATAAAAGTAATTGCGTATGCTGATGATCTTGTTGTACTTGTGGATGGAAATAGCAGGAAGGAGTTAGAGCAAATGGGAGAAAAGACATCGGAGACCTTGCTCCGAGGAAGCGGCTCAGCACAGTTAAAATATTCAAAGAGAAAACTG
Source organism: Laupala kohalensis (assembly GCA_002313205.1). Taxonomy (NCBI): domain Eukaryota; kingdom Metazoa; phylum Arthropoda; class Insecta; order Orthoptera; family Trigonidiidae; genus Laupala; species Laupala kohalensis. The sequence goes on from NNCF01132098.1 coordinate 7,852, forward strand.
TCGAAATTGTTTTCGGAATAAAATATGGAGGGAAAAGTAGAAGAGAAGCAATACTTAATACTGACAGTTGGAGGTTGAAATTAGCTAGGAATGTTAAATACCTGGAGGTAAATTTTGACGCAAGTTTCACTTTCCAATATCACTTGGCACATCTCAAACAAAAAATAAACAACCAGTACTACAGTATGGTGAAATTGGGAATAAATAAATACACAATCAATTTTAGAGATGTAATAAAATTATACAAAGGAATTATGAGGCCAATAATTACGTGCGAGTGTCTTGATGAGGGAGGAAAAATTAATATACAGAGCAAGAAAACTAGAGTCCCTTCAGCGTTGGGGTGGTGCGGAGCATACCGTCGTTTCTCAAATAAAAAGTTGAAAGTGTTATGTGGAGTCTTACCAATGGATTTTGAATTCGAGGTGATAGGACTACGATATCTGACGCGAAGAGAAAAAGAAATGCAGATTGATAATGAAAAAACAACTAAATAAGACAAGCAGTGGATAAGAAAATCACAAAAGAATATGAATGATGCTGGCAAATAAGGTGGGAAATAGCAACAGAGGGTAGAGATTTATATAGATTAACCAAGGACGTGACATACGTACAGAAAGAGAAACTTCGGAAGACAAGTAAAATTAATAAGAATAACCCTGGTAGTGGTCAAGAGATTGGGGAACGGGGGTAAAGAAGCGAGAAAAAAATACACATGAATACGAAGATTATAAAATTCTGAACAAGAGAGTTAATGTACATCGTACGAGAAATTGAAATACACCATTGGTGACAGAGAGTTTTTTTCAATGATTTTTATTAGAATGCAAAGGATTCCTTGAAGGAAATGTGCTATATTCCAATATGAAATTAATTGCAAAGTTTTTAGTCACTAAGAAATTCTCACATGAGACTGAAAATCTGCATGCAATTGCGTGCGATATGAATCAAAGACGATGCAAAGTAAGACGAGATCAGAATGACGTTAAATCAGGAAAATTTCGTAGGAATGTTACGCACAAAACCCGAATTCAGCTATTGGACGAAAAATCACGACCTATACTAGTATTGGCTGATGTGCTTCTGCCAGTTTTCAAAACGCTCAATACTAGTTATGTCGTTTACGTATTGCCAGAACTAGTTTTGAGCGTTTTGAAGGAAAGAACTAGTATTGAGCATTTTGACAATACTGAAGTTTCGTGTACTTTAAGCGCATATAATTTCTAGAGTTTTTTTATGTGGTTAATATGTTATTTCCATGCATGAGACATTTTTAAAAGTGTCACTTTTCCACTGTCGTGTTTCTAATAGTCGACTTATGCAACCTGTGGAATCATCCACTAGTAAAGCCTCCGAAAGAGTCATCAAGAACGTTTATCTGTTTTCATCGCCAGGACAAGTGCTTGACCAGCCCGGATGTATGAGTAACAACCACAAAGCAAAGGAACCGTCGAACAATGCAGATATCATTCTAAACAGTCACTTTACAAATCACAGGAAATTACTTTTGTAAGACCTATTTGTAAGAACAAAACAAATGACTCTCACTTTAACCTTTGAGTGACCAGCACTCAGGAAGTCATTATCTATATCTTAACAAAGCGAACGTTTTTCATCACTACCAAAGTATTATATCTATTATTTTTAAAATTAAATATTTTCCAAACGCCGAGCAACTCCTCAGAATTTCCACAGGAAATTCTTATATGTTGTTTTAATGATTCACCATTAGCAATGTATTATATCTGTTATAAATGTATAAGTAATCAGCTTTCCATATGGAAACTTCATTTTCTGAGTGTATTCTTGTCTATGTATCTTGTGTATATAAGAGGACAGCGAGAGCTTTCATCAGCTTATTTGTATCACTCGTTTTAACAAACGACTACGTCGTAATTAAAAGTACAGTAATCATTCCTTGAGTGTTTTATTTCTCAAAGTGATCCAACTCTTGATACTGAACCTGAAGTTTTTTAAGACCATCAGCAGTTGGTCTTATAGAAAATCCACGAACTTAACTTTCAGATTGATGGAAAATTTACATTTCTATGATATATGTCCACGATTTTAAAATTAACCTTTTTAAGAACTAAGGTGAAATATTAATATAACATACTAATATAAGTCTATAAATAATTTTTTCCACGTTTTTTACATATCTACATACTAACTGGGATATATGTATTGCGCACTATAACTTTCGACTGTTTGCAGCAATATCAACGAAACTTGGTGACTGACTATCTGGTAGCAAACTGTGCGTTGGTTACACATTACTTGCACCCCTAGGGAGGGCTGGGAAGGGGTTTATATTTAAAAATAATGGAAACAAACCGATATTGGGAATGACTAAATTTTTGAAGATGATGAAGTGAAGAGTAACATTTGTCATGCCGCTTAAATCTACGAGCACCCCTATGATCGAATGTACATTCTTCGTCTACTATCGGATTTTTTATTATAGACCCCTGATTTCTAATACTTGTGGAAGGTAAAAAATCGCAGAAAAACAGTTACCACCATTGTATTTGTTATTTTATTGTGCATATACGCAAGTCAAAAATTTCTTTTTTGCAAATGAATATTAATTTTTTACAACCGAAATATTTCAAAAAGCGTGATATTTTTGCGGTTTTTGCCGATACATAGATTTCTTTATCTTTTATAAAATAAACTAAGAGTGATAAAAATAATTCTTTTTCAGAGAATGTTCACTGTTGTATTTGTGACAACACTTATTAATTTCAAGCTTCTACATGCAAAATATAATGAGTCATTGTGTTCGAAAACACTGCTAAAGACGACCAGACACATTATTAAGAAATAAAATTTATACTGTTGCACTCAGAAGAATGCCATAATCAAATTATTAAAAACATATTTTTATGAACTATTGAAAACTCATAATTATTACTAGATATTGTACATTAAGCGAGAGCACTAATTATTCCGTTTTGGCAAGGAAATTAATATCTCTTAATGAGCAACCCAACTTTCATCAGATTTACACTGCCAATTTAATTACATTTAATTACAATCGCTAGTTCTGCGCATGTAGTCTGCACACGATTTTTAAATACAAGAGTCTTTCGTGTTAGATTTAAAAACTAACAATGCAACTTTATGGCGAACAACCATTGTTTATATGTAAACTGCAAAATAATTAAACATCTTCCGTACTTTATGGTGTCTCTGGCAATAAACTGGTGCAGTACTTGTGACGTTTCTCGTCATAAACACTCACAAACAAAGAATGAACAAGATAAATTGCAGACCTTGAAGATCCAGGCGCAAAGAGATGAATATACTCATGTGACCTCTGGAAAACCAAGGTTCGATATCCTACCATCCCACTCGTCGCGTGGCTATTCACATACGTCAGGTGACGAATGTGACACTTGTATGAACGTCGCGATTTTTGCACGAACTCTCGGGCGGGCAGATGTAATTTCTCTTCGTGAACGAGTAACAGTTTGTTTCCCACAATGTCTTCTCGCGGTGGACACATGGTCTCGTGTCCAATGACGCACGTCCTGACAACTTCTCGAGATTATGGCTGACAAGTGTTCCCACCCACGTCCATTCTTCGTCTCTCGTCTTCGCACGTACGCTCTCATACCGCCAAATCCTCCCCCTCCGTTTTGTCTTTCAAGAACAGGCGGGAAGTGTGGCTAATCCCGAAAAGAAAGGTTTTTAATGTTTGAATGAATTTTGGTGATTGGTGGGGTTTCCCGCGTGAGTTCCTGAGAGGTTTTCAAATTCTAGATCACTATTCCGTCTTAGGTTTGTTTGTTTAAAATTTATTTTGAACTCCGATAAGGGTGTCGGGGAAGATCTCTAGTTCGCAAGGCTCAGCATGTAGGTTTGCTTCGCAGTAAGATTTCCTCCTCTCCAAAATAAATACTTAAAGGTTCAATTGGAACAAGATTGATTCTATCGTCGTAATGTAGAACAATGAACGACACCAGACGGCGAAAACCAGCGTAGAAAGTTCAGTGCGAAATTGTTCGTGTAACTCACGACTAATTTCAGGCGAGTCAGTGGTCGGAGATGTCGTGCTGTGTCTTGGAATTGTAGAATAGGTCCCACGACCGACGAATTCTGGTTGCCGATAATCCAGGTTCTTGGACATAGGATTTTTCAGCGGAGCTGGGGCTTCTCGTAGGAGGTCGCGACGTGACCTCGAGAAAAATCGTCAGCGTAATAATAACTTAGTGTTATTTCGTGGAGCTGGGCTTGGTGCAGTGGTAATCGGATATCGTTGTGCTCTGCTCAAGAGTTTTCAGTGTAATCAGCTGGAGTTCTTGTTCGAGGTAAACGGGCGACGATGCTACCACGACCAACGTTCCCAGCGCAAACTCTAGTAATCTGCTGGAGGCCTTGTTCGAGGTAATCGGGCGACGATGTTACCTCGACCGATACGAAGACTCAAGTAAGTTGCGTTCTTGTTTGAGGTAATCGGGCAGCGATGTGACTTCGACCGATGCGAAGGCTCAAGTAATCTGTTGGGATTGTAGTTTGAGGTAATCGGGCGGCGAAATGACCTCGACCAAGTTCTGTGCGTAGACTCAAGTAATCAAAGTTGATTGCTACGGTACGGGCCGTAACACTATGTCGAGGTTCGTTTATTGAGAGATAAACGAAGGTTTCTGGTTGCACGCGGCACGCATTATAAATAATGTTAGGATTCTTTGGCGTTGTATGATGACTCTCTTGTACAAAGAGTGATGTCATCATGGAAACCAGTTAACAATATTTGGGAAGTTTCATATATATGTGGGAAGTTTCCGTATATGTAGGAATGTGTCCCTACAAGGGTATCGAATGTGACGATGGGTGAGAACGTTGGTACCACAAAGATTGCGTGATGCTCTCAAAAGTTTAGTATGATATACTAGCTAATGATCAAAAGCAAATGGGGATGCAATCGGGTTGATTGCAAGCCTCACGACCTACCTCCAACTAATAAAAATCCCGTTGATTTACTTATCTCGCAGTTTTCTACCCTGCCAAATACTGTATCTGAACTATCATTCACGATTGATAAATCAGTTGATGTACCACAGAAAATTAAAACTTTATCTGTTGAGACAAGGATCAATGCCTTTGAAGAGCGACTGGTTGTTGTTAATAGAAATCCCGTTTCAAACGCGACTTCCACTGAAATTGCCGTAATGAACGACTGATCTAAACATGCTTCTTATATTATTCAACCTATCCGAATCAACAAATTCTCAAATCAGTATCAAAATAGCCCATGATCGTGAACTGATCATCAAATAGTGTGAAAGGTTATACCCAGGCCTAATTACTTATGACTATATTTATTAGAGTAGGGAGAAAACCCACAAATAACTCTTGACCAATCAAGGTTATTTTAAGAAATGTCTCGTATGTCAAGCAGTTGACCGGAAAATTTAGTAGCAAAGACACCACCATAAGTGATGATCGTTTGACGGATGTGACTTTATCAATAGACAGAACTCCCAGAGAAAAATTCTTGAACAGTCTGAGAGAAGAGCTAAAGACCAGAATTGATGAAGGTAAAAAGAACTGAACTATTAAGTACCGCTATGGTGTTTGTCACTCAAGAAAATCAAGTTCCAACGGTTAATCTATTCAGTTAACATTATTGTCAAACCGTCAACGGTATTCTGTCTAAATTAACTGTATTAAGGCAAACCATTACCACATGTATCTATGACATCCTTGTGAACGTAGAAACTAATCTTACGCATAACTTTGCTGATTTCGAACTTGGCACGATAACTTCTCTAATTTCATATGTGAGCCTACTGCACAGTTAAGTTCCAAAGAAAGAAGGCGGCGGTGGAGTCCTCATTACAGTTAGCTCTTTGCTCCCATATTCTAAACTGACAACCTCAGTCACCTATGTCGAATGTGTATTTGTCCGCATTCAGTCGAGGAGATCTCCAATTATTATTGACGCAGCTTACCTTCCTCCTGACCAACGCATTTACAAATACGAAAGAATCTGTGAAGCGGTGATAGATATCGCCTCTTTTAATCCATCTGTATCTGAACTCATTCTTCGTACGGATTTCAACCTAGCAAACACTACCTGGGATGACCTACCGTTGTGCTCTCCTTGTTATTCTTTCCAAAGTATCATCGTTATGGCTCTCCTCATCTTCACTGCAAACTCTGAAACTGAACTGCTATCAGCGTCAGATATTTTAATTCCACCTGACTGAAACTACCCAGTTCTCTCTTTTATCAGTAAGATATGTTTAGAGGACGCACATAAACCACCCTCCATATCCTATAACTTTGGGAAAGGCAACTTGGACGCGGTTTTTGCTTGGATTCAAAGTCTGAGCTACCCCATTATGACCCTACCCAATGAAGCCGAAGAAAACTTCACAGACCCAGCGTATGTCATCACATTAAACACTCCTTTTAGAACCCATTAACACGCAACCTTTCCAAAGAGGTTCAACTATGAGTTGAAATATTCCACTTTTTGCAGACTTCTTCTCATCTGTCTATAATGCTCTGTCTCATCCAGTTTCATCATTCGACTTTAGTACAACATTCAACTTAACTGATATCTTTGTAACAGCTACGTCAGTTGAAGACAAACTCAAAGCCCTTGACCCTTTTAAAGGCCAGGTTCCAGACTTCTGATCTCTCATCTTGCATAACTTTTTACATGTTATTGAAAAAAGGTGTATTTCTGCTGGTCTGAAGTTGAGTTACGGGTCCTCTATTCTCGAAAGTATACTGACAGCGGTGGTCTGGTGGTAGCGTCTTCGCTTCCACGATCCCATTGGCTGAGCGGTGGTGCGAGGGTTCAAACCCAGCTCGACCAAACTAAGTGAGGTTTTCAACTGGGGTTTCCCTCTCCTACTCCAGACAAATGTCGGTTCGGTACCATAAGTTCCCCGGCAACCCAACACCTCTCCTTCCCAATTCCCTTACCCTAGTCCAACAGTTATGTGGACGAGCAGACCTCATGGCCTGAACCTCGCCAAAAGGCTTGAAATAAATAAAAAGACGTTACCGTTGAGACATATTCAACTATCACCCCATTTTCATCCTCGCCAATGTATTTCAGAGTATTGTCCTGGATGTCCTTGCATTCAACCTCAAGTCTATTATTGTCCACGAACAACATGCATTTAGAAGTGGAAAATCCACTGCTGCTCTCATTCTGCTCGAAAATTATATCATCTACGCTTTCTCTAGACTAAATCAAGTCGATTGCATTCTGTTGGACTCCTCTAAGGAATTCGCCAGGATAAGTCACAATGTCCTACTGAGCACGCTTGAGGGATATGTATTTCCGGTCAACTACTAGAATGGCTCAGAAGTTACATCACTAATTGAGGCATGATAGTGAGGTATGAAAGTGAGGCGTTCTCCAGGACACATCCTCTGCTCATGTGTTCCTGAAGATTCCCATCTTGCCCCTTTTCCTATTTATTTTTTTAAAGAATGACTTCTGCAAAGTTATCTGTAACAAGTATCTAACGTTTGCTGATGGCGTAAATTTTGATGTTTTATTAATACCAATGTTGTTTGTAATTATAAAATTGTGCATAATAGGTTTACATTGGTAATAAAATTCAGTCTATTGCATGAACATATTTATAACAGAAAAATCATGGTCTTTATCTTTAAGTTGATAGAAATACCTATACAACACGGAGAATCAGCAAAATTGTTGTTTTTTATTTGGTATTTAACATTTTTTCGTTTGTTTGGTAGACCTTTACATCTGCGTACTTCGAAAAAAGTTAGTCTTGAGAAACTAAATTTTACTCCTGTACTTTATGCCAGATATATAGAAAATATCTATTGTATAGTGCCAGAATATAAAATGCGTATAAAACGTTTTGTATACATTTAATAGTTACCACCATAGGATAAAATCACATTAGAAATCGGAAATAATTTTGAACTTAATTTTTTGATGCATTAATTAATCGTGAGTACACTAAATTAACTATTAATTGGCATAGGCATGACACTTATTAAGGTCGCGTTAAAATTTTACTCGGAGAATACATTAACACAAAAGAGAGCTATGACTTATAACATAACAGATAGTACTTACGGATGAAAAACATCGGAGGGAAAATTTACAAATAGTTCGTAACTTGAAGCTAATTACCATTTCATAGAATTTGTTGATAAAATTAAAAAAAAGATTTTATTACATTCAAAACGGGCAACAACAAATGCAACCTCACCAAGATGAAATGATTTAGTATTTTCTTCACTTAATAGATTACTAGAGTTAGATAATATGAAGTTGATTTCAATATTTAAATATAAAAGAAATAATTTGATAACGAAAGGGAAAGATGAGAAAGATCATATGAATACAAACAATGTAGTATACAAAAGAAAATGCAAAGACTGTAATGCTAGCTACAAAGGATAAACAAAGAGAGGATTAAAAGCTAGATTCCAGGAGCATAATCGAAATTTAAAATCAGTTGAACAAAATGTAGTAACCTCACATTGCATTAATAATGATCACTTAGATTGGGAAAACATTAATCTTGGGTAACGAAGTTAATTATTACAAACGTTGAATATCATAAATGATATTTATAAGAAATACGGGAGTTTGAATTTACACAAAGACACAGAGAAGCTATCTGGTATATACAATATAATATTATTAAGTTTGTGTATTTCTGCTTTTTGTGTTTATATTTATGTTTAATATAATGTTCAATTGTCTCGTTTTATAATTTGTTTCACCGGATGACGACTTCAAACGAAAGTCGAAACGCTGTGAGATTTTAATTACAAAATATATACTGTTCGTCCTTAAGCGACATTAGTATTGATTTATTTATTTACTTACTTAGAACTTAACCTCCTTATCCAGGTGACGAATCGCATCTGTTAAAAAACGTAAGTCACATATCCACAGTAAGAGAATTTTTTTTACAAGGGTGTACCTTTTTGTAGTGAAGGGATCTATTTCCAAACGCAAGTTGAAAAATCTTACAAGAACTTTTTCACAACATAGCCAGCGCAGCTCAAAATGATTATCAGCATCTCCGTAGGGGTCATCCATAAAATACTTTCGCCAAAATGGATAATGAGTGTGTTTCATATCCATCCGTGAAAGTCGCACTTGCTTTGTGGTGTACGAACCACAGGTTCGAAAGACGCGTGCAATGAGAGTGCACTATATCGGGAGAAGACGACGCAGCACGTATCGATCCGACTCCAGCAGGAGGGATGAACGCGCCCACCGTCTCGCTTCACAGCGGACTACCTCTGCTATCATCCTACCCGGAGGCGTGGTACCGGCCGACTTCGCCCTTATAAGCGGGGCACGGAGCGACAGCAGTCAGTCGGAATTTGAGAACCGGGGTCCTCGCTACAGTAACTACGCCGCTATGGCAAAGACTAGGCACCGCTCGACCTGGAATACAACGCTGCTGGACATTGGATCAAGACTACGAAGAATATTGGTGCAACTGGCATTACTATTGGAAACTCTACTGGATTGAGCCCAAGAGGGAAAACTTTGGGTGGAATATTTTCATTCATTTTTGTCGATGATATGATAAGTCTATTTGCACATTCATCCTATTGCACAATTTTAATATTAATAAATAGCTGCTGAATAACTGAAATGCGAATAAAACTGCTAAGTTTGCTGCTTAACTGGCCACCCGCTGCATCATGGAAAGAGCCAACCACGACATATTTTTGTTAAGAATCCGAAAACTCAGATTCGCCAGCAACAGCACACCAAGCTGATTACGCCGTCGTTTTTGAGACATTTGACTTAATTTATTCTTTAATCGAAAAAAAGTTTTTTAATACATTCAATAAAAATGTTAAACACACGGGGAAAATATAATTAGGCAGATCATGTTGACAAAAATAAATGAAAATATACCTTGCTCGGAGTGGAATCGAACCCGGATCACACACGTACATATTCGAGACGTTGAGACAATTGAAGACAATGGTTATTTTCTATTTACTCTCTGTGTGTGTTCTACCGGGTAAATACAGTGTGTCATTTCTATAAACTTAGGAATCACTCCTTGAACCCGGACTCACACACACACATTAAAAAAAAATCATATATGGGCAACGTAAACTGCGCAGTCCCCAAATTAGCAAAATAGTTACGTATGGAATTATCATTCGTTATATTCATGGTTACACAGCAGTGTAACTGAGTAAGTAAACCATGGGTTGAATCCCTTAACAAAAAATGTTTTTAAAATTCAGTTTGTCAAGATCATAATATGCGTGATCATACATCGGTACTATATTAATTTTTTAATGATTGATTGAATATCATATGACCGTTTTGTTAGCCATCCGAGCGAAGCTCGGTTCTCCCAGATATTTCCAAACGCAAGTTGAATAGCCTCTCAGTCATTTAGAATGTATTATATTGCTTGACAAATCTATTCAACATGGTGTGAGAAATTCAAATTTTGAATGAAACCCAACATAAACAATGCCTTATTATTATGTTGCATACTGCGTAATGCCTGTAACTTTCCGTTTTTACCGTGTTTTTCTGCAGTTTTCGAAGAATAACTTTCTATTCCATCGGCTAATTTAGTTGATTTTTATTTCTTTTTCTACAAAGAGTGCCCGATTATATACGTTTTTTCCTCATTTCACCGCATAACTTTTTCACAATTTTAAAAATACAATTCGTTTGAGGCAGTTTGCGTTGTCTCCATAGGAGCCTATGTAACTCCCCCCAGGGGACTTACATCGAGTAAGTACGTGTTTGGCGAACACGAGGCCCCGAGCTGAGTCTGGCATTACTTCCACTTACTTGTGCCATGCTCCTTCCTTTCTCTTTTCTGATCTCCCTTGGTCACCTTTTGTTCTTTTCGATCCAGACGCCATTAGAGCTAGGGTATCTTTCATTTTCCTACCTCGCCCCAGGGGACTAACATCTAGTAAGTACGTGTTTGGCGAACACGGGGCCCCGAGCTGAGTCTGGCATTGCTTCCACTTACTTGTGC
>NNCF01132098.1:18934-32856 GCA_002313205.1 Laupala kohalensis
AATGTTTTTAGTAAAGTGAGATATGTTGGGATTTCAGTTTTGAGTTGTAGTTCAGGAGGGTTTTTAGTGGGTATGGCTGAGTCATTCGGCGAGTCCCACACGCGGGGAGAGTCATATTGGCTCTCCCTAGTGCGTAACTGCATTTTCCCTACCTGTACAAGTTTTAAGGGCTCTAATGACCTTTGATGTTGACGAGCCCTAAAGCCCCACATAAAAAACCCTATGTAACTTTCTTTTCAATTTTTCTCGAAAACAAGTCGGTAAATGCAAAAAAATTACTAGACGGTTTTTATAGATTTAAATATTTTATATTTGTTCCAATCAGAGTCGTAGTATTATGAAAATGTTATCCAAGAAAACTACTACGAATATTTTTTCATTTCGTGTAAACCAGTATTTAAAAAATTCGAACTGGATTCTTTGTTTGGTACTTATTGAATTGAACGTTTTGAATTTAGCGGTTTCTCATGATGATGTATTATGCCGTTGGAGCGTCTGTGTCGCCTCTGTTCACAGACAGAGACAAAGCAAATTAGTGGGAGTTACGTATGCTTTGCCTAACTTCGCCGCATATTCCTTGACTTTTTTGTGTGGAAAATGCGAAAAGTTTGAATTATGTTGCAGAGCGCAATGTGCTGTTTAAGTTCAACCTTGTCATTTCTGCATTGAGAAATGTGAATAATCAGTTGTAGGCTTAATAGTGCCTAATTTTGTCCAATTTTCTCTAGTTGTGTCATTATTATTACTGTGCTTTACTCGTGTTTAAAACGGGAACTTGTTAGTCCGTCTATCTGACATTTAGTTTTTCCTGCGGATATGGTAGTGAAATAACTTGCGATTCCACAATGGATGGAATGTCTAATGGCGTGGGACTTAGTATATTCCAAGGATCTGGTCAGCTAAAACTTGACTCTGTTGCGGAAAATGAGCTGGAAGAAGAGGCTGCGGCAGATCAGCAGAGGCGCGAAGAGGAGGTATGTTCTCTCTCTCTATAAATAACTCATTTTTTTAAAATGTTTATAACTATATTTTTATGTTTTTACAACTATATTAAGGTCTTACAGTTGTACAATATTTATTGAATCAGCTGTTGGTATTAAATTTTGTTATTGTATCAGACAAACTTCCAATATTGTCTTCGTTGTTTGTGTGATTTTTTATGCATTTCAAGATAAACTACACTTAATACAGTGTAAGTGACTCGAGACCTTTTTGATTTATATTTTAACCATTATTTTGGGTTACATACATCTAAATTTATTGAAGAGATTTTGTTAATTTTTTTAGTTCTTTGATTTAATTTCAGACAAATTAATTTATTGTTTTGTATTTCAAGTTCAGCCTACTCATTTCTATTGTTGATTGTACTTTTTCTTTGAAGTTATTCTTTGAAGCTTGGAAATATTTTAACTGACTGTCAGATTGCTGGAGCAGTTAATAAGTCGTCATAAATCTCTTGATTCTACAAAAAATTGTAAGAGAAAACGTGAACTTTTCATGATATTGCATATAGGGCAGGAATTTTCTAGAAACCAAAAGAATCTTTCATTTAATGTACATATAAGAAGTTTTCTTTATAGTGTGAAGAAATGAGTTTTCTGATCTCGGGAAAATTACTATTTGAGAATAATTGTTGAGAACTGCAGGGATTTCATTTCTTATAGGAACCATTGCAGTAGGAGACTAATGTTACTCATAAACATCCATACAAAGACCTAAATTTACCTAAAAGAAAATTAACTGTGTTCCATTTGGACTTCATGACATAATGTGTTCTCCTTAATTTAGTTTTTAGTATTGTTATTGTAGTAATATTTATATCTAGATCCTATATTTTTATGAATACTTGGAATTATTTTAAGAAATGAAATCTTATGTCCTTTCTCACATGTGGGATAGTGGAAAAATAATAGTTATAATTAATTAAGAATTTCAATTGAAAACCAACAGCATATTAAAATATCACAGAATCCTAAAGTTGAACAGCTTTGACTAATAATTTTACACTTGTACCAGTATGCAGTGAAAAAAACAACAAAGACAACAAAAAAGTTTGGTTGGAATTGAAATTATTTTAAAAGAAAATACAATATGGAATTGTGTATGTTGTAATATATACAGTTTGAGTCGTTGGGGTTCAAATAGTTTGAAATCATAATTTATTTTTTTTGCTCCTAAGCTGTAGTCTCTGAAACTTTAATTTATGTTAATTTAACTTTTCTGTTAGATACATCTTCCTTCTTTCGTTTTATTATTATTATTTTTTACTATTTAGTTTTCTCAACTTGTGTTGGTTTTTCTCTCAGCAGTGGATTATTAAATCAAGTGGACACTGTGTTGCAATATACTTATTATATTGGTGTTGATTTTGAGTTTTTTAATGGAATCGATCAGGGATTGGGGTACTAGTCCTAGGGTAGATAAAATGATAGGCATTATGATCACTTCTTGAGTTTTTTACTTAAGGCTAGTTGTTGGTATTTTAATATTTTGTTGTTCTTTGTTTTATCTAATTTGTTCTAATTTACAACAGCAAAATCAATGAGATACACTTCTGATTCTTTTCTTTTCCAAAGGATGGTATCAGGTCTGTTGTGAATTGTTGTTAGGTCAGTGAGAATGCTTCTGTCCCAGTACAAAATAATTGCCTTCAAATCATCTTGCAGGACTGGTTGAGGTTTATACAGATAGTCTGGTGGTATGGGATTATTAATGAAGTTCAGTGATTTTGCAATTTCCAGGTGAATTATTTTTCCCATGTTATCGTGTCTAGTTTTGTAATCATTTTGGGCCAACTGTGTGCAACCACTAATGATATGCTCGAGAGTTTCTTTGGTTTGGTTACATAGGCGACATGAATCTGTAATTCCGGTTTCTTTCAGGATTATTTTCCTGTAGTTTCCGGTTGGTGTGACTCCGTCTTGCATTGATGCTATGAAGCTTCTGTTTCTGGGAATTTTCCGTTCATTAACCACTTAACTGATTGTATTTTATTTATTTTGCTGTTGGTCAGTTGGTTGGGGTAGTTCCCGTGTATTGGGTTATCTTGCCAGGTTGTCATACTATTTTTTTTATATTGGTTGGGGTAGAGGCTCATTCAGGTGACAGGGTGTATAGTTTTTATCACTGGTTGTAATTGCTTGGTGTAGTGATGAGGTTTATTATTATTATTATTATATTATTATTATTATTTTATTCACGAGAAAATTTATGCTTAGGATTTGTTTTTCATAATACATTTTTATAATTTGTAAACCTGTCTTTTGGTGTATACAGTGATAATATCCAACCGGTTCTAAAAATTGAAAGAAAATTAGCGAACCAGTTGTTAAATTATCTGAAAATAAATTTTATTTATTAGTCTCCAAAAATAAAATTGAATAAACAAATTACTTAATTGTTTTCAATGATATTTGAGGAAATTATTTGAATTTTTTTGTATGTGGCGTAATAATGATCATTGAACAAATTTGGTTGTAAATACTTTTATTAGAATAATTCGACAATATGATAGACAACATACCATATAAACACATGCACATTGTACTGAGAATGTCTGATATACACGATTAAACTTGAGTTGTTAACAATTATTATGCTAATAGTAATTCACAACAGTTTTGTTTTCATTTTGAATAAATATATAATTAAAAAAAAAAAAATTGTGGGGCTTTAGGGCTCATCAATGTCAAGGTCATTAGAGCCCTTCTATGATTTTTAGGTACAAAAGCAAAAACAGATTAGGTTCTTACCAATTGCTTTGAGAGATACAGTTCTTGGAAATTTGGCATATTATATTTGGGATACTGGGTGTATGAGATGTTAAAGATGTGAATCATTTAATTTCAGACAACATTAAAGTTTAAAGAATGATATAAATTTCAATTTCCATTTAACAAGTTTAATGTCATTTTAAAATTAAAATACCTTCGAATAAATATAAAACCCGATTTTGTCTGATTCAGTTTTGTTTGTTCTTTTTTATTGGCTTTTATCTCTAGAGGATAAATAATTGTGAGGATTGAGAGAATTATTTGGGTAATTATTTCTGCTCCTATGGTAAGTTTCATTCTGTTCCATTGAATAAAAATTTTTAAATTTTCAATTGAATAAGATATAGCATGAGAAATGTTAATGTTAAGGAATTATTAGTGTAAGTTATTTTCAAAGAATTTTAAGTTTTTATTGATGCAGTGGATAGGGAACATTCCTGACTCATTTTCTATCTCCGATTCAAATAGATCTGATGATCCAAGAGGAATTTGCAGTGGTGGACGAAGGAGGTGCTCTTGTGGTACTCCCATTTTCTCTTCTTTCCACCTCATCGGTTATAACACTCATCATAGAAAAAAAAAACTGTTGGAGAGAGGAACGTGAAATGTGGAAGGGATGTTACTTTTGTATTTTAAATATTCACATGGACAGGGCTTTCTGAAATTGCGATTTTAAAAGCATAAATCAGGATGAAATACGGTTTATGGACTTTTTACTGTTTTCACTGTAATTCTCACAAACTAATGGAGAAATAATCTCGGTTTTTATATGTAAAACATTGTTAATTTATAATATCGGAGTGAAAGAGCTTCCCTCGAATAACTCACAAAATGGTTATATGACAAAAAATTTTTCGCAAAGGGATTCAAGCCATGGTTTATTTACTCAGTTACACTGCTGTGTAACCGTGAATATAACGAATGATAATTCCATACGTGACTATTTTGCTAATTTGGTAACTGCGCAGTTTACATTGCCCGTATAAGATGTTTTTGTGTGTGTCCGGGTTTAAGGAGTAATTCTGAAATTTTATGGAATTGACACGCCGTATTTACGAGGTAGAACTCATACTGAGAGTAAATAGAAAATTATAACCATTTGTCTTTAATTGTGCTTTCCTCTTTTATTCACTCATTCGTAAACAAATGAAAATTATATATTCATTGTAACCCATAATATACCCTATTTATAACATTCGACATAACTATTAGACATACATATTTATTAATGAGATAAGTGTTGCCTACGTGGTGACTACAGTGAGAGAGAATTCGCCGTCCCTACGACACCGATCATTGGCGAACAGTCTTCAGTTAAAAGAAGGTATTTTGCCTCTGATTGATAATCACTTATTCTTCAGGTCTTTTCTTTCCAATTATTCATAGGTATAAGGAAAGTACAATGAACGTCCGGAAAATAAATCTAGATCCCTTAAGGTCTTTACGATAATGGTGTGCATGTGATACATTTTTGTTTATTCTATAACACACAAAATAATCAACGTATCCGAATCAAACTTGAATTTGGTTTGAGTACATTTGGAATAGGAACCCATTTCTGCAGACTCTTTGCACACTCTTTCTGTCGCTGTAGATACGTGGATGTTTACTCGAGTCAGCAGAATGATACTTTCGCACGCTGTCGCACACAACCGGAAAAAGGTGAACTGGGGTCAACGTTGAAATAAAATATTCTACACGCGTGTTCCTTTTCCATTGGGACTGAAAGGAAAGGTTGGACTGCAGCCGTATTCTTTGGATGTTTATTTTTTTGTTTTTAAAAAGGTAGTAGTAGAATTTTGTTTTAAAATTCTTTACTGAATTTTATTTTTGAATTGAACAGATCTAGGAACACATTTTAACTTTGAAGAAACTTACAATCCTCTTATTTCTTTGCCAATTATTACTTTACATGAATTCGCTGGTTGATATTTTGTTAGTAGAGCAAACTTTCATTCAGTGTTGCTACGTCACATCAAGAGTAGTCGTGCCAAATTCAAATGAATATTGTTTATTTCATAATGTTTCAGTCTTGAAAATGTTAAGTGCGGTAATTTAATTACCTTTTTAATAATAAGATAAAAGTTCGTCGAAATTTGTTGAAGTATAGGGATCAAAATCTCATATCTACGTGCGAAGTCCGAGTTAGATTCCCCGCCGAGGAAGTTATATGTTCATTTATTTTTGTTAACGTGATCTGCCTTATTATACTTTCCTCGTGTGTTTAACATTTTTATTGTTACTATTATTTTTTCAATTAAAGTACAAATTTTAAGTCAGTTGTATCGAAAAACGTCGGTTCCATTTGCTTGGTGTGCTGTTGGTAGTGAATCTGAGTTTTCGGATTCTTAACTATTATATAACTTATTTGTTTGTTTGTTACAAAAAAAATCTTAATGATTGAAAGAACATTTGAGATAGAAACTCGTATGAACTGAAAGAAAAATTCTTGCAGTTAAGCAGCAAACTTGAGCAGTTTTATTCACATTTTAGTTACTTAGCAGCTTTTTATTAATAGTAAAAACGTTAAAAAAAGGATAAATGTATAATAGACTTATTATATGATCCACAAAAATGAATAAAAAAACGCATCTGCTTTCCCGGGGATTCGAATCACGGGCGTTGTGTGTAAGAAGCTCCTACGTTAACCCGTGGACCATCGAGCACTGACAATGAGAAGAAGAACATTTGATTTATTAATGACGCTAGTATTACACGTGATAAAATTTTCCTACAAAGAAAAAAGACCATGTTATATCACATTTTCATCCCAAAATACATCTTATCTGTGAACTTCATCAAAATTGTTGGAGCCGTTCTTGAGAATATACAATTATTACTCGTTTAATAGTATAGGATATCTAAAAACGGATTCTTGGGAATTTTCAATGTTTTCTTTTATATACTCATTTACGTAGTATATTGAAAGTATTGTAATCGTGAAAAAATTCGAAAGCGAGATTTCGGAGGAAATATCCGTTTTGGCGATCCCTGATTTTGAAAAAAGTGCTTTTTGGCATAACCTCCGTCTACAGTGATTCTGAGTAAACGGCTGTGCCAATTTAATTTGCATTTCGTATTTAATAATAATAATAATAATAAAAGTGCCTTTATTTTGGCGAGACTCAGACCTTAAGGTCTGCTCTTCCGTCTAACCATTTTAAAATTTTTATATTTTAAATACAAGATGAAAATTGGGAGGGTCGTTTTTATATTTAAAACTGGGAAGCAATACTAGGGACCTCCCGGTAAAACCTTAAGCGATTGAGTAAACGCAGCAAAACCTCAATCAGGAGTGCCGAACATGGGTTAAAAGCAGCAGGAACAGTACAATATAATTATGAATATACAAATAGAAAAAATATAGTGATTACAACAAGGATATCAAACGAATTATTACATAATGACAATATTTACAAATTACATATTATAATATGATTATACCTTATTAGATACATATTACACTATTTACCAATTATATATTTCATAAGATCATATGAGGCTAGAGTTCTGAAAGAATGAAAGAGAGATAATGTAAAAGTAAAGAAGAGAAATAATAAAAGGAGTATAAGGAAAGAAAGAAAGAAAGAAAGAAAGAAAGCATACAAATGAAGGAGAAGAAATAGACAGAGTATGTGGGAATACTAAAGGGCATTATTTTCCATCCACTCTGTAAGACGTCGCCTGAAAGAAGAGAAAGTTGATAGAGATTTTAGTTGAGCAGGAAGTTTGTTCCAAGAACGAATTGTGTGTACTGTGAAGGATTTATTATAAAGAGTTGTGCCATGCCGAGGTATAGAGAGATGTGAGCCTCGCGCGCGATCCAGTTTCAAAAATTTTAAACGTTTTGCTAAAACTGTCAAATGTCCATTTTTTATTATTTTATAAAGAAGAGATAGGCAATGCAGCGTTCGACGTTCCTCGAGTATGAGTGTCCTGGATTTTTTGAAAAATTCTGTAACATGGTCATACTTCCTGAGATAAAAAATAAAACGAATACATGAGTTCTAAGCTACTTGTAATTTACGTTTCATTTTTTCCGTCTAGTCAGTGAAAAGAAAGTCGCAGGAATCAAAGTGCGGCATGACAAGAGACCTAACAAGTATTCCTTTACTCTTGTTGGTAAAAGATCACGTAGCCGTTTTAAAGAGTGGATGGTGGAGTAAACTTTTTACGTTTCGTCTATTTGGGTTTCCCAACTTAGCGAGTTTTCAATATAAATTCCTAGATTTTTCACGTGACTGCACCAAACGAGAGAAGTCTTATTAACTGATATATTGGGTAGAGTGCAATTTGAAAGTTTACTCAGGGTTTTCTTTGAATCAGGCAATAAGCATTGTGATTTAGACGGATTTAAGAGGAGACCGATAGATTGAGTGAGGTGAGATCTTCGTTAAGTTTTTGTGCAATTGAAGTTATGTTAGACGGTTTGCCACTAACATAAATTTGAAGATCGTTGGAGTACATTTGAAGTTTGCTATGCTTAATTTGTTGACGTCATAACGTAAATTAAAAAAGCAAGGGGACCGAGGACACTTCCTTGTGCAACACCACGCACCGTTTGAAGAGATGTGTTATTTCCAGATACTACAGTTTCTTTTCGTCCTGTTAAATATTCCGAAAACCACTTTATTGAAGGCCATCCGAAACATAGTCTTAATTTTTGCAAGCAAAATATCGTAATCAACTGAATCAAATGCCTTGCTAAAATCGAGAAGGACAAGAATAGTTACGTTTCCCGCGTCAATTGAATTTCGAGCATCTTCTATAACATTCAACAAGGCGGTTTCTGTACTTCTACCTGAACGGAAACCGGATGGACATTCATTAATAATATTTTTGTGATTGAGGTAGCTATCTACTTGATTTCGAACCACTTTTTCTAGTATTTTCGACAGTGGGGAGAATACTAATTGGTCGATACTCATTTGGTTTTGAGGGTGCACCAAGGCAGTTTTCCACGCGGTAGCGAAGTTACCACTGGAGAGTGAATAATTGATAATATCCGTAAGAGGTGAAACACAGAAGTAACTACATAATTTTAATAATAGCGTTTAATTTATCTGAGCCCTAGGCGTTTGATTTTAAACTCATTATGACCTTCCAAACCTCTGCTCGAGTGACAGACGTAAAATAGAAATGATTTTCTGAGTAATTCTCATCATTTTGTTAAGACTTTAACACTTCTAGCTTTAAAAATTCATTGATGCTCGATGTTGTGCCTACGAAGTAAGTATTTAAAATATCTAAAGGTATACAGATATCGAATGAAGTGGATGTCTTACCCAATCCAATACTTTTAAGAGTTTTCCAGAGTGATTTACTATCCCGGTTTGCACCCAATGTATTATGATAATATTTAATTTTTTCGTTTCTAATTTTTTGCGTTACAATTTTTTTGCGTTCTTCAGCTTTTGTATAATGTGATGTCTTTTTCCTCTTTTGTTTTTCGGAACACTACAAATTCTGCATCTCTATCCTTCATTTACTGTTTGATTTCGAAAGTTAACCAAGGTGCTGGGGGCCGAGTTACACGAGCTTTTTTAATGGGTAAGTGTTTGTCAATGTGGTTAATTAATTGGTCAGTGAAAAGCTTTACTTTGTTGTCCAGAGACGCGTCGTTGTAAATGTCATGCAATGATATATTTAATTCTTTATTGAGAAAGTTGCACTGGTCTCAATTCTTAAAATCACGATAGTCTATTATTTTCGGTACATACTTAGGACATTTCAGACCATAAGAAACATACATTAAATCGTGCTTAGAGATACCGGGAACTGGGATTTGCCCATATAATTGAACCTTTTCCGGGTTTGAAGTAATAATATGATCGATCCAAGTATCGGAATTATTTGTGTGATGAGTCGGCTCCAGAGGAGGAATTTTTAAATTCATTCCATGAAATCTATTAAAGTTAATTGCGTGTGAAGAATTATCTTTTGTGAGATCACAATTAAAATCACCCATCACGATTATAGAATCAAATTTAGTTGCACAAATTGAGAATAATTCATCAAGCTCATGAATATTACCACGCGTAGGGGGTTTGTACTTAACCGCTAAAAGGCATTTTTTGTTTTTTAAAGTAATTTCAACAAAAAGATTCTCGACTTTTGGCGTAATGTCGTTTTCAGAAGAGAATACAACTTTGCTTTTTACGTCATCGCGGATAAATATCCCAACTCCGACACCTCTACACATATTTGCCAGCTCGTAAAAGGCGATATCCGGGAACATTGACTAATTCTGAACTTTAAGAATTTTGGAGCCATGTTTCACTTAGGAGCAATGCGTGGAGTTCACAGTTGGACAGGATGCTAAGAACTTGGGAGTGATGACACAGGAGGGATTGTGCATTGACATGCGCTACAAATAGAGTATGTGGAAAAGGTTTGACGAAGGGCGTTGTCTTGCGAAACACCGGTGGCAGCCGAGGCAGTTTCTTGGAAAAGGTTTTGGGAAGCTTCTAACGGTTGTATAGGTCGCATGCGGAAAAGTTCTACTTAAATATTTCTGAGTATTCTTAAGGGGTAATACATGCGACGGAAACATTCAGGGAGGATGTGGTGCAGTAATACTGAGAATTAATTCAGTTCACACAAATTACTAAAAGCTATAATATCGAAATGATGAATAAATAATAATTTTCTTTAAACTTTGGAAAATAATAATTGGAATAAATAAAAAGACAAAACAAAAAGACAAGGAATAAATGCTGAACAGTAATTTAACGTCAATATAAGTTATATGAAAGACCTAAGTAGTAAAGTAGAGGTTTTTACAAAAACAGTATTTACTGAAAAATGTGTACTTATCTTATTACTGAAAGTAGATGATGACACTGCTTGCCCGTCGACTACCTGCTGAAGGAAGCACCTGCAAAGCCGGGACCGCTCGGAGGAAGATGCTCACGCGACGACAATTATTTACGATAGAATAATTGTTGTCGATGCACGTGCTCCACTTTATTTTACTTTAAAACAAAGGGAACTTCACTCATAGCTCAAAGTACACTTTTTGAATTTTTCTCGAAAATGGCTACGACGATTTTGCTTAAATTTTCTGTACGTAAAGTACAATTAGTATGCATTCCATCTCCATTACCGACATTTCGCTTGTAAGTTTGGTATAGACCTGTGTTTCCCAACCTTTTCTGAGCTATGTCCTACCTTAGCCTTTCTAAAATTCTTATGACCCCCTATCACATACATAATTTTTAATATTCAAAAATGGAAATGTTCGCTAAAGAAATTTGAATGATAGGATGATGATCACTAAGAAATTGAGCCAACACTAAATAAATTTTCAAAACGTAACTGAAATTTAAGTACAAAATAATTTCAATGAAAGATTTTTCTATGCAAAGATATTATGTCAGGTTCCAATTTAGTTAACTTCAGTTTCAAGTCTCTCCGTTTTGTTATATCCAGTCGATTTTTTTAGCAGCAAATCATTTATGGCACTAAATCCGCATTCATTAAAATATGAAGATGGAAATAAAAGTTATCTTGCACATTTGGATGTATTTGGATATTTGATTTCGGTTTCCTCAAAGCCGTGCCATCGCTCCTCTTATATTAACTAACTAACTAACTAACTAACTGAGTACCCGCGGTTTTGCTGTCGTGAATATTGTAAGGTCTTTAACTTTATTCTTTCTCACATTGATATCCAGTGAAAATGTTATCCATTAATGGTGGAGGTTTGATAGTATTAGTATGTAATAATACCTCATTTTCGCTTATGTAATTGAGAAAAAGGTTTTAGAAAACACCAATTTCCCATTTCGCCCCCTTCGAGGCAAAATTTTCGTAAAATCCTCTTTCCTAATTTTTCGTGTTATGCTCTTCCCAACCCTTACCTTTAGAGGGCTCATGCATAATAAACATAATGCAACATAATGTCATTGGAAAAACTATTATTCATCTCAGAATAAACAAAACCCTAGACTCGACCCTAATATCGGTCTTTTCGTTATTTTTACATATTGCTTTTCCATCCCAGCTGTAAGGATATCGTGCCACTTCGTGATATCAACTTAAACTTAACGGCTTTGGTGGTTTAAAAATCTCACCAACCCTAATGCTATGGATCCGATGCAATTTTTATATTTCAAAATTATTCAATTCTTTATATCCATAAATCCATTTGCACTCCCCACCCCAGGGGTGCGTTTGTTTCATGATGGTTGAGTTTAGACTTACACGATATCGGGATTTCTCTATCACCTCTGCGACGCCGAAAATTATGGACTCGTCATTGGTATCTCGTGTTTGATATTTTTTTCATTTTTTTCATGTCACAATGGGGACAACAAGGCGCCTCCACTATGTCGCAATGGGACTCGACGGTGCCTCCATCATGTCGCAATGGGACTCGACGGTGCCTCCATCATGTCGCAATGGGGCTGTTTTTGGTTGAATATTGAGGCGGTGTTTATTCCCATTGGTGGGTACGGTATAGTCAGGATTAGAGCTAGAAAGACTCTTTACTCGCTTGGCATTTGCCCTGTCATATGGTCTTAGTAGGAGGTTGAAATCATAACACATGCACAAAGGTTAAATGAATTTAATGATTTGTTACGGCCCTAAGTGGGCGTAGAGACAATTGATTACACGCCGTACTTGAGTACGGCGTTCTAACATAGCTTGCCGTAAGGGCTGCTTAGTGTCGGGATCCGACAGTGTTCCAATTCATACCATCGGAGAGTTCATTCGCCTCGGTGCGGTCCGCAGCAGTGGCCACGGTGACGGGTAGAGATGACTCAGTAGTGGCGGTCCACAGGGTAGTGTGGCCGTCGTAGTCGAGCAATTGTGCAATGCAATTGAGTACTGAACAATGAGTAGTGAGCGCGGGTGTGGCTTTGTCCACCGCTTAAGTAAGATCGCGGGGTGTTAAGGGGGTAAAGAATCCTTGAGCCAACACCCTATTAAGGTGGGGACGGCGCGTGTCCGTAAGGGCCCAGCGTCGTGTTGAGATGGGGGGGTTTTTCTGGAGAGATGGAAAATTTGCACACGGTTCATCAAGTAACTTCAGAGGGGGAAGGGCGTTGTCCATAAGTTAATATGTGTTTATTAAGAAAGTGGGAGGGATCAGCATATAGTGGGGATGGCATGGGATGACGGCCATGTGCCGACACGAGGCTGTGTGTCACTTTCCGGGGAACTACGCATCTATTCCGCATACAAAAACAGGAAGTGGTCCCTATCTTTCGCGGATGGGCACCGAGGTTGAAAGAGAGGCTCTGTTGGGAGCAAGTAACCCAAATGCCACTATCAGTCCTCTTAATTGGCGAGATATTAAATAAATGATAAATTTCGGGAGACTTCCACACGTGGCGAGAGGCCCTCTGAGGGAGGCATCATGTCGCTTTGTGACATAGCCCCCCCGCTAAAGCCGGCCGGACCCACGGCCGGTCAACGAACCAAGGACTCATGGAACATGTGGACCCCGACGTACAAAAGAAAAGCGCGGAGCGCATTAAAAGTTAAGCTGAAAGCAAAACAAAAACCAAACAAAAATAAACATACACCTGCAAGGATAAACAGGAGTACATAAAGAAAGTACTGAATACATAGTAAATGTCGGATACATAACGTGGCGTGTGTTAACCAACATCACAAAAATAATACAGAAAAAATAGATACAAATAAAAAGTACAAAATAAGTACGTCCAATGTCTTGCAAGGACAGAAGTTCTTGAGTACATAAAAATCTTCAGATAACTCAAACTAACACATCAATAATTATTTATTAGGCCGTGAAAGTTCTTTTCTTGAAGCATTAAATAGTAAAAGTTTATATCTTGAAGAACATCTTGCCTCAAAGCGTTGTCCGTAGACGAATTAATTACATAGCAAGAAGCAAAATAATAAAAATTGACAGTACTGAGTACATAGTACATGTCGTCATCAGTTAATCTTTAGAGAATATACCATATTTACGAAACCAGAGTTCGTATTCAGTCACTTAAACTTAACATAATATTGACAAATAATTGGAATTTTTTGGATAATATAGGATAATATGACAATATGATAAAAACAAAGCATAATATGACACTGACAGACGGTCAGGTGTCCGCAAAAACATGAATGATACATAATACATAATGCATAATACAAGTGGACACACAATACATAAAGTGT
>NNCF01132102.1:0-19023 GCA_002313205.1 Laupala kohalensis
GAGCCTTCTGTCTAAGAGAACATCACTTCCCTCTTTGTCAAATGGTCATCATTTGAGATCCAAGTCAGATGATAATTCTACAAAATTACATGAAGAATGCGATTCTGTTGAGGTAAGGAAGGCATTAGCCCGTGTGATTTAGACTAATATTTTTATCATTCTATGTTTTATATTTAGTAGAGGATTTTATATAAAATATGTTGTGTGTTCTTTCTTTTATAATGTACAAAATTTTTATCAATAGTAGCTGGGTCTTGCCATTTTAATTGTGTTAATATGATTTCATATGTTGCGATGGCAGAATATGTTGGTCTGGAAGTAACCAAAACAAGATTCCATGTTTGATGTATCTTTTCTGGTACATGTATACTCATGATCACATATATTCAATGATTTTATATATGCCGTGGATCTGTTATCCAATTAGCATTGGAATCAGGTAGTTTTTGAAGTGAAAATAATACGGAAATTTTTCATCTATACTCTATGCTGCGGGGAAATATGTTTTGTGTGTGTCTTCCTGACATACTGAATATTCCCTGGATCGTTGTTAATTATTTTTTATAGTTTGATAGGTTTCTTTTAAGTATATAATTGGTGTTGGTTTTCTGCTTTCTGTCATATTTTGGAGATGAAAATCTAATTTGTGATGATTCAATTTTTGTAAAAAATTAGTGGAGTTTAGTGTCTTTGATATTACTAATAATATGATTCTTTTTAAATTAGCAATGCAATGGCCTTTCATCATCACATCACTGCTATGGATCCAGATATGGAGGGAAGACTCCAGAACATAGCAACCTGAAACTTGCATCCAGGAAAAGCAGCCATTTGGATGGGCATCTTGACATAAAAAATTCTCAAAATCGGACAAATGATATTACTACTTCTGAGTGTGGAGAATTAACTTCTATTGTCAGTTCTGTGGGCCACAAGTTGAGATCTCGTCATGTGTGGTTTCCCAACAACATTACTGCTGGTGTAACTGATTTTGATTTTTCTGATGAGCAAATAAATTCAAAATCAGTGTGTTTTAACTCGTTGGGTAAAGACTTTCAGGTGTATAAGGAAGATAGTATTAATAGTGACATAGTAGTTTGTGAAGTTGGCAATAAGAGCCAAAGGGGTTTAAAAAATCCCGACTCTAAACAATATCAAAATCAGGCTATGAAACGTAAACGTCTCACTGCAGAAGAAAAATTGATTGAAGACAATAAAGCTTACTATAAATTGGAAGTAAAGAACAGTAAATTACGCTCAAGTGGATATTATCTTTCTCAAACAGATCATAGTGTGTGTGTTTCTGAAGAATCCAGTGCAAGTATTCATGTTCCAACAAGTACAGTGAACTGTAATGGAACACAAAATGAATCTCAGGAGATAAAAGTAGTAACTAGTGACAAAAGTGAACCTTCTGTAGAAGTTAAGAGAAACAAAATAAGACTTTCTGAACTCTCTTTATTAAATAATGAAGCTGAAAATTTCATGTTTGGAGAACCCTCGCGCTATGAAGACAGTGAAGAAAGCTCTGATGATAATCAGTGTGATGAAAATTGTGCTGGGAATTTAAATTCTGTTAATTGTGATATTCCTGCAACATTTAAGGATTGTCTCAAAGAGTCAGAAGTATCTGACAGAGACAAAATCTCAAAGGCCGTTAATGGTAATACTTCTAACATAATAAACAAATCATTTGATTGCTCTGAATCCAGTGATAGTAATGTGTCAGTCTCTGGTGGCATGAAATGTGAAAGTACTTATAAATTGATGAATGATAATGATAGAGTAGATTTGTGTACTAATGGTGTGGGTAGTGTTCAAAAGAGACACAGGAGGCGAGGAACTCATAATGAATCATATGTAAATGACGATAGTGATTTATTGAGACGTGATGAAACAGGAACTACGGTTTCTGTGCGAAGAAATGAATTGATGCATTCTTCATTGAATATGCCGAAGTTAGAAAATGACAATCCTTGGACTGACGGTGATGAATGTTTGAAAAAGAAAAGTGTAACCAGTGAATTGAAATCAGAAAGCAATGTCGAGGTGAATTTGACCAGTCTAGAAAGTGATGTATATGAGCAAAATGATACTGTTACTAAAGGTAATGGCAATATTGAGAGAGATGACTTCAATATTAAATTCATTGATAAGTCTGATGTTAAAGCAGAAACTCTTACGAGATTGCATTTCTCATTTGAAGCAATACCTGAAGGTGAACCTTGGTACCAAACATACCAGCGTCAAGATGAGGGTGAAGAGTATTACTTATCAGGAGTTAATGATTGCTTGTATTGGAAATCATTTCTATTGCCCTATGAAATACCTCTTGAGAAAATTAATACTTCTGTTAGTGCTAATACTGCTCCTAAGAGTTCAAATGCAAGTACTATTAAGAGACGCAAAAGAAAAGGAAATCAAAATTTACTGGATAAAAAGCCTCGTAAATCTCCCCGTTGTCATGCATCAACATTAGCTATACTATCAAGTTTGATGCATCATCGGAAACGTAAAGAATCTGATAAAGTTCAAAATGATATGTTTAAGACTTACTATTCAAATGAATCTGCAGACTCATCTGAGCAAGAAAAATTGAACTGTTCTGATCCAGGTAAAGATGTATCGCAAAATTTGGATCATTTACTTGGTTTGAGCACAGAAGTTGGGTTGCCATCAGACATTAATTCTGTCCCTGTAAGTGATGAAATAAAGTGTGTGAAATCAAAATCGCCTAAAAGTAAGCGATCTCTGAAATGTGTGAATCCTGAAAATTCTAAGAAATGGGAGTCTGATAACTTTCATTCCAAGGACAGTGAAGGAGTTGATGTTGATCCTCTGGTCTTAGAGCAGCTCTTGGATAGCGGAGAGAATCCACTGAATTGTGTTGGTGATCTTACTCCGAGGAATAGAGGTGGCCCTTGTATGGACGTTATTTCATTGTTGGATAGTTACAGAAATTGTTGTTGTGTGGATGAAGTTAGGAATAGAGATTTGTGTAAAGTGTATGAAAATGGATACCAACCTTCGTCAGTAAAGGAGTCATACAATGGTTCTGAATGTACTTCATCAACATGTGAAACAATTCAATTTTTAGATGTCGCTGATAGTGTAAGAAGAGTACGAGGCAAGAAGAGAAAGAGAAAGAAAAATCTCACAGGTTGGCCAGTTGAAAAGCAGAAACTTAAAAGGAGGTTAATGCTCAAGTTAGCGAGACCAGTTATTGAGATCAATGCTAGTATTCAAGAAGTGGAGGAGGGTGAAGAGGGAGAAGAAAGTAATGATCCTATTGACTCAAATAGGGAAAATTGTGAAAACAATGAAGAGGTAGTTATTGTGCAAGTGAAGAAGTCTGAATCAAGTGAATCTGTCAATAAGAGAAATGAAAATATTGACAGTCAGCCTTGTATTGAACATTCATCCAGCAAAAATAAAACTGAATTCAAAAGTGCTACCAGAACTGAAGCAGTAGATAAAAATTCCCCTGCGGAATGTGTAGTTAACAGTTGTATGAATATGACTTCACAGGGTTCTTCTGAAAAAATATGCTCTGTTAGGAGTATTGAAGCAAATAGTCAACATTGTGACTTCCAACCAAGAGTAAGAGTTAAGAAAATAAATAATGTGTCAAATTTAAATTTCATTATTAAAACTTCAGCAAGTGCATCTTCAGTGAATAACTCTAGGCGATTGCGAAGTACATCATCATATTTATCAAATGCTACATTAAGAAAAAAACAGTTCTATGAATGTGCAGAGAAAATGGAAGTTGCAAGGCGTGCTTCAGCGCGTATGAAAAAGTCGTGCAGTAGGTGGGATTCATGGTCAACTAGAAGACGGAGGTGATCTGCGTTTTTTTGCCAAATTGCTATTAGATGATTAATTTGTATTTTGTCTGAAAATAGAAAAGTATTTGCTTTCAAGGTACTTGAATTCAAACCAAATCCTTTGAATTGAGATATTGTCTATGGTTCCCTTTTGCTCCATTATGCATGGAAATTCCTGTTCTGGGACAAAGCCAATGAGATATAGAGTTTATCATACCCCTGTGCTATTCATTGTTGCTGGGGAAAGGGTTCCCTCGTCATTCCGTTATCTCTTGTTTTGTAATAAGTGCTACAAGTCTTTGATTCATGAGACCTGTCTTCTATTCCTGTTAAAATATATATCTAGTTTCATTTCAAGCTTCTGTGGATGTTAATTTTACTTGTAGTAAATTTCAGTTAAATTGTCAAATTGTGAATCAAATTTTCCTTGCAATTCTTATTCCAAAGCTGTGAAAGTCTGATTTTTCATTTTTAATGCCAATGTTGAATGCTGTTAGTTAATGACAGTTTTGTGAATTTTTCTTCTTAACACATAATTTTTTAATTGTGTGGATTATATTGAGTAATTTTTTTTATATTGTGTAAAATGCTTATTTGTCTCGGAGACATATTGCTGGATATGTAGGTAGCTACATTCTAAATTTTTGCAAATTCTCTGAGTAAGAATGTGATATTCTTAGCATGTAATAGTTTGTTAGATAAATCGATTTAAAACTTAAATTTAGGAATTTGTTGGGTGTAGAGTATTAGCAGTACTTTTATTTTGCAGTTTAGCATAATTTGAAAGCTATACTAACAGTTAAAGTCGAATGTATTTTTTTGGAGGTTCTGGACTACAGTTCTGATCTGTTGAAACTTGAAAAAATCGATTGTTGTCCGCTTTTTAATGATGTCACAATATAGAGCTCTTGCAAAGGACAATCAAATTCCATGCATCCTGGGAATGAACATTCAATGTCCAGTTTAAAGAGAATTCCTGTTATTTCATAGTTTATTATTCTAGCAGTTTAGAAAAGATAAGAATGAAATAAAAATAAAAATTTATATTTTGCGTTGCTGCATTGAATTCTGCCAGTCTGCAAAGGAATAGTTTAGAAGCAAGTTGGGTTTAGTTATAAGTACACAGTATTTTGTTAGGAGGAAGCCAGTGAAAACAATGGAAGGAATTAGTAGTTTGAATTGTGATGTGTCCAGTACTGTGAAGAAGAAACCAGAGATTGGCAGATTATCTGATACTAGTAAGAAGATCCGAACCATGAGTATCTAAGGAATGATTGTTGATATAAAGACTCAGGAAAAATACTCCAAGATACATTGTTTAGAAATTTGGTAGCATAGACAATCATAATTAAAATTGTACAATTAGTATTTGAGAACGGACATCTTTCTATCATATCTGCATTTAAAATTTATTTCTGAGTATTAAATGATTCATTTGACATTGTTTCTAACATTAAACTGCTATTTACTCAAATCATTAAAAATGTGACTTTGATTGTTCTTTCAGTCTGCCCTTCAAATGGTTTCACTTTCATTAACAGCCTCAATAGGAAACTAATTTGAATATGAATTCTTTGCCAATATTTATTACTTCCAGGTCTGGAGTTTCATATGGCTCTTTTGGTGTTCAGATTATAACGTTTTTGTATAAATTAAGATTTAACTCTAAGGTAAACAAAATTGCTTTTGGATTCCGTAGGTAAATTTGTACTTGTATTTCTTTTAGTTTTCAGATGTAAATTCTAAGTATTGTTATTCAGTTGCTCTTAGTACAATTGGGAACGTGTTGGCATTTGAAATTATCAGACTTTCACATGCATTTTACGTTATTATTTGAGGTCATTTATGAAGTTGGGTTTCTCACTAAGCAAGCAAACAGTTTCCTTAAAACAGAGTGTCATTGAAATGTCAGTATTATTGAAATTTATCTTAAACCAATATGTTGTTTGTGTAGTAATTTTCTTTTCCTCTTAAATTTTGCTTGATACATAGACTTTCTTAGTCCTATGATGAAGTATTCACGTGTAGGAAATAGTTGTAACAAAACAAATTAAAAAATTGCATTACACACGTTCATTTTAATATCAGGAGAAGCATTAAAAGTGAGGAAGACGCTGTTGTTTGGCACAAGAGTTCTCTCTATTCCCCCCCCCCCCCCCCCCCCCCCCNTTTCTTAATGTTATTTTCCAAATTTGCAGTTTTGGAAGTAATGTATCTGAGGTATAAATTGACTTTTTGTACTTTTACACAATCTTACCTACTTGTAAATTATCTTGTTAGTTGTATTTGTTTTTTGTTTTTTTTTATGCTAGTTTAAATAATAATGGCCACTTAATTGTTTTGACACTTGGTTGTGACTTTCAGAAGCATCATTTTGTTTTTGTGGAATATGGACAAATATTGTTATCATTTCAACATAAAAACTACACTTCAAATATTTTGTATTTTAATTCATGTCAGAATTTTTTCTTCTGTTTATTGTTTTCTGTGATTTTTCTTGGTTATGTTGTTTTTTAGATCTTGATCTAGGTTCTATTAGCACAAGAACGTAAATTTCGATTCAATCACAAAATTATAGTCTTTAGTAATGGTACTCAATGTATGCCTGTAACTTGAAAAGACCCATTTAGTCTTATTTTATTACTCTGATAACATATTGGTCCTGGAAGGAATTTAAATTTGCTTGTTAATGACATTTATTTAGACTTGTAGTTCTGAAAAATCATTTAACCTGTTGAAACATTGTTACTTTCTTGGTTAATTTTTTAATATAAATCTTGCAAAAACATATTTTCTAACTTCAAATTTCCTCATTTCTTTATTCCAGTATTAATATGCTAGTTGACTTTGTTAACACTTGACAGCCCTGCAAAATATGTAAAAGTAAGATTCTTTACTATACACTGATAATTTACAATCTTTAAATTACCTTTTGTAATACATATTTTGTATTATGCATTTCTTTGTCTTTGAAATATTTGGGTCCAACTACTAGATTTTTTTGAGTCGTATAAGAGAATGTCAGGTAGTCATTTCCTTGTATTATTTTTCTCTGAAGTATTGGAGTTGTTCTACTCTTAACCTGTTATTACATTTGAAGGAACCTCACCAAAATCTTGTTTACTTGATTGCATGTTAGAAATTAAACGGCCAAGATAAATTCTTCTTCTAAAACTATTCTTGATTTGAATTTGTTGTATTCATACCGACAATTTGAAAAGAAATCACTTAACATTGTTCAATAGTATACTACAAATGAAGTGCCTTAAAAATTGTTACTATTTATATGGAGATTTATTGCTTAACATAGAAGTCATGGATGTATTAATTTTAGTACTTAAGTTTATGTAGGCTTGTGATTGTGGTTGTATCTATTGAGTAGTAGCAATGTGAGTATGTCTGTAAAAACATAAAAGTATTCCAAATTTATATGAATATATGCCAAGAATTGCCAAATATTAGTGATGTGGATTCGTAGTGAAATAATTTCCCAAAAATTATTTTCTTTATTGAGTAGAAATGCTATCATACCAACTAATTGATCAACAATAATTTTGCCTATGGGAAGAATGATTGCCTATAATTAAATTTTGAATGTCTGAAACAAACCTGTATGTTGGCTGTAAAATCAAATAAATAACTATTGTGAAAACCTTAGTTTGATTAATGAGATGGAAGTCAGTTTTTTTCTGTAAATGGTACCTCATTTGGTAGCTTTACTTCATTAATACATCTTGTAAATTTCCAACTGTGGGGAAAAGCTTGCTTTTAACCTGTGATAGTATTCTATCCTAAGGAATTAACTTTTCGAATTAGTTGAAGTTTGTTTAGAAATGTGTATTGGTTATTTTTTTGAGGATGAAGTTCAGAGAAACATCCATTGAATTTTTATTTGCACAATCACAATAATATTAAAGTATCTCTTATCCATGGTTTCTCATTAGCCTAATTTGTGAAGTGTTTTTAAATACTACATACAGTATGTTCAGATATTGGTGAATGTGTCGAGTGTATTTTTCTTCTGTATATTACATATCCTATGTGGGTCTTTTTTTGTAGTGTTGTATAATTTAGTAAATTTTATGGATGAAAATAAATGATTTGTTTATTTACTCCTGAAAAGGAACCAGTCTGTGCAAAGTACGCTTCTTTGAAAATATTTGCTTATGTGTGAAAGAAGTTTCAATGCAGCCTTCATGTGAATTATTAGCTTTTGATGGTCTCTTTTGTAGGTATTTGGTGTAATGGTTTATTTCCAAAATAAAAAATTATTTAAAAGAACGACTTATAGAAGTTTGAAGTTTAGTATATTATAATTCAGACATCTGCATGTTCTGCGGCACAAAAATTTTTGACCCCTTTTCTTTGTAACTCAGAATTTTATGATCTACTTCAATGTTTTTTAGTATCTTTCAGTACTTTGTAGAAGTACTGAGTTTACCCAAATATTGTCCCCCCATTTTTCCCGTAAACATTTCCCAAAATTCGTGGGGGGACTATTTGGAGTTGACGATGGGGAAAACTGCTCATTCAATGTTTCATGGATGAAAAAAGTTGAGCAAATGCAAGATGCTGAATATACAATTTAATCCTAAGCCAATAGAAGTAAATTTTGTGCAGAGTAAACAGTTGAAATAATAAGAAATGGTGAAAAATATTGAGATGGACAGTCGGTGATCAACGAGGATGGGATTTAACGTCTGTGGTACAAGAATTTATAGTAGAGCTGAAGTCCGTGAAGAGTTAGGGTTGTCAGGAGAAGTTAACACTACGCGAGTTGACTTTTCATTTTAAAATCCTTATGATCATACTAACCAGAGCCAACCACTTTACATGAAATTTTGAGTGAGCATTTCCCTTCAGAAAGACTTTAATTATACTCTACCTCATTTTCCCCCAAGTTTTGCCTTCTAAAATAAGGGGCAACATTGGGGTAAATACAGTTCTGTCTTTATTTTCTGGGTAATGCTGTCTGTCTGTTATGTATCAATCGACCCTTATCTTGGGGTCTCCTTCAGGCTTGGAAGACTCTATATGAGACTTGAAATTTCATTATGCAACAAACAGACCAGATACCATCTGAAAAGTCAAAATGGTATTGGCATTGTCGGAGAAACCTACAAATGGAATACTTTGACTGAGAATAATAAAAAAATTCAAAATAAGTATAAAAAGTAATGGTTTGAACAGGGATCTTCTGTTTTATGGAATATTACTTTTTCTTAAAATAATGAGTGGCTATTCCTACGTCCATCTCTGGAAATGTGGTAAGAGAGATTTCTTACTTATCAGCTTGGTATGTCCTCAGATATGAAAGGACAAAAATACTTACAAATAAGGGAACTAATGAATTAAGACATGGACAAATTTGTTTCTGGAATATCTATCTCAAATTTCTGGAAAATGGATCAAGAAAGAAAAAGTAGTGTTTTATAGAAGTGTAACATTTTTGAAGGAGCATTCAGATCTGAAATTTAGGAACTTACTTTTTCTCCTCTCGTTAAGCAACACTTTCTGATACTTTGGATCGATCCAAGTTGAAAACTAGATTTAATTACTAATACTTGAGTGGAAGTACTTGAACCATTTGCGTATTCAAATAAAGGCAGTCTTATTTGTGATATTTAGTTGGTTGTGATCTATTTATTCATTATATGGTTTTCTTTATGTTGTACTTTCAATTGCTATTATTGAATGTAAACTTTTAAATATTGTTGTGTTTCTTAAATTATATGGGACAGTTTATTATGACGAATTGAGCATATCACATATGTTTCAAAGATTCTCCATTTTTTCCATTTTTGTATTGGGCATTTTTGTTTGCTGTTGGTTTTTTGTTGTTTATGTGGTATCAAATTTTGCTTTTTAAAAAAAAGAGCTGGGCTAATGGAAGTGTTGGGGGGGGNGATAATGTACAGCGCTTCATGAATTGACTTAATGCATGAAACAAAATAAGTTATAGTATCATATATTATAGATTCTTAATTTTTACTGTGAAAATTTCATGAAGGAACAAATTCTTAGGAATGAAGTAAATGATACCTACTGGATAAAGTGGATCCTTCAACCCAAGTACTATAATTATTTTAAGAAAGATTTTATAGTGCAGTTATTACTTGTCTGTCTGTCTACCATGTGATCATGAAAGTTGGAATTTCATTTTAAAATTTCACACTGCATTCTTTGAATTCATTCATGTGCGTGTGTAATTTAGATGTTTACTTTTTAAGTATCTTAATAGACATAACATACAACTATATTTTCCAAATTTTCAGTCGTGCACAGTTCCATCTAGTATATAGAGGTCATGACCATCTAATATTTCACCTGAAGGCTGTTTTATCTCTAGAAGAAAATATAGTTCAGCTTTGCTGTTGGGAAAGTTTGTTGTAAATTTGTCTGGGTTAATCAATTTTTTAAAATGTGCATTTATCTTCATTGTTAATATTGTTTTGGGTAGTATGACTTCTCATTTCTTGCACTGTTAAAATTTGCCAAAATAATAATCCTGAACTACTGGAAGCTCTTTCTTTGAAGAATCTTACACACACTTGCAAACTAAATGATAATTTTCAAAATTGCTCTGCTGTCATAAGCTGGAAAAAGTATTCTCTATTTCTCTATTAAGCATTTTGCGACTTGATTTCTCAGTCAAGTAATAAAGGAGCCGAAACAATTTGTGAGGTACAGAAATTCTGATTAAATGTGATCATAATGTACTTCTACTTCTGTATTGAGTTGTTTTACAGAAAGAATTGGTGGAGTGAATTTCAAAATGACATTAATACATTTTATTAAAACTTTATTCCTCTGCTAAATTGTATTCTGATGCATTTTAACTTGATTGAGGAACTTCGTCAAAAGTATGTATTTCAATTTTAACTCATTTCCAATAGTTCAATATTTTTATTTTTCTCTACTGATTATAAAATATTTTTGTGGCATTATAGACTTGAGTTCATATTGATCTGTTCTAAGATCTTGAATATTGAAAGTACAGCAGTGATATTTTCAAGGATGTGTGTACTTTAAATTTATATCATCAGCTGAATTGAAAGACTTTGTATTTTTTAATAAAAACTAGTCTATATATTCTATAACTTATGTAATAGTCTTTTTTTTGTTTTGTTTGTAGAAGACAATTATAAGGCAATTGGGTGTTAAGTATTACTTTTCTAAATAATTTTAAATTAATTTTCCATTTATTAAATTATAAACACTTTAATGTATTTGCTGGTTGGTTTGTCACAATGTTGGGCACAATTTTAAGTTTGCCATATGTGAAAAACTAATATAAATTTTTATCTTAAAACAGTATTTTACTTATAATATGCTTAAGAATTTTTTATGAGCCTTGTTTCTAGTGATGACTGACTATTGATGATGAATTTAATTTGTGTATATAGATGATTATTTTAATATACCATTTGAATGTTATCCCTTTAATTTTGATTGGTAAGTTATTGAAAGTATCTTATTGCTTTCTTCTAAATATTCAGATTTCACTGATCAATCAAGTGGTGATTGAATTGGGTGAGACAAATTTTGTCTCCATGGTTTGTGCTCTTTCTCTTGATATAGTATTTTATTGAGTAGATCTATAAATCCACGTACTGAAGAATTTTTTAACTTATTGGAAATCATGGAGTAGTCTTTTATCATTTAATAATGTGTTTATTACATGTGTACATATTTTCTAGTTCATCCATATTCAGCAGTCAACTAGTTGTCATATCAAGATATCAATTGTGTTCACTCAATTACAATACTTGTTGTGATTGCTGCTTCTGCTGTTTTATGAAAGTAATTAATTGGTATTGTGCATGACTGGTCCTATATTTTGTGGGATTTATAGAATATTATCAGTCACGTTTTAGTGAAGTGGATATGAACTTTGACATTTAATAAGTGTTTTCACAATAATTTTCAATTATTTGAAATTTCCCATTTCAACTGGGGAAATGTATTGTTTTTGCCCTGTTACAATGTCAATATTTGTTGCCATATATCAGTTTTTTTAATTTTATTATGAATGCCTCTCGTAGATTGCAATACATGCTAATAGTCAACAGTGACAATTTAATGTATTAAAACTGTACAAAATTGTTTCATGTATCTTATTTTTATATGTAAATTTCATTCTATCGTAAATAAATTGTATGTCGAGTTTTTCACACATGTTCAACTTGAATAATATTCACTTACTGAATATGCATATTAACATAAAGCACATTTATTACATACTAATGTAATTATAAAACCCTTTAAAATTATCATAAACTTATTTTAAAGTTAATAATAATGCAGATATTTTAATCTGCCCTCATTACCTTGCTAGCTAAAATTACTTTGAGCTTTTCTAATTGTTACTTGCCAAATTAAACCTTAACCATGTTGAAAATCATATACACCTGTTCAATTCCTTTTGATAATTTCTGAAATGTCAATAAGCCAAGTCAAGTGCTTCATTGCTTTTACAGATTTGTCAGCTTTTACAGATTGTCCCGTGTTCATTTTTTTTTTTTATTGAACGAGTTATCACTAAAAATTATTTCTATAGTGCTTGTGCTTTTTTGTGATAAAATTATTTCTTTAGCTGGAGACAGAAAATGAATATAGTTAATATTTTAATAATGAAAATAGGCTTTATTTCCATAGATTTTCATATCTTTACAGCTTCAATTCAGGTATTTTGAATGTTATGTAAGTAATGTTCTTGTTAGATTTGGGAATGACCTGAAAACACATTCATTCTTAAGTTACAATACAGATAAATATTGACATACAAAACATGCATTTTGTGGTATGAGGTAATTGAATTTTTTTTTCAATACTAACATTTTAAT
Organism: Laupala kohalensis; assembly: GCA_002313205.1. Classification (NCBI taxonomy): domain Eukaryota; kingdom Metazoa; phylum Arthropoda; class Insecta; order Orthoptera; family Trigonidiidae; genus Laupala; species Laupala kohalensis. Next base: position 12,674 of record NNCF01132102.1, read on the forward strand.
GTTAAACACTGAGGTTCTCCATTGAAAATTGATGAATTTTATAATGGCATGCATTAAATTCTTCTAGTTGTCTTTTTTTTTGTGTGTGTGGTACACATTTTAATGTTGCCCTATTCTTTGTTTTATTAGATTTTCCTTTCCTATGTATGCAATGAGATTTTTAGTGAGAAGGTAATTTTGAGGAAGTTGAAAGTCTTAACTAGCCTTTCAAATCCAATGCACTATTTTATATTCATTTATGCTTCTCCAACTTTGTTACATATGGAAAGTTCTTTGTCAAATAGAACAATACTTCTAATACCTTTTCTTACTAAATTAGTAATAGTTTCACTGGTCTGTTTTCTTAGTCACCAGAAATACTTTAATAAGGTTACAACTTATTGTTATTTTGATATATCAGAAGAATTTATACAGACTGGTTATAGATGTTAAAAGAGAATTAAAAAGGAATAAATTTATTCGATTAAATGTTAAATTTTTGGGCCAGACCAATTTTTGTTTTGATAAATAAAATTATATCTGATGATGCAATAATTGAAATATAATTTTCCTTTTTTTTTACTATAAAATTCTAATGAACCAAGCTGTTTTTCAAAGTTAAAAAATTGGAAATTAAATTCCTCTGCTGTGGATAATTAATTTTCTTGGCTTGGTATAGCATACTTTCAGTTCCAATTTGCCTCAGTATTTAAAACTGCATCCAATAGTGTTTTTTAAATTAAATTTTTCGCATCGCTCTTGCACTTAGAATGGGATACTCTTTTCTTTTTTTTGGTATCCAAAACTCCGTCAATTCCAAACAAGCGAATTTTACTTGCCGGTTTTTGTCACTTGATAGCTCAAACAGATTTTCCTCTTCTTGTGAAGTGAATTCTTTTGGAGTTTCAACATGGAATAGATCTTGAATCCACACAAACTTCTTGGTTTGGTCTTCTGGGAAGTACTTCGGAACCTGTCTGCTAGTTGTGACAGGTGCTCTGTGCAAAGTGTCAGCATACTATGTGAAGCTTCATCTCCACTACAGACTATGTACCGCTACAATACAGGAAAACAATCTTTGCCTCCATTATCATTCATTTTTCTTTTCCACATCTGTAGTATTTTCTTGAACGCAGAAATCCTCTCTTCAAGCTTCAATATATGAATGTTACGGTCCTGAAGAGAAACATTCAATGCATTTAGTTTTTCGGATATGTCCCACAAGTATGCCAGTTTCAGCAGGAAGTCTGGATACGCGAAATTATTGGCGTTCAGGTGATAATTTTCTTTCAAGAAATTGTAAATTTCTTGTCGAAGTTCAAAAGCTCAGGATAGTACATTGCCTACGCGAGCTGCAATAGTATATAAGGGACGTGTGCTCGGTCCCCAAATCCTCGCATATGTTTTTGAAAAATCTGACTTTAAGTGACCGAGTTGTTATGTAGTTTACCACATTTATTACACATTCTAGGAAGAGATTCAGTGGAAGACTCGGCGATTTCGATGCAAGTACTCTCTGAATGATGCAATGGGTCCACAAACAATCCGGGACTTCGCAACGAATCAGCGCCTGTAGTCCTCCGTATTGATCGGCCACTCTCAGTGCACACACCGATGTATTTTGTCCAATTCAAGTCATTTTCTGACAAATGTATCAAGGATATCGAACATATCTCCAGCCTTTGCACTTCCGGCAATGTTTATACAAAACAGAAGGTCTTCAACGATAGTACAACTATCAATGAAATGTACATAGCTGATGAGATGTGCATTCTTATTGCTGTCTGTGGCCTCATCCAGTTACAGTCCAAATTCATTTTTTATATCAATTGATCTTTGAGATCCTGAGCCATGTGCTGGATTCTTCGATTGATGGTGTTGTTCGACAAAAGATTTTTTTTGTGGGGCTTTAAGGGCTCGTCAACAGCAAGGTCATTAGAGCCCATAGAATATTCGCCAGAAGTTTCTCCATTTTCTCCTATCATTATATTAGCCATGTCCACAGCAGCCGGTAGAATTAATTCCTCAGCAATAGTGAGGGTCTCTTTGAACTTCGCTACTCTATATGCCACCTTAAATGACGCCAACACGACATTTTTTGGCACTGACGCTTGCTTCAGACTAGGCCACACACACGGTGATCATTGCCAAGTACCTTCCAAAGTTGATCATTGGCGAGTGGTGTGGCCGCTTCCCGCTTGGCAAGGATAGTCAAATACACGATGTTGGAAGGTATTGGAAGGCTGGTCGATGCGAGTCCAAGGCAAGGGAGCCGCGAGCAATAACTATACAATTATAACAGTTATATGAGCATCAAATAATTTTTATTTACGTCTTTGTTACCATTATAACCTATTTTTGTAACTCAGCAAGTCGCGTATGTTTAAGCCATTAATGTCGCTATGAAATTTTGTTGTTACATTAGGTGGCATAAAATATATAGGACATATAGTTACATATTATTAATACCTATCTTACTTACAATAAAGCTCCGAAAATTATTCCGTTATTGCTGAACGAGAATTATGGGCTAAATACGAATTCCACGAACTGCGATTTAATAATAATCGCAACAAAAATGTAACAGTAACTGCTTCTTTTTTTAAACAATATGAATCCCAATATGAACAAATTTAACGGAGACACTACAAGTAACTTAAAGTTTTCGTTTGAAATATTTTGAAAGTTATGTGTTCGCAAGTATTTGCCGATGACTCTTCGACGAGACTTGGCATGTGTGTGGTCAATCTGTGCCGTTGATGCTTAATTGTGGCAACGGGAGGCAAGTTATTGAAGCAAATATTTGCGGATGACTCTTTGGCAATGCTTTCTATGTATGTGACCTAGACTGCAGTGAAAACATTCTCTTGTTGGTGCAAATCTTTCATTTTTTTGCTAAACTATTCACGTGGTTTATCGACCATGTTGGGATGCGTTGTTTGAAGNATTTTTTTGCTAAACTATTCACGTGGTTTATCGACCATGTTGGGATGCGTTGTTTGAAGGTGCCGCCTTAATTTACTTGGATTCATACTCTCCGATGATATAACTTTAGGACAGATCACACACTCCGGTCTCTCTTCATCGTTGACTCGTCAAGTGAAGCCAAAATCCAAGTAGCTCTCTTCGTATTTGTGGCTTATCCGCTTCTTTCCACGCGCGTCACACGTCGATGCATGATCTTTATTAGTTCTTGCATTATAGTTAATTTTTGTGTCGTTTTCATTAAAAAAATCTACCCATTTTTATGAAAAATGTATATACAACTTTCTTAGAACACGACATGCACAGCGACCACTAGCGAGATAACTGACGACGGGATGACCTGCCCGAATGATCAAACGATCTGAGCAGTCGGAATGTCAACAATGAAACGTCTATTAATAACTCAATTGATTATGAGGTTGATAACATTTCACCACTACCCAGTATCATCAGCTGCTTAAATTTTGTAAAATTTAATTCCATGAATACATAAACGTATTATTAGATACAATAATTTAATATTTGGACCCTTGATTGGAATTGATGGGATGGTCCCTTGCTTGCTTCCGGAGAGTAAATTAGTTTTTTTTCCTCCACGTGGTCATACGCAGTTTGTACTGTTTTTTGACAATAAATTTATTTATTTATTATTCTTGTCAATTGTTGTCAGATTGCATAAGAAGTAAATAATTCGAGTTTAGCCAATACGAAATGGTCTATCAACTCCAAAGTTGTGTATTAAAATGAGAGGTTATGTCTGCTTTCTACTTATTTTAATTTTCTCACTGCAACAATCCATTTTTCTCGCTGTTTGATTTTCAATATTTGGGTTGGATTATTATTAGTAACCTATCGAATTTGGGCTATTTTCTCTCTTATTTCCACAGTTAATAGCTGATCAAACCCAATAACGTATATTTACGTATGTGAAAAACAACAAATAGTCCATCGATGGTTTCTCTATAAATCCGCTGCGAGCGCAGGCATAGTTTCGTCTATCCCCACATTACTCATGCTCCTAATCAATAGATTGGAGGCCGCTTCGCGGCACCCCGGGGTTCTCTACGAGGGACACACTTTTTTGTTTGTTTATTTTATACCTTTGAGAGCCCCAGGCCTTCAAAGCCATATATGATATATTCCAATCATTTTGTGTTCAAACATTGTTATGACAGTATAAATTCAAAATACCATCCATTGTCCCCGGACCGAGGATTGAAGTTTGCAGTGGAATAACTGGAATGTTCAGGGTATAACATTTTTCAAAACATTAGTGTTTTTAGTATAACCCCAGCATATAATTTTTATTCATGTGTCATTTACATAATTTTTGTTGCAAAATCGTCCATTCCGATTTATTTTCACATTACGGACCAAATAACAGTACGATTTCTGTTTGATCCTCAATGGACGTAAACGAAATGTCAGGAGAACGTAAGCTTTAAGTAAGATGACGCAAGTAGGTATTTGTACCATAGCTGGGGCACTGATACCCATTTAATTAACATGGCGCCGGAAAATGCGGTTGCGCTGGAAAAACAGGATGTGGTTTTGATAAGAGCTTATCACCGGATGTTGCGGTCAGATAAGAGCGTATCACCGGATGTTGTGGTGAGATAAGAGCGTATCACCGGATGTTGTGGTGAGATAAGAGCGTATCACCGGATGTTGTGGTGAGATAAGAGGGAAAGCAGGTTTCCCCATGACCTTGTGGGTTTTCCCCAGGATGATGCAATGTTGCGGGGTTTTCCCCACGACCTTGTGGGGTTTCCCCAGAATGATGCAAGAGGATGATGCAATGTTGCGTAATAGCAGAGGAGGGGGATGATGATGATGCAATGTTACGTAATAGGTTAGAGGGGGATGATGCAATGTTGCGCAAGAGCAGAGGAGGGTACACGAGCAGAGGAGGGGGATGACGTCATGTGTTGCAGAAGGGGGAGTGGAGGGGGAATTTATCCTGAAAAAAATGCTATAGAAGAGGTGTGAAGAGGTAGGCTGCTAGAGCGCATATGATTTACAACGTGAAGCAAGTCTCATGCAATAGCAGAGGAGGAGTGGGGGGTGGAAGAGTACATGACATCAGAAGAAGGGTAGGGGATGGGTGTATAGGTTATATCCATTATTGATGTGACACATTTCATTTTCAAAAAAAAAAGACATCAGAAGAAGGGTTTGGNTTATGGTTGAAGCATATGATGTATAGCAAATCAATAGCATGGAAAAAACGATTGTTCATCGATACAGCTAGGGATTTAAATCAATGGATGACATGGGGGTAGAGGTGGAGGAGTGGGTGGAGATCCTATGTTTATGTCACACTATTCATTTTCAGAAGAAGGGCGGGGTTGGGTGTATAGGTTATGTTCATTATTTATGTGACACAATTCATTTTCAAAAAAAATTCAGCATACCCTAATATTTAAAGAAGGGGAAGGGGGGAGAGGGGAGGGCAAATGACTTAATTTTGGGAGGTGTCATATGTTTTATATCAAAAATAAAATAATAATGTTTATTTATGCTACACAATTCATTTTCAGAAGAATGGGAGGTAGGTAAATGCTGATAGAACATGAGGAGGGGAGGAGATATGTTTTTTTCATTTTTTTATGAGATATAATTCATTTTCAAAAAAAAAATCTGCATACCCTAACATGAGAAGGAGTGTGGGAAAAAAAAGGGTTGGGGGAGAAGGATAGGTGTGAGGGAGTGGGTTGGAGAGCACACGATGTATGCTACCCAAATAGTAAAGATTCATACAAACCTTTTTTTCAAATGTATGATACCATCTTTCAAAAACATTGTAATTAATGATTCAAAAAATTAATGATGAAATTCAGTCCTGAAAGAAGGAAAAAAAATGGAGGGGAGAAAAAAAAAGACAACGATGTTTAAAAAAATATATATATATTCTTTACAAATATATACAATTTATGTACAATGTTTATGCACCCTCATAGGAGGGTGGAAGATTTTCATGTGGTGGATGATGTAGCCTCCAGATTGCTTGACGTATCACACTTACACGCTCAGCGAGAGCAGCGTCATGCGTTCTCTCAAATAATGCCAAGAGACAGACATGCGCTTGTAATACATGCTCTATGACAGACATGTTGTGATAGTCACATTCAATCACATCCAACATGCTATGTATCATTTGAATGGCCAGCTGATAGACGTCCGCCTCATCCATGCTTCATACCTCTTCAATGCGATAGTGTCCCCACGGTAAACTTTTTATCTTATCCAGCCAATAGCGTTTATCATCGGAACACTGAAGAGATCGCTTCTGTTGCTCAAAAGAATATACACGATGTGCTTTGGATCGAATAAAATGTTGCATATCCATTCGCACTGTATTATGATATAAACAATCTTTATAATAC
>NNCF01132103.1:0-26451 GCA_002313205.1 Laupala kohalensis
GATGGCAGTGGAGTGAACGTTGAAGAACAAGACAAGATGTAATGCAAAGATGTTATTTTCCAGAATTAAAAGTTTTCCTCAATTAGTTCTACACACTCTTCTGATGATAACTGTATACAAAGTATACTCCAAGTCATGAAACTTTGCCAAAAAATATGGAATATGGATGCCTTACACGAACTGCCAAATTTTTTCAAATTAAAGTTATGTCCAAAAACATATGAATAGTTGTCACAAGAGCGACTATTTGCTGTAAAGAAATACAAATTGATAACACAACAAAATAAGACACAAAGTAATACTCATTCCACACGCTCAATGTAGAAAGAACAGAAAAGCGCCACAAGAGCAAGTGCATTGAATTGATAGCAGCTATTGGCGAAGGATTTAAATTTTCAAAAATTCAAATGACCTGCCAACATAACGCGAGATACAAATATCATTACTCTTATGAACGATGGCGAAGTTAAAGCTTTGGCTACATTGAAAACAAGTGCTATACCAATATGAAGTCAATTAGACTCACGACAAATAAAAAAGAAAGAAATAAATAATTTATTGTCAAGAGGGCTGTTACGAACCATTTAAGACCACGCAGAGGACAACAAAGTAATTTACTGCGACTAATATACGATAAACTAATAAACACAGCGTATGCTTTCCTTTCACGACTTTATTTTTCCTTCAGTTAAATTTCTCGAAGCAAAGGAACATTACTTCGGCTGTATGGAGGTGATGAGCCCATCCCAAGAAAGAAAATATCAGAAAATGATGAAGTAACAGACAACTTTAGAGGAAGTGGAAGCAACACTGAACATGGTGATGAAGTCTGAAATGAAGTTACAGGAGAAGAAGAAGAAGACTGCTAGTTAAGGGATAGAAGTAAGATAAGAAAGTCTGCTAGATTGGATAATTCTCCTCTTCCAGCTGAAAACTCTGAACCTGAAACAAATGAGCAAGCTGTCATCTGAAGACTCACAAGAAGAAATGGATTCATTAATAAAGAATGCAACTTGGGAGCTAGTTGACCTACCACCCGAGGGAAAAGCTGTAGGTAGCCCAAGGGTATTAAAAAGTAAAGACGAATGCTCGTGGATCTGTACAGTGTTTCAAAGCTAGTTGGTTGCCAAGGGTTTCAACCAAAGCTATGGAGTCGATTTCTCAGAAACCTTCAGCTCAGTTGTTCAGTGGGACACTATAAGAACTATTCTGTGTGTGGTTGCTAGCAAAAGACAAACTGTTGTTGTTATTACATCCGAATTGGATGAGAAGTCCAGCAAAATTACTACAGACTTCTTCAGAACAATAAATGCAATATTGGAATATATCTATAGAACAATTGTGTGTACTGATTTTAATGACAACAATAATGCCATAAAAGATCTGGCAATTTTAATTTCCTCTTTTTGGTCTTAATATCCCTACAACTGAAATAACAAGACCAATGCCACATTCTCAGGGGAGTTATATAGCTAACGTTGTCACATGCACTGATCAAAAGGAGTTTTCTTGTAGAGTAGTAAAAACTTGGTTGTCTGATCACTGGTCTATTTTGTTCAGTGCTAAAAGGATATCTAATGGAAAAACATTCAACTCGAATAGTTCTGCATTTGTGACTAAAACCATAAGTACGTACAGTGAGAGTACAATCGATTTATTCCCTTATTTAGCAATGTCAACTCGTAAGAAATGTATTTTCAACAGTGAATGTTTTCTAAAACAGGTTAATTCCTAGGAAGAGTACATTCCATTTTAGATGTAGCCTTCCAAAAAGTCCACAAACCAAAGGGAAACAGAGTTAATGATCCAGAGCTGACATTTGTTGAAAGTCAGTGTGAATGGCTACATTAATGGAATGAATAACTTAGATGTAGAAACAATGACAACATAATCAATGTCTCTGGAAATAAAAGTAAAGCTATCTGGAATATTATCAAAAAACAGCAATCTCTTAATAGTAGCACGTTAACAGCTACTGACATCAATGTTTACTTTGTAAATAAGGTTCAAGAGACAGTAAATTAAGAGACCACAAGGAATTTAAAGTACCTATACATTATCTTTATTCATTACTTCAACCAACAGGTAAATTTTCTTTTAAATTTGTTAGTATTACTGATGTTGGAAGAGTCCCTGCTCAAATGAAGAATAGTTATTGATCAGATGTTTTATGATTTGAACGCAAATACAGAAGAATCCCTCTTAACCCATTCACATCATAAAATGCAGCACAGAGGACTAAATCACATGATAAGCCCAGTTCAGAAGCACACGTTGGTGAATATAAATGTGTAGCGGAATGCTACATATTCTATTAACAGACAAGTGAATAGAATAACATTCTAGAAGCTAACAAGTGAACGCAAATACTTTCATATTCCTCCATATTCAGAATTCTTTCTAGAAGCAAACAAAGGAAAGACTAATAACAATGTCTCTCTAAGTGATCAATATCAACAGAAACTATAGAAACTCAAAAATAAGTGATTAAAATCAGTGATCCAACCAATACAAAGTAACCAAGGGGAACATAATTTGTTTATTCAAGACAAGACTCACTCTGAGACGATCTTCCATACAATTCACTTCATGTCGTTCTCTCCGTGCTATGTCGCCACTCAGTACTAGTGTTACTCTCGCTACGGGCAACAGAGCCTGTCTCTTATACNATTGCAAGTGACTTCTTAACAATCTACTCTCCAATTACGAGAGCATATTAACAATTTATAACACTTTCTTACTAGTGACAGTTTATATCCAGTTCTTCAATTACCAGAATTTAGTTAATATTTCCTTGCACTTTCTTACAACTGACAGTTCATCTTCTGTTTTTCATTTACAACAACTTAGTTAATATTTGATTGCATTTTCATACAAGTAACATTTAGCATTCTACAACATGTCGTGCATAATCACATGTAGCATTAACAATAAATTCAGTGTTCAAGAAACTCTACCTTGGTTTCGATAACCAAACAAAGTATATTCAAGAAACAATTTGAATTTGTCATCATTTCCTTCTCTGATTTCCACAGACTGTATAACATTAACTACCATTGTGGAAATACCTCCCGAGTGGAATTTCGAAAGTCCAATAACTCTGAGGAAGAACTACAAGTGAGATTACACAATAAAACTCGTGTCAACAACCTCATAATTCATTTTTTATAAATTGTTATAGCTGACTACATGACTCAAGGACTCATATGTATAAATGTTGTGTATTTTTCTACTTTGACATCAGTCAATGGTCAGAGTGTCAAATTAAACTAGTCCGTGCTCTTTTCACATCGATTTTGACTTTATTCTTACTTCGTAGCTAGTTTANAGAGTGTCAAATTAAACTAGTCCGTGCTCTTTTCACATCGATTTTGACTTTATTCTTACTTCGTAGCTAGTTTATTTGTAGTTATTTTTCCTTCTGTAATTTTAATTTATTTATTTTGGAGAAAATTCTTTTTACTAAACAACATGCAGATATATTTTCAGATTATTAACAATTCTTAAGCTGAAGGTACTAAAAGTTGATTACCCCGACAAATGCATGTAGTTTCATTTCTGTGTTCTCAGAAGCAAGGCACATAGTTGAACTTCTTATCTCATAGTTTTGTATGCATGTCACATTGTTTTTAGGGGGAAATCTGAATTTTATTTTTACAGTTGACTGTAATTGCGAAGATGAAATAAATAGTGCAAGGTGACGATTTAGAAAAAGGATTGCAGAAACTGAACAGAATTTATTAAGAAATTGCAGAATATCCATGTGTTGAGGGTTCAAAGGACAAGAGACCTGATTAAGTTGCTTGAGATAGGAGTTGAGCAAGAGAAGTGCCAACATAATATTTTAATAACAAATTGCAACTGGCAAGACAAAGCATTTAAATGAGTCAATCAATGAAGGAATACAAAACTGAAAAACTGGATGAGGTGACGAAGGGATGATCCGATTCTCTTAATTCCTTGTAGTTTGGTCTCTATGGCGTTGGGTCGATGTTGATTTGATAATTTTAGTTAATGTGGAAAGGCCGGCAGTTCTAGGGCAAACGATGGTAGCAGGTGAGCAAGTGGCGATTTGACCTGGAGATTATCTCGTGAGCAATTGCTTGATAATTCTAACGAGATATGCGTTTGCCGACTGAAGACAATTCCAGCAGCTGTCTTCAATTAGAGGTTAAGGAGAAGTTGTCGGCTTGCTCGTCGAGTTAGAAGTGAACGATGGAATGATGAATGGTGTCGGTCCGAGCGAGTTAGGGAGAATGAGCACGGTCGCTCGTCACAGGCATATTCATAGAGGCCATAGCTCGCGCGCTAGCATTATCGTGTATCCACGTGCGAGTATCGATCGCCCATCTTGGTCTATTCGACTTCATACGTGACGCTAAGGCATTTCAAGTTGTTCTGGCGGGGAAACATAGAATACAGTTCCATGGATTCCAGGTTGATTTAAAGACTCGTTTACTTATATACTATGTTTAACCTCTTCTTCCTCATATCATTTTTTAATTCAAAGGCGTGAATTTTGAATGAACCTACGAGGTTTGAAAAAATACTTCATAGAAGCTCAACAATCGAGAGGGCACGAAGAGCGTCGTGTCCATAGATTGTTCACTTGTCCTACGTTGCGATATGTAACCAAATAGCTACAGAAACTTTCCGAAACTGTTATGAATAGTGACACTGAAGTTAGTGAATTTGATTCTTAAGACTTTAGTCAACCTTCTGATTGTGATTGTAGTTCCGATAGTGATGATAATACTAAAATTGAAGAGAGTGAGTTAGGTCTAGCTAGACGTGCAATCGGTGTCCAGAACAGACAAAGAGAGTGGAACTGGAAAAAAAACTAAGAATGAACTCGTCGCCCATCCATTTAAAGATAAAAGTGATGTTTCTGAACTTACATTGCAGCAATACGAAACACAAGTGCCCATTGAACTGCAGATATTTTTACCAAACATAGAATCTTCATTCGAGAAAATTTGTGACCAGATCAATGTTGCTTATGCAATGAAGTTGTCGAGCAATGGAAAAAGAAAGAAACTGAAAGAAGATGAAAAATGGGCAGAGAAAATGGAAGAAGATATAATAGCTTATTTTGCTCGAGTTATTTTAATGTGTTGAGTAGGAAAACCAAAAATGTAATTGTATTGGACTGCAAACAGATGCTTAGAGATGCCAATAATTTGCAAGACAATGAGTAGAGAGAAATTCAAAATAATTTTACGATTTTTAAATTTCACCGATGACAACACTGAAGATTAAAGTGATAAACTAAAGAGAATTAGGCCCATCATTCAACACTCCTTGTCAAAATTTTGCGATATATATTTCTCAACAGAAGACTTAGCTTTAGATGAAAGCCCTATGAAATTAAGAAGACGTCTTTTGTATGTTCAGTGCCATAGATCTAATCAGAGAAGGTTAAGAATAATGTTTTACAAAATTTGCAAATAAAGTTCTGGCTACTGCTTGTATTACAACATTTATACAGGAGACAATATAACAGATCCCTGTCTTCCAGCAGCACAAATGTAGAGCTAAACATGAGTGAGCCATGGTTGGACATTCCCCTCGGATGGTGCAGAGTGCACGAGTGCTTGACACCGAGTCAATCTGGGTTCAATTCCAGGCAGGGTCAGAAAAAAATTGTTGCTCTTCACTTCAGTGTCCCAGTTCATATTGCTACCACGATTCAAAAGTGAACCCTCCTTTTTCTATCCACCTCCTATTACTTCTAGTATTTCTAACAACTCCTACTGACACCACAACGTGGGTCACATTGTTGGTAAACCCAGTTAACTGGTAAAACCAGCTCACTTATTAACAATAGCCCTACCACCAACCTCCTCCCACCCTATATAGATAAGCTTCACTAGCACACAACATTTCCCCTTTACAAATGCAACAATAGTTGGAAAAATGTCATTCTTTGTTTTTAGATTGATTTAGAAGAATAGCAGACATAAAAACAAACATAATAGGTTTGGTGAGTCCGAATAGAAGAAGAACTCCTCTCAATATTACAAATACTCATACACACCGAATCATGGAGAGCATGAAATATTCACTCTGAACAAGTGGAAGGATAACAAGGATGCTTATTTTTGGACAACTAAACACAAATCAGCTAAGGTATGGTAGATTAGCTACTGGTAGAACAAGACGGAAGAAAAGACAAACATCGAGAAACCTAAATGTGCCCTTGAGGATGGGGGGAAGAGTGATTTACTAGATCGAGTGACAGCTCTGTTTCATGCCATGCAGTGCACAGTTCTGGGATATGGGAAAATATTTTTTATCTCCTTGACATGTGTATGTTCAATTCCTTTTATTCTGTATCAAAAGATACCTGGGAAGAAAAAATCTGAGTACACGTGACTTCAGATCGAACGTTGCACAACAACTATTGCAAACATTCCAATTGCCAAAACATTCTACAAAAGGACGACCATCAGAAATCTCCACTCTACAGAGTCTGGGGCACATTTTCCAACACATTCACCAGCAATGGACAGAAAGATGAGTTGTATGCTACAACAGAGGGAAAAGTAGTGAAAACACATGGCAGAGCAAAAAATGTGGTGTTGCTCTTCATTTAGAAGAACGTTTGTAGGTCTACTGTACTCAGCAGACATACTAGATTCTTTCAATTTTATGCATAAAAAATTTTAGTAAAAAAATGTCAACTGGTTTTCTTTTTATGATTATTTTAAATTGCAGACTTTCCTGCAAACTTTCATACTGGGTCATTTCAATCCAATTCCACACCCACTGTTTCAGGAATTTAAATATTGTGCCACTGTGTTCACCAGTCTCAGATCATTCTGTCCTTGGATTAACCTTCCAATCCTGTGGAACAGTTCTTTCTCTCTCCGCGTATAATAGTTGGCATGTCAAACGATGAATGTTTGAGTTGTTACAAGTCTTTCTTTGAAAGTAAACCGGTTGGAGCTTTTCTCTGAAATTCATAAAGGGGAGCAAATTTCTTGGAAACTGGCAAAGGAGCAGAGGGAGAAGTAACCTTTTTCTTGCTTTTGCCCTGTTATCATCTGCTAAATAAATACGAGTGAGTTAGGTATGTAGTGATATCCAGACTAGTGAATACTTTTTCACACTTAAAACGAAGTTATGTCACTTAATTTTTAAAAGAATTACACAGCGCAATGGAAATTGAAGGTGACTGTTTCATTTTCGAGGACTACACATGTAGTAAGCTGTAACTGTGGAAAGATATCTCAAAACTGTCCTGTAAACTGCGCTCTGCAAGAATTATTCTGAGTGACCATTTACTTAGTTACATGGGCACGATGGCAGATGGTGATGTGATGATGATACATGTAACAGAACCTCAATTGGTAATAACAATGTTGATAGAGAGACAGACATTGGTTAAATAAAAGTATTGTTAAAAAAACTTATTTTTGACAATAATAACAATTCCGCAAAACGCAATCAAACATTCCAGACATAGTGATTCTACCAAAGTAGGAGAGCACCTCAATGACATTGTTGTGGATACTAAAGAAATACTAATCCATAAATCTGATAAACAAATTGAAAATATCATTACTACTAATTATAAAGTCATTGTTAGGCGTACAAGTGAAAAAGATGTTAAAAGTGGAGCAATTGATTACTGCGAAAGCCAAGAAAGATAATGGCATAGATTCTGGTTTAGTATAAAATTACTTTAACTGTATCAAAGATGACAGCATTGTAAGAAATAGCTCGCCTATGAATACTGAAATTACTGCGGTTCATGCTTATAAAATTCTTTAAGTTAAAACATCATCTTTGGTTTTGGAAGTTAATACTGTGTTGTATGCACATATAATGAAATATATATGGTAAATTGCACATCGGTTGCTCCAAGAGTAAAGTGTAAAACGATTACAATATTAACATGTGTTTTTACAATATTAACATTATTGCGGTGTTAATCATAGTTCCAAAAAATGTCATACTGATAAGTGCTGTTCAATTTGTGCTGGTAATCACATTGATAAAGAATGTGATAACAAGCAGCATGTGAATGGTGTAAACTGTACCAAAGCAAACTCAAAGTATAAGGACAAACAGAAATACCAAGCATACTGATAATAACTTTGAAAAATGTGAAACTTATAAATCATTACTGAAAAGGGTTATATCCAAAACAGAACATCCATACACCTCTAGAGGAAAGTGATGGCTAATTCTTCTACTTCTACTGACGATTCTGCTACTATTGCTGGTCTCCAACGATGCAGCCTGCAGGTCCCCACACTTCTCTACTTCAATTTCAACTCCACTTTCACGGCGAATAAACAGCCTCATCCTGTAGAATGAATTACAAAAATTACAGTACTAAACCTAAAACTTAACATAGTAATGAAATATTAGAAAATAAATAATAATAATAATAAATATACAAAGTATCTGCTATTTGAAAGCCTTCAAGATGCTAAAAAATAAGTAAATATACTCCAAATATGTTTTCAATGTAGTGGCCCTGCCATAAATATACAGTTTATTGCAAATATTTGCTCATTTTGCAGTAAATACTGCCCTTCTATTAAAATTTGTATAAATCATAGAGAATTTTTAAAAGTAAGATGTGGCCAAAGAAACATCGAATTAAGCATTTAAAGGTAAAGTCTTTGAAATACTTGGTCTAAGGAATGGAAAACAAAAGTCAGTTCCATGAAAATGAGCACAAAAGATGAAACTACACAAAAGTCTGCAAATATTAAGTCACACTAGAATTGCACTGGCGGGGGCAATGAAAAGATCCAGGCAATGAAACTGCATTTTTTAGTGATATGGGGTGGATAAATACCCAGTGACTGGGAAGATAAAGATCGGGAATATTCCCAGGTATTTACCCGGGGCTCTTTGAAGATCCCCAAAAGTTGATATTTATGACTATTATCACATTTTTGGACGTTCCATTGAGTATAATATATTTCTTTCCCTATTTTGTATCCAAAATCATTAATTTAATGGTAGCATTACATACATAAGGGAAAAACCATTCTTTTACAGACAAAAACGTTAGCATTGTTTTGATATGAAGTTGGTATTTTTCAGCTGAAATTTAAGTTGCATCAAAGTACAGTTTCACAAAACAATGTTGTGCTCATGTATGCTTGTATAATATAGAGAATACATTTCTACAGATATTACTAAAAGAAATTAATAAGAACTTTTTTTAAAGATTGCTAATATATATTTCAATATTTGAAAAAATATTGTGTTTTTCCTCATGTTACATATGAAATATGCTCAAGTGAATTTTTAATACCTTTCTACAAAATAAAGTAATTTTCATGATATTTCTCATTAATGAATATTACAGATTACATATGCTCTTTCAGATGATATCATTTTTTGAAGCATAATAAAAATGTCATCAAATAAATTCTATTTATAAATATTACAGTTTTTTGACAATATTGCACATTTTCAATTTTTTAATTTCCTTCCTTTCATTAATAGCTTGAAGAATCCAATATACAAATTTTATTTAGTGAAAATGAGTCTATATTAATTATAGATTAGGTATTAAATATTAAAATTTATTTTTAATCAATAAAAATCAGAACATGCATTAAAAAATTTATAAGATTCATTATCGGAAAGAGATAATTTTATTAATTGCTGTATAAAATTTTAAAACAAGGTATTCACAATATTTTTTTAAGTAATGAAAGGATAAACGATTTCACAATTAGATAATACACGAGAAAGAGTTTCTAAGTGAATATTAAATACAATTTATTGAAATTAAATAATGGATGACTAGCTTGCAGCAAATTTCGCCTGGTGAGGAAGATAAAAGGGAAAGAAGAAATATTCAGTAGAGTCTAATCAAATAATAAAACACGTCATTTTAAAAATAAATGACTTATTGAAACTTTTTTTTTCTAAATTAAAACAGAAAAGCTTTTAAGGAACAAATAACATACAAAAGAATATTTGTATAACAAATTAACTTGTAAAAAAATATCTCACCTGAATAGGCTTTATTAGCTCCCACATGATAAGGGGTACTGCTGCTCTTCAAAACAGCATTCAATGTCAAAGGAACATTTCTGTCATCTAAAGTTCCTATGTCCCCACCATTCTCAAATTGGTCTCTCTACTTTCAAATCAGATTTATAATCATTAATCGATTCAAATTCCATTTCTAATCCACTACTTCCGCTGGAAAAATTGTCCTCTGAATTAACAAAATGAACTGTTTGCTCATATGTTACATTCTGCCTGCTCTATGCATCACAAATATGTTTAGTAGTCATTAATATGTTACCTTCCAATGATGTTGGCAGCCTAACACATATGTGCTTTGCTTCCTCTGGAATGGAATTAATTTCTTAACCTGTGATGGCTTCCAATGCTTTGGTCATTGATGCATTCTCAGATACTTTAAAGCTTAATTCACAATCATCATTCTCTTTCTTGATTTCAATTTCTACTTCAAATTAAAAAAGAATTCCTCTTTCCTCCTCCACGTTAATTACATTCCTCATACCACAATTACGTGGATACACTTCAAAAGGATATTTCAACTCTGAGTCACTAAACCAGGAGCTTCTTTGCTTATCAATCTCCTCTATTTCTCCTGATAATGGAATGATGGGAATCAATTCACTCAGAATTATCTTCTTCCTCTTTTTCTTCTTCACAGATTACCTCCATTTAGCACATGGATTTAGAGCACTGATTATCGGTTGAATCCCATTTTGTTTCTCCGTTAATTCCTTTGAAACATTAATTGCATTTGATTTAGAATCACCCACTGGCTGAAGATCTATGTCCTCACAACTGGCATTCACTTTCTCTTCAGTACCACGAAACAAATCTTGTCCATATATCACATTCATCATTATCCGTCAGACTCATACAGCAATTAGTCCCTCTTCTACACTTCACTCTCTATTTTATTTTATTTAATGTCTTCTGGCATGATGCAGGTCGTTTGTCTGCTCTTCCACCTAACTGTGACAGAATTGGGAAGGAGATATGTTGGGTGGCAAGGAAACTTATGGTACCGAACCGACGTTTGTCTGGAGTAGGTGAGGGAAACCCCAGCCTCACCTAGTTCGGCTGAACAGGATTTGAACCCATGCTCTACCGCTCAGAGATATTGTGGTGCCAAAGACACCACCACTAGACCACTGCTGTCAATGTTATTGCCATTTGGGGAAAATTTATCTGAAAACTAGAAAAGAAACAATAAATAAAATGCACAAAAACATTTTTACAATCATATACTTCATGAAACATACATTTTGAATACTACATATTAATTATGAGATCTTCAATAACTAACCAGTTTGCATTAAAGAAGCCACATCAATAACAGATACATCCACTTCTCCACAATACACAAATCATAATTAAGTTTCATGCCATCATATTTAACTGTTATTACAGAAACAATCTTCATTCCAAGGTGATTCATAATCAGCTTCTGTTAAGAGAGATTGCAGAGTATTATATTAGAGACTCTAATCTTTAAATAACGTTATCACAAGTTCTGATCAAAATTAATGATTCTGTTTCCTACCAATGCCACATGGAAACAACAGGCTAGATTCTTTTTTGATTTCATGATTTCATACAGTAAATTGTGAAGGTACAACAGTAAAGAATCCACAACACAAACAAAACACAAATGAGCAGGTGTTTTTTGTCATAAAGAAAATACCCACTTAAAAAATACTATGTTCTCAAGGAGCAGATGTCCTAATACAGAGAAGAACACAATATACTATATACATCATGAGAAGAGAGTATCTTGATTTTATGTTAATACAAATGTTCCATTACTTTTCTATTATGATTGTATCCCTACATTAAAGAAAAAACTTGCATACATTGGATAACACTGAAAATAGGGATAATATGCTCACACCTAGAATTTCAACTGCCCTCCATGAAAGAGTCAAAAGTAATGCAGGGGTTCTTCATTATCATGCTCTTGCAAAACAAATGAAAGAACTCACAGTGAATCTCTTTAAAGATGTAGTTATATAACAGCCTTAATAACATCAAAGATTGAATTCTAGTAAAAGAATGTAATATCAGTTTTAAATATCAGAGAAAGTTCCCTATAAGTTTTGGTTTGTTATATATTTAATAATTAGTTTAATAATAGGTTCCATGTCAAATCGGCAAATGGGTGACGGCAGCTAAGTCACATACTCTACTAATACTTGGTGTATATGTAGGCTCATGTAGCGTAAGTTAATATGCAAAATGTTTTCCTTCGGATCACAATTGTTTTCAAATAATGCAGGATTGAAATTCACATTTTTGAAGGTGGATGACAAAATGTGTACTAAATATCAGAAAAATTAATATATTTGGTCTTCTAATGGTTCTATGATTACGACATTTAGTATTCAGTTAGTGAACACAAATATTTAGCTACTCTGAAGGCTAAATGTTTCTGTTTTAAGAAGTTGAGGTTTTATTTGCCACTAACCTCATTTATTTATGTAAAAAAATATGCCAACTCTTTAGGCTATAAAAAAGCTGAAATGTAATGAAACTTGGAAGAGGGATAAACCTATTTTGTAATATTTATACCGAATTTCAATTATTTTTTTAAAGTTCAAACTGTATTTACATACTTAAACCTTAACATACTATACATGTTCAAAGCTAAAACTCCATATATACCACAAAGTCTTCCTTTGGGCATAATTAGTGACTGCAAAGTGTATCCCCCCCAGGGGACTTACATCTAGTAAGTACGTGTTTGGCGAACACGGGGCCCCGAGCTGAGTCTGGCATTACTTCCACTTACTTNTTCACAATAAAAGAACAGGTCCGAAATAAAGAGCCTGGGATTGAAGTAGAGTGGCATTCCTTCACCACTAGCCATGGGAAGAGATCATGTAATGTGTAAGTGGCACAACCAAGTGCCTTGCAGCCAAAGCAAGTCTCCAAAGGCATCAAATCAAATTCTAACAACAAAAGACCTGTTTAATTTTGCTGAAGAAAATGTTCCAAGTATAAAGTATCTGTTTGTCAATCAGGCACAAGTATTAGAAAGAGAAATAGAGGTACAACAAATCACCAACTGCATTTAACTTCCATGCACGAGGAAAATCACTTTCATTACGGTAGACTCAAAAGTCAAGAGTATTTGGGTGTAAACACTTCATTGAAACATCTGTTTTCACACAGTCAGAACAAGGCAGATCCAGAACATCCAGGATATTCTTTGCTTCCTTCAGATTGAAGGGAAGTACATAATGATTCGCAGCCTCCTTTGACACATGGGAATCCGAGCAAATTAAGAAGCAGACATTTCTGAAAAGACAGTATGCCACAAGAATTGCATGAATTCCAAAAAGGCACATTGTATATTCCTTGAANATGCCACAAGAATTGCATGAATTCCAAAAAGGCACATTGTATATTCCTTGAAGACAAGGATACCAAGAATGGCAGCTGTTGAAGGAAATAAATATGAACTCGCCAAAATCCACTAAGAAGTTATGGCGCAGTTTCTGTAGGCTAGCTAGACAAAAGGATTTTTCAGTAAAACACCTGCTTATAGGACATCAGTGTCTCTGGTAATATTGTGGCCCACCCGTTCTTTGACAGACTGTCACCAACTAACTAACCACCAAAGACATACCAGAATACAGACAAAAATCATAACTACAATCAAATACATAGGTCCCTCCAAGTCTTAATATGCAAAAATTTTTAACTCTTCTTTCTTTACCAAAAAATATAGAATAAAAATAAATTATTTTAAAAACTACCCCTTGATTGGAAAGCTTGTATCATGAAAACCAATGTATCCAGTTCAAAAATGATTTGTACCTTTTATGTAAGAAATTTAATGAAAACTATTCTTGTACATAACCTTTCTCAAAAACCTAACAGTGTTATGAGAAAACAGTAAAACCCACAATCAAGCACCTTAAGTTTTTTTTTCGGAGGGGNGTTTTTTTGTGGGGTTTTACGGCTCGTCAACATCGAGATCATTAGAGCCCTAAAATTCAGTACAGGTAGGAAAAATGCAGTTACGCACTATGGAGAGACAACATGACTCTCCCCCCATGTGGGACTCACCGATGACTCAACCATACCCACTAAAAACCCTCCTGAATTACAACTCAAAACTCAAATATCAACATCTCAAAACATTACATATATCATTTTTTTTTAAGAGAAAGAAGAAAATGAAATACACCCTAGCATCAGGTTCGAAAAGAACAAGAGGTAACCAAGAAAGGTCAGGAAAGAGAAAGGAAGGAGCCTCACACAAGTAAGTGGAAGTAATGCCAAACTCAGATCGGGGCCCTCTGTTTGCCAAACAGGTACTTACTAGATGCAAGTCCCCTGGGGGGTCAATCACCTTAAGGGGTGACTTTTAAACTTGTATCTCAGAAAAATTTGTGTTATAGTTAATAATCGTGCACAATGCTACATTCTATTCTTGATTATCAAATTTCAAAACTTTATGAATATTTTTGGTAATTTCAGTGTACCTGACCTATAACGGAAAATGGTGGAGAGAAGCTGTTATTGCAAACACCAATGATATTGATGATAGAAGTTTATATACCCTGTAGGACCTTCTAACTCTTTTCTCTGGCCTCAAACAGAAGATACTTTTTGGAATAAAACGGAGAACTTAATCAAAATAATAAACCCTCCAAAAACACCAAAAGAATGCCAGCATAGCCTAAGTAAAAGAAAATAGAGAAAGTGATGCATTTCAATGCAAAAAATACCAGTGATGCTTAGTATCTAATAGTTTAATCATATTCTTAGCATTTTTGTATAAAAATGCGATCAAGATGTCGAGGAAAAAATTTAGTAAAACAGAATTTATGTTAATAGTCAGTAACAAATGGGAAAACAAGATAATATTTTTAACTTATGGGGTAAAAGCATTGATAAATATTATTTGAATTTTCTCTTACATAAATTTACAATTTGAAAATAAAAATGAATAATTAGTGTTTTGAATTCCAATGGTTTGTCTATATATAAAGTATATGTGGTCTTAGTTTTAAAGGAGTATCTCAAACTTTTACAGCTATGCTGTTTTAAGTAATACCTTGTGACTAAATTGCAAGTGCAAATAATCAAATTTATTTCAATTTTAACCTAGTCCTGTTTCAAAACTATTGCCATTTGAGAAAAAATATTTTAAAGTTTTTATCTAAGCATCCATATCTATGTTGTCACAAAATCTCAAATCAATACGGAAAAAGTGTGCCACAGACATTACGTTAATTTTGTGGTGTTGACATGGAATAACTCAACATGTTTTGATTTCAAGATGAATGATGTAAAATATAGCTAACTTCTTATTTGTATCTAACAAAGTATTTCAAAACTTAACCTTAATGACCTTTTTTCAGACTACTTATTATTTCAGTTAAAAAAAAAAGTGTTGACTCTTTTTCAGGGTTTATTGGGCACAAAATTGATTCGCACATGAAGAATATTATGAAACAAATAATACCAGCAGAAGAAAAGGACAAAACAACAGTATGATAGAGAATATACTGAAAAAGGTCATTCACGCACAAAGATTTATGAGAGACAATGAAGTTTTCATGATGTCTACTAATAAAGAAGACATGACAGAATTGTAGTAAAAAAGGCACTACATAGAAAAAGTGGAAGATGAGCGAGTGAAACCTATGAAATAATAGCTAGAAATCCTTCATCATATTTTAGAAAAACATGAAAATATTACTGAAAAATGGAGGGACAGTGGTTAGATCGACCTGTACATGTTCAGAAATTTTTATGTATCTTCAAGTAACATATCTATACCAAGATATGTGCCTCTCCAAGACATCAGCCAAAAATATACTTAGCAGAATTATTGTTTCATTAATAAATTCTTGCATTTCATTTTAAAGATCTTGAAAAATGGACTTTATGAAAACCATCGAGGGGTTGTAAGAAGAGTTATGAATTATTTAAAAAATTTAAGGAATTAGATATTAAAATAAAAACAGAATCTTCCAATGTCTTATCACTCTTCACTTGTCTATCTTCACACTTAACACTGGAAGTAGTATTGTTTCGTTGGCATTTATTGGAGGAATATTGAATTATACCTGAGGGGGAAATAAAAATTGACATACAATTCATAAGGGTGCAACTTATTTCATATTAAATAATAAAAATGTATAAATAAATTGAAGGTTGTCCTACTTCTACCACTTAGGTTCCTTTTATAATAAAGATCAAGAAATAATTTACACCTACAACCTTTTTCTTACGTTTAATATCAAGGTCCACTGTCATGTTGCTCTTCTTATGTTTGTTATAACAATTATTTTACACACAATGATGACTCAAATCACAAACCAGATTGTTGTGATCCACAAAAAAAAAACATTAAAAATAATTTGTTGTTCATTTGTAGGTTCTGAAGAAAAACAACAACAACAACAACGAAGGACAGTAAAATTAGTTTTAAGCATCAGACCCACAAACAGGTAAATGTTTTACCTCTGTAGGTTGTTATTTGCTGCAATAATTATAAGTAAAAATTAAACTGGACATAAAACAAATAACAATTCTTTGACACAAAAGAAGGTAACTGTATCAAGTCTTACTGTTAAGGCTATACAATTGCAAAAGATGCAATTATGTGTACTAGAGAAAGATAAAAATTATGGATATAGAGAAAAATTAATGAACATAGAAAGAACATGAATAAGAATGACAATAAAGTACAAGAGTACATCAGTCTTAATAAAGATCAGAGAATACTGATTATAGACAAGGAAACAAATTTCAAAATTTGATACTACACATCAAATTTATTCATTAAATCAACCCCTAATTGTTTAAATTTCTAAACATACATAATTATCAGTAAATTATAATTGATTATTATGATTTTTTTATTAAACTAATACAGTTAATTATTTTTATTGTGTGGAAGGAACTACGTAACACTAAAGTTGTAAATATATCACTATATCTAGCAAAAACTGAAGGGGGGGAAAAAGTACATAATAGGTAAATGTAAAAAAAGGTCATTAAAGTGAATTAACCAGATTGAAAAAGGATTTTTTAAAACTTTATATCAACTTAATAATTTAAATAAAGTTTACATTACAGCAATAATAAAAAATAATGTACATTACAATGGTTTAGTTTTGTGAAGAACATAATCCCTCCTAAATGAAACAACCTAGTAAAAACCAATTTATAATTTTTACTCTGAATTATGAATATTTACAGATCAAACAAATACTTCTGCCACAAAGAATACTTTGATTCATACAATAATTTATTAACCTCAGGACATATTCTTCATGGAACCAGATACACTAAAATCCTTTGACATAATCACACAAAGAAAATGACAATAACTGAGCAAACAAATTTTAAACCAGAAAAATGAGCTAACATACCGAGATATTCATTGAAAATTATATTTTAATAATTAGGTTTAAAAAATCTTAAGAAGAAAATGACCAAAGCAAATATTGTAACATTACAAAATTACAACACCCCACAGATTTTTAATGGATAATTAATACTTCTGAAAGAATTTTTTTCTCTTCCAAATTGAAGAAATATGTCAAAGTAGACAAATAAGAACATCCAAGCTCAATATATTTTATTTCTCTCCAATAATTCTTAAGGTATGGATTATAACTGTTCTCTATATAAGGAATAATTCACATATTCAGCAGAAAATAAGATTTTATAAAATACAGAGAATAATGATTCATTACTAACCCACTTAAAATGCATATTATATTTTGGAGAAAAAACAACACTTGTTTTAATTCTGCTATTTACGTACATTATGTAATCTAGGAGAGTGAAATATATCTCAACACTGTCTAAGAATGAGATTTTCCACACAACATTTGAACTCTTTAATTGAGCCTGCACCATAACTATTAACACTATTAGGCACTTTTATGTAAATTAGTTCTTAAAAACAAATAAATAATCTTTATTATAAAAATTGCAGTTACATATTGCATATGACCAAATGGAGGACGATAAACTAATTTACTCTCCGGAAGCAAGCAAGAGACCATCCCATCAATTCCCATCTAGAGCTCTACGGCAGAGGTTGATTGAACATTTCAGCAGACACCTAACAATAGAAAAAGTTAATTACATGCTATAATATTAATATAATTCCAACAAATTTGTATTTAATAGAACAAGAAATTTATTTCACAACTATGTACTATTATCAAACTATAGATTATTTGTTAAGTATTGTTAATAAATCGTAACTATTAAATAACACTAAATCTCAGATTTATTATTTCAATACGACAAGAACCCAGTGAGTCTGTATAAAACAATCTGCCAATACAAAAAAAAAAAAAAAAATCNAATGTGCACAACCATGCCAAAGTTGAGTACACATAAAACTAAATTAATATGTATCATAAGACAATACAAGCATGCAGGAAAATAGTTAATAATTTTGAAATTCATCAAAATCAGATATTTTGACAATACTACAGCAAAGGTGTGATAAAGTATGAGATGACTTTCATTTTTATTAAAATTAATAAATTCTTCTACGTTGTAGAAGTACTGGTGCATTAGGTAACTTTTAACTGAAGATTTGAAGAGATTCAATTTAATAATGTCTTTTATATTTTGGGGGAGGGAATTATGTATAATGATTCCCAAATGATACAGACCTATTTTGGCAAAGAGCAGTTGACTCTTTAGGATGATGAATATTATTCCCATTGTGAGTATAGTATTCATGAACAAGATTATTTTGTATGAAGCAAGGGTGGTGCTTCAGTAATTTGGTCTTAACAATTTTTTGTAATGGGCTGTCCAGGGAGGCAATTATTATCCGTTATGAGACAATTGGTTTGTGCATTTCAGGTATGTCATAATTAAAAATGTTTAATTACATAGATTAAATACTATGTGTTGCACATTTCTGCATCTATTAATTATTTTATGTCNGTCTTTCCTATACCAATCATATGAAAGTTTTGTATCACCACATATTATTGATACATCTAGAAAATTAAGTTGATTATTATTTTCTATTTCTAAAGAGAACTTTATTCCAAGGTCATAACTAAAAAAAAGATCAAAAGTATTTGTACATTATTTTCTGGTACTACACAAATGATTTCTTCATTATATCTAGCATATAGTAGGGGTGTAAAATTAAATTTCTCAACAGTAACCTTTCCAAATATTTTATAACAAATTCTGACAACATAGGACATTTTAGACTTCCCATTGAATAACCTTTTCTCTGAAGATAAATCATTTTGTTGAACATAAAATACGTAGAATGCAAAAATAATCTTATACCTTCCACTTCTGTTTCTGGTATTGAAGAATCGGCCAATGTGACTTTATTCCTTTTAAACATAACCCATCAAGATGACCTGTAAACACACAAATCAGCTTACTTCATTCACTTCTAAGTACAATCAAACTAAATTTAGCAATTTTTTGTAATGGGCTGTCCAGGGAGGCAATTATTATCCGTTATGAGACAATTGGTTTGTGCATTTCAGGTATGTCATAATTAAAAATGTTTAATTACATAGATTAAATACTATGTGTTGCACATTTCTGCATCTATTAATTATTTTATGTCTGTCAAGAAAGTAAGGATTATACATTCCCTAATAATCTTTTTAATGAACGTCCTTGTTATTTCTCTCATATTCTTTGAAGAGAATCATAAGAACATCTTCTTTCGGCCAAAATCCACCATATGGTCCAAAGAGGGTTCGAAAAAATGATTAATGTCATAATACTACAAATATTATTGCTGTTCCGGAAATATAAGCCGTATTCTTCGCTCTTCATATTTACGGTAGTTATAAAGAAATATTGTTCCGCACTATTTTCTTCTCTCCGCCACCGTTTATGTTAGTAGCCATGAACAATTATAATGAACAATGATGTTAGGTTAGCCATGAACAATGACGTTAGGTTTGTTAGACCGGGCGATTTAGTTTTAAGAAAATATGTTGTATGTGTGAAGATGGAGGCGATGGTGGAGGTAGCAGCACTCGCGGAAGGATATACGAAAAATANCAAGGTTATTTTTCTACGGCGTTGGACCATATGGTGGATTTGGTCCCATCTTTCTTCTGGTAGACTCATATAAAGAGCAATCTTGTGACAGATACTAACTTTTCTGTTTATTCATCTCTTGAAAATTAAACTGAAATATTCCTCTTGTATGCTAGGTTCAAAAATAGATCACAATTTTTGTTGTTGAGCTAGAACAATATATCTTTTAAATGACTTTCAAAATGTTTTTCTAACATACATTTTATGTTCCTATTTACGTTATTTAACATTATCAATAGTTCTGTATCTCACTTAATATTTGTTGTTTTAAACAATTTGACTCATCTGATTGACTCAAATCTAGTCTAAAGGAAATGTGAAAAATTCACAATATAGTGCAGCATTCAAAGATTTACATTTGTAGAATAAGCACAATGGCTAAAATAGACATTGTATCTTGGCCTTGTGGTATAATTCATTAAAACAATTAAGGCCCATCAACCACCCACTTCTTGATCACACACTTAAATTTGGTTCCAGGAATACTCAGGTCTTCAGATGAAACCAAGGCTGACATATTGATTTGTAGGACAATTTTAAACACCAACGATAGTGACATCGACACTTTATTGCACAGAATTTCTCATACGACGTCGAACCATAAGTATCAATAGCACTTAAATTGATAGAAATACTCACATGAAGGCCTCTTTCTTACATAACCTGGACCAACTCTACGAACTCTACCTTCCGGTCCAAAGCCGTAGAAAAATTAACTTATTCTTCGTATATTCTTCCGCTAGTGCTGCTACCTCCACCATCGCCTCCATATTCACACATACAACATATTTTCTTAAAACTAAATTGCCGGGTCTAACAAACCTAACATCGCCGACTGTGACCGAACAATTGTTTATAATTGTTCATGGCTCGCTGTCGCGAGCCATATTATAATTAACATACTAACATAAACGGTGGCGGAGAGAAGAAAATAGTGCGGAACAATATTTCTTTATAACTACCGTAAATATGAAGAGCGAAGAATACGGCTTATATTTCCGGAACCGCAATAATATTTGTAGTATTATGACTTTAATTATTTATTCGAACCCTTGTTGGACCAACTGCTTAAGTTTAGCCAATTTGTTTATTTCTACCGGACACCCATTTTGTACAATCTTATTAATACAGTTGAACCAATTTAACATGATAGTAACATCCAAACCTTTTTCTTCCTATTTCCTTCTGCGAGCACTGCTACCTCCGCCATCACCGTCATCTTCATCTTCACACTAAAACAGGTTTTAAACGGAATCGTCGGATCTAACAAACCTAACATCGCCAACTGTGACAGAACAATTGTTTATTATTGTTCAAGGATTGCTGTCGCGAGTCATATTAAATTTATCATACCCTAAACTATTAATATAACCGTTGGCGGAGAGAAGAAAATAGTGCGGAACAATTCTTTTCATAATGATCGTAAATATCAAGAGCAAAGAATAAAATTTATATTTTCGGAATCGCAATAATATTTGTAGTAATACAGAATTAAACTTATTTCGAATTTTTTATCTTACCAAAATGTGGACATTGGTGTTGATGTCAAGTAAATAGAACTGAATAAATTGATCAACTGAAATGAAAATGATCAAGGAGGTTGCGGTTTGGAAAGAACCAGAATTATCATTAACAGGTACCAGAAGCTTAACCATCTATGGTTTATGATCAAGTGTGGTTTGAGAGCGGAAAACACACTCAGGAGGAACTAATAAAGAACAGGGAAGCTTTAAAAAAACAAGCATGACACACTCAGTCCACATAAGTTCTGATCTTAGGTGACTGATGACGACCTAACTGGGAGAAATACTCCCGCACCAGTTCTGTCACTGGGATTTTGAAGCCCAATGCTTTGCCTGTTTCCCACATACATTCCTCTAATTTCTCCTACTCACTCTAATTCTCTATCCCTAATCCCTCGCCCCATCACAACTTCCAATGCCTCTGTGGTGTCCTGCCAACCCAAATCACCCAAATCTCTACATGATGCACCAGCATTTTCCGGCATCACTCACCTGTCACTCACTAGAACCTACGCCCTGCCCCAAACCCAATAAACCTCTGAAACTGTATGTTACTCTAACTTCTACAACTGCCCTGACAAGCAACAAAACTCTTTTTTTCATACAAAAACACAGAAAACACAGAAGAATTGCTAGAAATACCACAAAAAGAAGAATGGCTTGATGTTTTCACGGAACACAACCTGAACAACAAATGGAACAAATTTTTCAAAATAATTTATACCCATCTAGACTCTGCTTTCCCTCTAATTAAAAGACAATTAAAATGTAATATGAGAAAACGAATTTAAGTTACCATAAGAAGTCATTAATCTTCAAGAATGCATTAAAGATTACTTTGGACTCTTCAAAGCAACAAAATTAACTTATTTTAAGGAACAATACAACAAGAACAAAAAACTATATAGCAAATTTATTCGAAATCTAAAATTAATGCAAATAAGCTATAAAATTAATAAGGCTAAAAACAAAACTGAAGGTTTCACAATTAAGTAATTTCAATTTTCTCAGTAAACAACTCCTTCACTATACTATATGTCTTAATTATAGACAATCATTACAACTACAGAATTATTAGTTCGCAATTCATCCTTTATTACATTTGGTTATAGGTTGCCAACATTTCGAGGTGTATTCACCGCTTCATGAGGGCTTGGATTGTATGAAGATAATCAAGTTAGACATCACTTTAGAATCACATTGAAACCAGTTGCATTTCAGTTCCATATCACTTTAAAATTTAAAATATTTTGGAAGGTTGACAGTTTAACCTTCTCTGTCAAGTAGTTCATCAATATATGATGTTTCTCATATTGTGGTTATACGAGATAGTCTTCAAAACTGCTTGATAGAGAAGGTTGAACTGTCAATTTTCAATTGAGGTCTCACAAATGTGTGATAGATTTTAATTACTATGCTACAGATATTCGTATTTTGTTATATTAACAAGTTTTAGTATCGGCTTATATTGACATGATGTCTTGGCACATAATACAGCTTCCGGCAGCAGTTGGTGACCTACTACAATAACAGTTTCGATTTGTAGTGGAAAAGATTGTCCAAAGTGCGAGCAGAAATTAGACGCCAAAAATTGGCAAACTCCTCGATTTTTTTTTTCAGTGCCTTCCAGTGTGCAATCATTGCTAATAATTTGACAGGACATATAAGTAGCCAATATGTTTCAGTACAAAAAAAAATCAGAACCACTTTTGACCTGCGTTTGTTCAAAGTTCCCTTGTCAGTACAAAGGGAATGTACTGTCCGTCAAGAAGACTAGATCACAGCTCTGTGGGGAAGTTTCTGATATGTTCTTTATAAATATAAGATCTTGAAGTGATTTAAAATGAGATGAATTATCTAAAGGATGAGAAAATTCACTCTCAAAGTCAAATGATGTAATCTGAACCCGGTGTACGAATGATGATGAGATAAAACATTAATGAATATTAAGAATTTGATCAGCAATATTTGCACACAAAAATTTGCATGTAACATTGATCCTACTGAAGTAATGTTTGTGATGAAGATGAATGAAACTGACATGGAGGAAAAACTCTATTTTAAGATTTGAATCTCTGAAAACCATTTCATACACTTATTTTCAACTGAAAATAAACATTTGCATGTGTTCATAAAAATGATGAGGAAACGTGTCTCCATCATGGGTCATTTTTAACGCTGTGGCAGTTAAGACTTCAAGGAGGACAAGGAAGAGTTTATCTAATGGTTTGGTGCTTTGGCAAGCGAATGACCTTGCACACTTCACAAGTCATGCCTCTTGCTGATAAGATTTGGTTCTAGCCGTAAAATAAGTAACGGGTGTTTGTTGTGCCATGTTATTAATTTACATTTAATCCTTAATAGTTTAAGCAAGCCCAAATAGTTAAAAATACTAGCAATGTGTATTAATACATGATGTTGAGGTACAATTAAAGAGCAAACATGATCAATTAAAATAAAATAATTTTTCAATTTAAATTTTTCTGTTAGGCAACCACAAAAGTTTTAATGTTGTAAGTAATGAATCCTCCCTGAACATTACATGAGCTTCATGTCTTAATTCTTTTAGAATTATATTAAGGAAGTCAAACTAATTTGAGGACCATTGTCTAAAAATTAAGTTATTTTTTATAAAACTTTCTGTTGAATTTTTAGAGACATCATTTTCTTCCTGTTTTGAATTTACAGAAGAAATTAAATTGTTTACATAAATATTATTATCAATTACATGAGGAATAAGAGGATTAAATATTAAGAGATATAGCATGTGATAAAAGAATTGTGAATGAATGTGATGAAGAATTAAAAAAATTATATTAAAAAAGGCCAGGATTAAAAATCAACTGAATGACTTGGTTTTGTATGTAATTATGAATAATTTCAGAGCAAGATTTAAAATATGCTGGATCTTTCTGAAATTTCTCGTCTAAAGATAGAAATCTATTATGTTGACGAGCCCTAAAGCCCCACAAAAAAAAAAAAAAAAAAAAAAANCATAACTATCTCCCAAATTAGTTGAATCACAGGGAAAGGGCAAAGAAACTTCATGTACACCATTTGGTAGAATTTTATGAGTTTGTTGGAAATGGTTTTAGACAAACATTTCTTCTAAACTAATTGATTCAAAGCAAGGAAGGATAGATTCAAATTTCCAGAATCATTTTATAGATTCATGGATAGTAAGATTACAATATGATGTGTTGGACATAATGTCCTCATGTTTCCAACCCACCCTGTACCCTAAGACTCGTTTGAGTAATATAATACCAGAGGAAAGATTTATTTTATCTCCCTGAATAATATAAAAAAATCAGCTCCCAGGAGAACATTCACCCTCTCTGGTGAAAGGGTCACACATCAGCTAACTCATCTTTGGTAGGAATTATTCTTTGTTGCATCACAGTTCCGGATATTTTGGTAAAATTGTGTCAACAACATTAAAATTTAATGATTTCTTCAACACCGAATCCTTAGAAAGAATTGTGGCTTCTGTGACACCATGAAATTCAGATGAAAGTGAAGTAATGCCACCTATATTTGAAGATATTTTCTTAACATCAAGCTAAAAAATAGAACATAATTCAAATGAAATTAAATTGACTTGAGACCCACTGTCCAGGAGGGCAGTAGCAAAATGGTGATTATCAACTGAGGGTATTTGTATTACAATTGAAGCTGTTGGCAAAATGTTTGTTTGTGTGCATTTACTATTAATTTGAAGAAGTGACACTAGCAAACCATTCATGGCCACAGGGGATACAACAGAAGGATGTTGAGATGGATTACTTCCACCTGCTGTTAAAGAGTCAGCCTTGTCAATATGTACTGTAGAGTGATGAGACAAGTTACATTGTCTACACTTCCCTGTGGAACATCTGTGGTTTGGTGTGTTGACAGCAAGACAATTCAAACACAAGTTGAATTTTTTTCACCCTCTCGAGCCTCTGAGAAGGTGTTTTATCCAAGTAACTAGAACATTGATACAACGTGTGTGATTCATAGCATAAGATACACGATATGAGGTTAGGTTTGTTGAAAAAAGGTTTATCAAAACTAGGTTTATGCTGAGTTAGGCTTGCTTGTTAAAAACAGGTTAGGATTTACTGAATTATTGGTCGATGCATTAAAAACGTAAGAATTTTTAGATTTAGATTTTTTTTGTGGGGCTTTACGGCTCGTCAACATCTAGGTCAATAGAGCCCTATTTGGATTTATTAAATATCCGAGGTTTTAAAACTTTGTCAGATTTAGATGGATTACCTTCTATATCATTGGATGTTGCCTGACTTGTTAGGATAGTAAAAAAATTCTTCAACAGAAAGGCGAACGGGATGGCGCAGTCGGTAGGCGCATTTGCGCGCTGAGCTCAAGGTCCCGGGTGCGAACCCCGGTCTCGTCTCCCATTTTCATTCGATGTAACATGATTAATCTGTTACTTGGCGGTGAGGTTCACCGCAATCTAAGAGGTTTCTATGTCTATGAACATAGTTTAATTTACATCATATTGCATGGTTCTGTAAAATATTATGTAATAGGTATTGTGTATATAAATGTATGTATTTAATAAAATAATGTAAATTTATGTAAAATATATAAGTGTCACGAATTTATATTTTGTAATATGTATACATTGAATATGTTTGTATTACTTTAATTTATAATGTAAGTCCCCCAAGGGACTTAAATCTAGTAAGTACGTGTTTGGCGAACACGGGGCCCCGAGCTGAGTCTGGCATTACTTCCACTTACTTGTGCGAGGGTCCTTCCTTTCTCTTTCCTGACCTCCCTTGGTCACCTCTTGTTCTTTTCGATCCCGACGCTATTAAGGCTAGGGTATCTTTCATTT
>NNCF01132103.1:27050-38111 GCA_002313205.1 Laupala kohalensis
AAGTAATGCCAGACTCAGCTCGGGGCCACGTGTTTGCCAAACACGTACTTACTAGATGTAAGTCCCCTGGAGGGAAGTAGGTCATGGAAGTAATTTATATTGATAACACAGGTCTGCAAGTAAAAAACTTCATAGGATTTTTATACATTTTCTTATAGATTTTAACTTGGTAAAAACGAAAAAAATACAAAAAACTTCTATCACGTCAATTTTTTTTGTTACACTCAAGTTTTTTTTTGTATTTAGTCTAACATTGCTAATTAACTTAAAATTTCGAATCATTTTTTTATGTAAATAATGGCTTTAAAACTAAGACTCCAAAGCCTTAAAACTGAGGTTGAGCATGTTTCGACATGTTATATTGTGTAATAGGAATAAATATAAACAATATTTTGTTAGATTACATCATGTTTCAACGAGCTAAATAAGTTCAGTATCTTGCTGACCATCTAATGCCACACTCAGCTTATATCCAGCATTCGAACTACTTTGCTTGTGTTTTTGTTTTTGAAATATGGCTCACAGTGGTTGTGTATTTTTTTCTGACACCACCTTGTATGTTTGTGGATAATACACAAAGAAACATAAATGAGTTTGTGGAAAAAGTTAATTTTGCGTTTTTCAAATTTAAACTTGGAGATAAAGTCAAATCATGGGTTCCACATAAGGTGTGCAGAAGATGCAAGGAGAATCTTCGTTTGTGTTTTAAGGATAAGAAAAACTCATTTCGTTTTGGCATTCCGATGACATGGCGTGAATAACAAAAGAGTGAAATCTGGTTTATTGTAATGATGTTCATGGGCTCATGAAGTGCATTGAAATGGAATATTTCATCAGAATGGCAAATATTCATTAATTCTTCGAAAACTAGCCTTAAAGCAGTGCTTACTCACACCGCTCCAGATCGCGATGTTTTCATCGGTTAGCATAAGTCCACGGCAGACAGTTGGGGTAGTCTCCTCAAGGTCGATCGCATCGTAGTCTTCTCGCTGCTATCTCACTCCGAATATATCTGCCTCTTTCTGTCATTGTACATTTTCTTCGGCTGGACAAAGCGTAGTATGGAGCCTCAAAGAGAGGAATGACGCTATTCGCTGTTCACGGTCACATGTTATCTAAGAGCTACTGCGCACCCAAAAACCATCATTCACTGCTATACGTCACTTCATATTACGTACTTGGGGTAGAATTTTCAAGTTGAACTTTCACAAACTTCCCGATAAGCTAGGAAATTTAAATTCTGCTCCATTCTCCTAATAATACAATACCTAGAACACACTACGTAGATTACACTACTCTGAGGGCAAAAACCCTTCAGGACTCAAACTACTGAAAAACACACAGCTACTCGCGCGGCGCACTTAATGCGCAATTATTATTTTTTCGTGTTTTGTCACGTATGTCTCCGCGGAATTTTTACAATACTTGATATGTATGACGTGTACACATTTTAAGTAAAGAAATATTACCATTTATAGTTATAGAATAAACTAAATCTTCCGAATTTTCAGTTACAATATTAAAAAAGAATTGAAATGCTGTTTGAGGAAACACAAGGTTTTGTGAATTATTGCATAAATTCAAATCCAACGAAAAAGATTTCACATAGGTCTGTTTACTATTAGCAAATACGTTATTCACTTTTGTTTCTCACATAAAATACAGAGTTAAAAGGACGTTGCCAATATTTTTTTTACACATCAAAATTTTATGCATGACGAGCATGTAGTTGTAATTACGTTAATTAGACGCTAGGTTTTTAAGAAGCTGCCTTGTGGGGACCCTTGTTTGCTGGAATGTAGGAGGACTGTTTATACCCAGAGTATCTTTCATTAGTGCTCAGACTAGTGAACGCGGACTTTTCCGAGTAGCTCTAGTCACACAGCAGTTTACACACATTTGGTCACAAGCTACACAAGTTTGCTCCGATTTTCTCTATGTGCTCGAGGTTGAGGGGTTCAAAAACTTCAAAAATATTTATCATATTTCTATCAACTCCCGATACACAGAAAAGCTATAACCATCCTCCAAAATGGCGTCTGCAACTCAAATGCTTTCCAAGAAAAGAGCAGTAATTGAATTTCTTTTTGGACATTTTTCGTTTTTTCGCAAATAACTAGAAAATGGAGCAATAAAAAAATGCTATTTCATAAATTTTTATTAAAATCTGCGTCGATTTGGTATGTTACATCTAAAATACCGTCAACGGGTTTCAGTTCTGGGCATATTAGAAAAACACGTTTTTAAAAATATTTCACACAAATAGTTTTTTGAATGGTTCTTAAATTTGTCCAGAACTTTAGCACGTTGACGGAATTTCACTTATAATATACAAATTCGACGAAGATATTAATAAATTGAAATTTATGTTATAGCAATTTTTCTTTAAAAAGAAAAGGAAGAAAAGGAGTTATGTGCGAGAAAAGGAATAAATATCCGAAATTTTCGAAGGTTTTGAACCCCCCTACCATCTCGGGAACAAATTGGTATAAACTTCAAATCACTCTTCTTACTTTTGTAAGAAGGGACCATTTCCAACTTTCCGCGAATTAAAGGGAGACACGGCCATTTTATTGGCCTTTGTTTCGTGACCTACAAGGAAGGTATTCGTAGCACCCAGAGCAACAGCTCAGTGCGCCGCCAGAGTCCTCAATTGTTCAATTACTCCAGTATCAATTTACTCCAGTATCAATTTACAGCTATTTTCTTTGGACTCACTACAAAGACGATTCGATAAATTATTAACATCCGTCTAGAGGCATCCATCTTCTCAATTTTCCCCAAAACAACTTCCTCTTTGCTTTTTCTTTTATTCTTTAATTTTTCTGTCAAAAACAGTTTAAGAATTCGGTGATGTCTGTATTCGAATCATATTACCGACTATTGAGAAATGGACTCTTATCGGATTTCGACAAAATTCCACAGTATGTTTTAATAATTTAATGGCCTATTAATACGTCAACTTCAGAAAACCTCATTAAATGGAAAACATCCCTACTGTGCCTTCACTAACACGTGATAAAAATACGAGGCGTGTTCGATAAGTAATGCAACACGTTTTTTCACCTCCAATTTTGGATTTCAAAAACTAAAATTTGTTTGGGACATCCTTAAACATTCCCGCAACATCTCATATTTCCATCAACTCCCGATAGACAGAAAAGCTATAACCATCCTCCAAAATGGCGTCTGCAACTCAAATGCTTTCCAAGAAAAGAGCAGTAATTGAATTTCTTTTGCCGGAAAACTACATCACAAATATGCTTAGACGTTTACGGAATGTCTGCGAACACTTGGCAATGGACAAAAAAAAACGTACGAGGAGAAACGTCTGTCGTCAACAGAACAAGGAGAAGGAAATCTGTCTCATCTCTCACGTGCAGTCAGCTGTGACGCCCGCAAAGTCGGAACGTGTAAAAACTAAAGCACTGTAAGTACTGGTATTCGCATGCGCCATATTGGATCTAGCATGCTGTCAAAAAATATCGCTTGTGTAGCGCTTGTAGAGATAGGAAGCACGCCGCATGAATTTTAGGAATTTATTACTTTTTGAGGAGTTATTGAAGAACAAAATATATCGTAATTATGTTGTAAATAGATTCTGGGTCTGATTGTCGTACGGAAATATTACAATTAGATTTGTTTTAGTTTTTATAATCGCGTGAATTTGCGTTGGGTCTTAACCAAGAAGACTGGGAGTTTGAGTGTCAAGGCAAATTATGACGTTACAATTCATATTAGTTTTGTTTTATCAATATTATACTGTATTATTGTATTAAACTATGTCGACATTATTATAGAGTTATAGGTTTTTCCATTAGCAGAACCTCTATATGTTACAAATTTGAATTGGCAATTTAATACAATGATGATTCTTTAACATCCAAACAATTCTCACGTAAAAATTTGACCATGATTTATAGTAATTTTCTGTTAACTAAAATGTATTCAATTCTACTTGTCTATTTGTCAACAGATATCCGAAAATAATTTGGTGATACTATAGTGAGTAATTATTCGTAGACACAAATGTTAACGTTAGATAAATATTCTTTTTTATGCAGCACTTCTTTCTCTAACAATAAAATTAATGTAAAATATTTTTTCAAATCTATCTTCTCATGCATTTCTCAAAAGGGCGCTAGCTTCTTCAGATCCAAAATGGCGCATGCAAATACTTGTACACACAGAGCCTCAGTGGACACCCGTATTCGAGGTAATTGACGAATAACAATCAAAGAACTGTGTTCATATTGACATATCTCTTGGTAGTGTTGGCACACTTGTTCACCATTTAGTGTATTCGAAGGTATGCACTAGATGGGTTTCCTCGCAGTGTAACTGAAGAGCATAAAGATCAAAGAAGGAACATCTGTACCGAATTGCTTGCTCGTTATGAGGCAGATGGCGACGATTTCTAGTCAAACATTAACACAGGCGATGAAACATGGATTCACCACTTCCAATCTGAAATAAAAAAACGGCAATCCATGGAGTGGCAGCACTTAACGTCTCCACAACGACTCTGAAGGGGTTGTTCTGTTCGATGTCCTCCCTTGTGAACAAACGATCAACTCCGACGTCTTAGGAAACTGAAGAAACGATCCCAGCGTGTACGCACTTCACCACAAAAACGCAATGTCATGTACAAGTCTGCGCACACGAGAAGAGATCACAAAACTTCGGTGGACTATTCTTCCACATCCTCCCCACACCCCAGATCTCGCACCTTCTGACTTCCATCTCTTTGTTCCATTGAATAATGGACTCCACTACAGTAATGATGGAGAAATTATTGATGCATCAAGAACGTGACTCGTAGAGCCACAGACCTTAGAGTGGTACCATTACGGCGTATAGATTATTACATTTAGGTGGCGTAAGGCCATAGAATTGAACGTTGGAAACTAGGGTTTTATATCCAAAGAATTGGAAAATAATATGGTGTTTTCAAATCCTTAATAAAACCAACCCGCTTTGAGAAGAAAAAGAGTTGCATTACTTATTGAACGTCATTCGTATATTGGTCGAAACAAATTACGTTAAGTAATTCATAAACTTTAGTGAATACATTGATGACATTGTTCAGGCGACGCTAGGTATCAACACTAGAATGATGTCGGAAGGTGGGTACATTGAATAACACTTTTGTCATATGAAAATGAATGTTATTGATACATAATGATTGTTTATTTCCAGATATGTTAACTGGACTCAGACAAGAGCGAACGAAAAGTTCATGGAATCAGTTAATGAAGTGTATCCCTCACGATTGCAGCTGATACACATTGCAAAGACGGAAGTAGAGTTATAATAAAGATTGTGGAGGAGAACAGAATATGACTCAGATGTTTGTAAGGTTAACAATGAGAAAATGAAATAATTTTGTGTCACGAAATTTAAAGTATTATACATTCCATGCTGTCATTCCGCATTATAATGAATAAGTCCTATTGCGACTGTTGAACACATTACAAATATGCTATGCATTCATTATTATATTTTTTATCTACCTTCTTTACGTAACTCCAACAGCTGTATGAATATATTGTTCACTTTTAAAGAATTTACCATAAACATTGAAACTTTATTATTGCGTTTCTACACATCACTGAGAACATACATTAAACACAAATAATTTTCATTTCACTTTTCTAAGGGTCTTTCTTTCTTGTACTTTGTTCTTTTATACAATTAAAAAAAAATCCTCTCACAAACACCGTATGCATATCACAGACGTGGAAAAACATGACGAAAAGAGCAAAGTAATTTAAAATGTGAGTCAGCCAATGGTACTTAAATTATAAGGTTTAAATGACTTGGATGTTCAACGTTAATTTTACACCATCTTATGTCGTTATAACCATAGAGCTCATTTAAAAATCTCAAAAGGAGCAGTGAATTGCAAAATCTCAAACTAATAAGAAATAATGGCATTGGTTATTATTCTTTGTGATATCAGATCCATATATCCCTCCATAATGTTCGCTTTGGAAAACTTGTTCCTAACGACAAAAATCATGCACATTGCTGTTTGTTTTCAACATTCAAAAGTATTAAAAATCAATTATTTACTTTCATGAGTTCGATTGTGCTTCAATTACGCAAGGATTAGTCGCATTTTCGTTCCTATGAATTCGCATGTGACTTTTCAGTTGACGTATATGAGCAAATGATTCGTTACAGATAATACACGTTACAGGTTTCTCACCATTGTGGGTAAGGACGTGTCTTTTCAAGTGATTTCTCTCACGAAATGATTTATTACAGATGTTACAAGAGTAAGGCTTCTCTCCAGTATGAACTCTCATGTGTCCATTAAGGGTAGGTAACAGACGAAAAGCTTTCTCACAAACGCAACAAATGTACGGTTTCTCTCCGGTATGAGATCGCAGATGTAACGTAAGGCCAGTTTTTGTACTGTAAGATTTCTCACATTCGCTACAAGCATATGGTCTCTCTCCTGTGTGAGTACGAAAATGTGACTGAAGCGTGTCCTTAGTACGGAAAGATTTTAAACAAACTCTACAAAGGTGAGGTTTCTCTCCAGTGTGAGTTAGTATGTGCCGCTTTAGACTACTTGATGCATTAAATGATTTACTACAAATAGTGCAAACGTATGGTCTATATCCTGAGTGAATTCGCATGTGTACCAACAAATTAGGATGTGCAGTAAATGATGCATTACAAATATTACATTGGTAAGGTTTCCCAACACTTCCAACCAATTGCAGTTTATGATTTGGTTTTTGGTAAAACAATGCTTCACAGTTGTAACGAATATGCCTCTCAATGTGAATTCTTGCGATGTCAGAACTACGTGTTGACTCGGAAGGCGAAGCATGGTTCGCTTTATCATATTTACCAGAGGGAGAAATGAGAAGTTCTTCATATTTCTTTCTGAAATGGAGAACACATTGCGTGCAATTCAAAGGATCGTGATATTGAGAACTGTTCTTCTCTTCGACAACTTCCTTAGGAGGTTCAGTACTCTTGCATGGCATTCCAAATGGATCATCCAAACCTGAAAAGAGGGAAGTCTGTTTTCAAATTTTCATATCAAGTGAAAATACCAAAAAATATTAATGATATATCCAGATACATACAGAAAGCATAATAAAAAATCTTTCATGAGTACAACTGCCGTAGAGAAAAAATCTTACTTGGTGTTGATGAGCAAAATTGAATTGCCTTTTAATTACTCCAAGCATCGTAGGCAGAATGGGCAGCAAGGACATTTTAATTTTATTATTTTATATTATTCTTATTTCTATTC
Source organism: Laupala kohalensis (assembly GCA_002313205.1). Classification (NCBI taxonomy): domain Eukaryota; kingdom Metazoa; phylum Arthropoda; class Insecta; order Orthoptera; family Trigonidiidae; genus Laupala; species Laupala kohalensis. Next base: position 34,327 of record NNCF01132103.1, read on the forward strand.
TTAATTTAGGGATGCGCATGACTTTTTTAAAATAAAAGTCAGCCTATGTTCATCCCTGGAGATCTAAACTATCTCCTAGTTAAAATTTCATGACGATCGGTTCAGTGGTTTAGTCGTGATCAGGTAACAAACAGACAGACACACTTTCGCGTTACGCATTTATACATATTAGTATGGATGTCAAGTATTTATAAATCAAAATTCTGGCCACAAGCTCACTTCTTACCTAGTTTGTTTTCATTTTCTATATTTANTTGAAAATAATATGGACGTATTAGTTTGGTACCAAAGCAATTGGAATGGGACTATCCTTTCCATTTAATATATTCTAGGGCAAAGAAGCACACTGCACATTTGAACCTATTTCTATTTCTTATACGATGGGCAACAACGAGTTTGGGCAACCTGTATGTAGATATTTATGTTCACAGAGAAAGGTTCTATTCGTTTGTTTTTTTCCAAATGATTGTTATCGGGAGTGAATAAAGTCAGAATGAGAGCAGTCTAGTAGTGCAGCTGTATTTTAAACGCTGCTACCAGACACGAATATTTAGATTCATTTCACTCCATATAAAAGGATTGAAATGAATGCGACGGAGCGTTCGATCATTTTCACAAAGAATAAAAGTCTCGCAAATGTCAAGTTTGTTATGAACCCTCAGGCTGAAGTCACACGAACAGTAAAAGTGTCGTCGTGTCGGACGACACATTGAACGCACGTTTTCAACGGGGCACAGGAACAACAGACTGTGTCGTCCGTACGGCGCATGCGCAGACTGACCCACTGTGCATGCATTTCTCTGGATCCCTCCAGCACGCTTTCGGATTCAGTTCTTCAAAATATAGAAATTGAAGACAAATTTCACATAGGGAATATATTTTGCATGTTAAAGGATGAAGAATTTTTTTATTACTTTCCCGTATTAAAATCATCTTGCGATGAATTATCAGAGAACAGAAGTAACGTAAAACTACGTTGTTCGTGATTTAGACACCAAATGAATATCAGAAGATTAAAATATGCATGTTCTTATAATTTTCATTCATTTATTTCATGGTGCCTTTAAATTAGTAACTGTCACAAATAGGGACAGCAATCTTCTACAAAATTTAACTAAGTCATAAATTCCTACTTTTTGGGAACTTAAAACGGGCTGTGGGAAAATACCCGGGACTAATTTCCACGTTTTATCTTCCCTCCTACTGGTAATATATCCGATCCACGTCACTACCCTGGGACGGAAATACAACGAAATGTATTGTACAACTTTCCTTGCATTATTAAAGGGATTTAAACCCTTAACAAAAAAGTGTAATCTTTTAATGTTGTCCACATTCAATTTATCGTTCTGACCCCTGCGTACTTCGAATTCGTTCTTGTGTTGTAACTCCGTAAATCGTATGATCAACCTTCAACATCGATCGATATCGGCAGTTCGATACGTGATCGACCTGTGACGTCACGACGTGGCCCGCGGTCCTATGCCATCGCTGCGAACATGCTTACGACTTTGGACTTTCATTCTCATTGACTCGCTCGCCCATTTGTCATCTCGCTCTCAAGCAGACGACTTCTCCAAATCGTCCTCGACGAGACGCCACGCATGTCTCGTTTGCTTCTTCACAACACGCGCTTGTCAAACACAACAAGCCACGCTTTCGACCGTCATTCGCTACACCGTGGAGCCGGTCCTTCAACATCAACTAAAACTTCTGCGTAAATCATCACCTCAACATCACTCCAGCCGTCCGATCCACATCACGGCTGAACCACGAGGCACTTGGAGAATCACGTCATCATTTCATCGCTGCACCTCATCCAGACTTCATCGAGCACTCAATTTTGTATCATTCTAATTCCTCATTTTAATGATTTATTTTGCAAGTTGAAATTTCATGTTATTAAATTCTTTTGTTGGCATTTAATCTCATAACTCACATCTCATCCACCTTCAAATTTCTTGGTCCTTCGAAAACTCTTATCACAACACCCAAATGTACTTAAATTTTCCTTTAAATTCTGTTCATAATTGTTGAAAAAAATAAACCATGGTCTTCAAAAATTGTAATAAAATTAATCTTTTTTATTTGTAATGATACTGTAATTAATGAACGTTGTGTGTGCCAAGATGAGAAAGTATATCTTTGAAACTGTAGAAACAATATATAATTAAAATGATGTGAGCATTTTCACTAACATCCTTCCGGAAGTTATCTTGAACATAGATATTTGATGGAGAAAGTAATTAGATATCAAACGTGCTGGAGGTATTTCGAATTGTTTAGTGGAGTGTGAGTGGGAGCTTCTAACTGTGCAGATTCTTTCCGTAGGAGGTAAGTTGAAACAATATTTCTTTTACTAGCGTGTTCATGTATATTAAGAAGGTCATTTAAAATTGTTCTTATCAATTACGGTGTGAATATTAATGAAGGGGACAACTTCAGGGGTCGATATCTGACAGAAAAAGGAAGAAAAAAGTTCATATCAACATATGGTCAGTTCGTAATGAATCGGTTGAAGAAAAGGGTGCCAATCGAGTTCACCTACCTCCCGTTTGGGGATGTCTCAGGTCTGCCGGAGTTAGAACTGAAGAGTGAAAATGGCGAACGGGTGTAGTGGTTAACACCCCTGCGATCAAAGCAGGAGCCCTAGTTTCACCTTTTTTACCTGGCTGAAAGTTATCGCGAATCCTCTCCACGTGTAAGGTACACTAAAGAAATATATAAATGCAGTTAATATGTTAAACTACTAACACAAGAAAAAATGTGATTATAATGTTTATACAAGATATATCACCAAGAAAAAAGTCAAGACAAATTCCTTGATGTCAGCCGATTTCCCTCAAAGATAGATTGATTTGGTTTCTTTTTATTTGCAGCACGAACTGCTTTCTAATAAACATAATTCAACTGATTCACATATAAAAGGCTAATCGCATTTAAGAAGATTGATATCATTGTCACTAGACAATGCGTATGAAACAGTAAAACTTTACAAAAGTTCAATATCCACGTGCCGCTCCACATTCCGAAGGACGTAAAAGATTTTGAAGGTTTCGTTGGTCAGCACAAGTGCTTCAAGATTGAATTTCGTGGTCATATAACTTTGGGCAATAAGCAGATTTCCTTCCATAAGAATACATTTTGAGAGATTGGAAAGAAAATTTGGTGACAGTTTGTTTCAAGTTAGCTTAGCTTTTTTATTAAAGTTATAATATACAAGTCCAGTCCCCTTTTATTATTAAACACTGAGAAGCAGTAGTCGTCGGGTAATCATCATGGTTATAAGCTGTTGTGCTTATAAATGCGCGGAATGTTATAAAAAAGAGGCAAAGATCACATGATCACATGGATCAATTCTTTGTGTGTTATAAAATACAACACACAGACAGCGATGGTCTAGTGGTAGCATCTCCGCTTCCACGATCACGCTGCGCGGTTGAGTGTGGGTTCAAGCCTTGCTCGACCTTACTGAGCTTTTTGTTTTTTCTGGGGTTTTACGGCTCGCCGACATCGAGGTCATTAGAGCAAGTACCACAGATGGAATGAGGTTCACCGCTGAAGAGATGACCAGGTGTAAGATAGCAGTGGCCAATACGAAGGCGTATAAGGACTACTTCTACCCAGGTCTTAACGGAGTCTTTTACCTTCCTCAGCTTGAAGGTGCGAGTTTGCCATTCGGCTTGCCATGTCCCAAAAAGAGACGATCTTATGACAACCTTTGAATCTGAAGTAGGAAACGATGAAAGGTCAAGGACTGTCCCCTGTGTTCCCCGCTTCGCTGC
>NNCF01132110.1:4586-27602 GCA_002313205.1 Laupala kohalensis
AGAAATTGCAAGTTAGCGAGGGGATGGGGAAGGCGACCCAACCCGACCAAATAAACCCAGATGTGCGAAAGGTCGAAACAAGAGACAGCTTGTTTGAAAGATCGTTGAAAGTAAAACATCGTTGCAAGAAAACGTTAGAAGCCCTTTAAAAATTTCCCAATCAGAGTCGAGGCGTAAGAACGGGGAATCGTTTTGGCATTGGAAGTTTCGATCACGTGGGATTTAAAATTTTGAAGATTTTTTGGGAGAAGAGTAGGCAAGAGGAGGGATAAAGCCCATTTAAGGAATGGCAAACAAAATTTCAGTCTCACTTATGTTTCGCAGATAGCTCACACATGTTCGTCGGAGATCGCTCATTCACTCGTGTCGCTCAGATAGCTCACGTTTTTTTTGTTGTCGGAGATCGCTCATTCATGTGTTTTGGATCGCGAATGTTTGTCTGATATATTTCTCAGATGTTGCTCAGTATTTCTCGATATTTTTGGTATGTTTCTGATGTCGCTCTGATAGCTGATACTGCTCAGATTTGAAGTACGCTGTTTTACAAAACTATGTTACGCAAATGTATGTACGATTATTCTGATTGGACTACAGTAAATGAATAAGAAAATATCACTTTTAAAAGATTGCAAATATATATTTCAAAATAAAAATATTGTACTAATTTATGCATCTCTATCATAAGCTTTCTGAAAGTTTGTGTCAGTTAACGACAGAGACAAAATCTGACGTAATCTAATCATAAAATGATTTGCAACAAAAATATATGAACAACATCATCATCATCACACTTCAACTCTTCATTTACGTTATTTGTGTGATTTTCTCCCTCCTGTTACACATTAAAGAAGGTAGATATTTTGGGACGTATGCGTATTAACGTAAATTATTATTTTGATAAATGGATATCTTTACTCTACATGTTATTGTATTGTGAAAGGAGTTTTATGTATTCATAGGCTTCATAGCACCTAGCGCAGAAGGGATCGTCAGTATTTGTTTTGCGACCATCCACCATCGAGGAAGTTTGGTTCATGACTTCGTTGAAGGGGGGGGGGTTGATAACTTATATTTCAAATCCATACTAATATATAAGTGCGAAATGTGAAAGTGTTTTTGTCTTTTTGCTACCTTTTCAAGGCTAAACCACTGAACCGATCGCATTGTAATTTGGCAAGGGGATAGTTTAGATGCTCAGGAAGAAAACAGACTAGTTTTTATTATATGTATGAAAAGAAAGACAAAATGCTACCTGAGATGCTGTGAAGAATAGAGATACTTCACATGTTTGACATAATATTCATGTAGTGGATTCATTAATAGTGACTTGGACCCCAATTGAGGTAAGAGAAGGCGACAGGGAGGCAAACCGCCATAGAACGCCTGTGTATGGAGTGGGAAGGAAGGATGAAGTATATATATTTAATTGAAAAAGAAAAGTTTAAATCATAGATATCAGGGCCTATCAGATATACAGTGAAATAATTCCTTTAAATACAAGTTCAGCACATTAAATACCCCTAATTAAGAATGAAGTGAACTTGGCTAATTGGGGACGTTTCGATTGATTAGTTTCTCTTACGGAAAAATTTACGTTGCTTGCTCAAGGATGGTTTCATCCAAGGATTTATTATTCTTGCTGCTGGAGGTGAAACTCAAAATCGTGTATACAGTCGAGTTTCGTATTAAATTAGTGTTATTATGAATTTGTAAAATTTGAATACTCAAAATTGGTTTTTAAAAACCAGTAAGTAAAATTATTTTGATTTTACAATATGGATAGATATTATTTTTCCTGATTAGAAGAGGATTTGTCTAAGAAAAATCGGGCAACGCCGGGTAATCAACAAGTATAAAATATTTTACATTATATTTCTCAACCAAATGTTACAATTTAGCTTCAATCACAGAGGTAGATATTTTATTCATATAATTCAAAGTGCGAGATGTTTCAAGAAACAGAAACACTCTTTCCTTGGTCTGCCGATAAAATTCATCCAGCCACCAGTGGATCATGACTTATGGCTCACTTTCTATTGGAGCCAATAGGAAGACACACGACAGCAGTTAATATTTGGTTAATTGTTGCGCTCAATTAATATTTGGTTAATTGTCCGTGACCTTATCACTACCCAGAGACTTTGTTAATGTTATGTTTAAAGTTATTTATCCTTAATTTTTTTTAAATTTCTTCAATTGTTTATTTTGTGTAATTAATTTATTAACAAATGGTCAATTAACACTATTTTATGCTGACAAGGAAATTTAATTACAACTTTTAAAAAATCAGAAGGGTACCGTGCACTCCGAACTCCTTTTCTCCCTGGCTTTGTGCCTGACTGTGATGTAGATTAATGATAATACCAGACAAGTAATGCGTGATATTTGAATAATCAGTTTTTAATATCCAATAATGACTAAATTACTATAATATTTCGGTAAATTACCGCTTTAGTTTTAGAATTTTCTTACTTCATTATCCACATTTTTTTTCTCATCATTTGTTTACTTTTCGATCCTTTCATCCCTCAAAATTCAATTAAAGCGTACTTCACTTATTAAATAAAACTCCGCCTCTACGATTTTTGACAAACAGTTATAACTTTATACCCCTTCGCATTTATAGTTGATTCATTAATAGTGAACCTGAAGAACACTCGTAATTCGTAATACTATTTACAAGTTCTAAATTATATTTTCTGATAAAAACAACTCAATAATTTCCAAATGAATGGATTGCTTTAAAATTCTACGAACTAAAACTATAAATTATAGATTAGTTATATTTTGATTCGAAAGATATATTTTTGTATTCTTAAGTACCTTATTACGAAGTATGATACGAAATAATATATTGTGGCACAAAAATTAATCCCAACATTATTTGGTGTGCACTGTTACTATCCATACATTTGACTTAATGGTTCTCCCGTGCACATTCAGTTTTTATTTCCCTTCACTCTCTTACGAGTATCGTGTGTTAACAAAGTATTTTATTGTTGCTTTACCATCGACACACGGAGAAAATATGTGATAACTTTCAGACATATAAAAATTGCGACGAGTCGGGAATCGTACCCGGTACTCCTGCTCGATCGCAGGGGTGTTGACCCCTACCACCCAGACCTAACTTCGGATGACCTGAGATAAATCCCATACAGCAGATAAGTGAATCCAGGCGACACATTGTGGTATGTACACGGTTTAACACATACCTGTTTCACAAGTACCGGTTTTACACGTACCTACGTGTTAAGGTTGGTTACGCATTTTTTTTCTTCCGCTTTCTTCACGCGTAGGTATTTGGAAAAAATACATGCATAACCAACACTGACACGTAGGTACGTGTGAAAACGGTACTTAAGTGACATCGCATAGTCAGCAACGTCAGCTTCCCCGATGGTGATGACGTCTTCTAGTATGATAACTGTCCGTGTCGTAAGGCGAGAATTGTGCTTCAGAGATTTGAGGAGCAAGAAAGGGAGTTCATATTGATGTCGGACCACTACAGTCGCCTGATTTCAATCCAAACGAACAGACTTCAAAAGTTGTCGTGTACAAGCTCGGCGTCCAGAAACCACCCACTTGTAAATGACACACGAAATTACACGTGTATTACGTGCCAAAGGTAGACCCAAGTACTTTTAAACAGGTAGTGATAATGTTTTGGCTGGCCAGAGCCAGTAGTGTTGATAAAGGTTAATTTATTAAATCTTGTGGTGAACTCGAGTATATCTCATATGAGAAAATTCTATTCTTTTCTTTCCATATTACGTTTATTATGCTCCTTATGAAACATTTTATTCACTTACAACGATAAAGGTATCTTATTGAAACCGTGTGGCTGCGATATGTTCATGGTCACACGTTTATGATCAGGTCTCGTGGATCTGAAAACCTGCAGAATTTTCTCAATCCTCTCAACAATTCCCGGCCAAAAATCCAGTTTTCTATGAAGATCGAATTGAATTGAGAAATGTTTTCCTCGAAATCCTTGTAAGCTGTCTTGCTGATGGTAGCAACAACGACTGCATTTGCGGAAAACCCACCCACCCAACCACCATATCTCCATGAAGACTCCCACCACCATTCTGTCACAAAACGAGACATCATCCGAAAGAAAAATCTCATCTTCACGAGACATTCCGAGCAAATGGATGCAGCTATATATCCATCAACGAGACATTCAGGGAAATCGAAACTGAGGAAAATAGCACTGAATATCCACCTGAAGAACCAAACATAACTGTGGTTCTATCTTACGAACAAGGCATAACTCACCAAATTGGATGTGAAGGAGAGGGAACATAGAACCATTTTACAAGGCGGCTCGGACCCTTCGGGATACGCTGGGGACAGTGAAAGATCCAATAGTACAACTAATGGAATCTGGTGTTTATGAAACACTTTGGCACCGCGGGCGTGTGTACATTGGACAGATGGGTCGTGCGGTGGAAGCTAAAAGACACGAGCACATCTGCCACTGCAATACAAATCACGAACATAAGTCAGCCGGACTCCATCATATATGCTGACGCCGTTGATTTTGACAACACCAGAGTCCAGCGAGAGAGGACCACAGATGGACCAGGTTGATCAAAGAGACTATAAACATAGTGAGACATCCCAATAACATTAACTGAGACGATGGCTTGAAACTCTGGATAGTACTGCTGACCACTGATGTAATTTCACCAGCAAACGCGCACAAAATTATCGAAAATTGGGAACAAGATTTTGTAAGAATAATATTAGACTGTTTGTTCTCTTCAGAGTGCAGATAAACCTACGTCACTTATTATAACAACATTTGTTGGTAGATAGGAACATTTTCAACATTGACATCAAAAGGAGTAAAAAATGAAGTGAATTTGTCTTCGAGATCATACAAATCTTTGAAACTTCGTCACATTTACTTTTTTATACTTTTAAACAAGGGTTTCTTAAAAATTTATTTTCTTGTACTCTTATTACCCTGGCTCTCATAATTTTTTCCAGTTTCAATAAATTATAAAAATTGAAGTTTAAAGTCGGGGTCCTCCACAATTTTGAGCGCCTTTATAACCTACTCTTGCATTCACATGAAAAATATTTTGGTTAGAATTACAAAAGTCATAATGTCTTTTTATGTTGTTCTTTTTTTCATACAATAATCTTTTTGCAAATAGTACATTGGGCTTCATACCCTTTCGACTGGCTGAAGGCCACGGTGAGGCAAACAGTCTGAATACTTTTCCAATTCTCGGACGTATCTTGGAAACAATATACACGACTGTTATTCCGATAAGAAAATGAACGGTAAGAAAAAAATAAGCAACGCTGGCAGAAGCCCGCTACTGTGCGCGCAGCTATCCCCTCCACTGTATGGTGGTTGACAAGACATTACACTTCACATGGACACGTAAATGCATGCGCAAGAAAAATGCCTGAATGGGCAGCTGAGGCTATCCCTGGGTTAGAGCATCGCCTAGGAGTCTGGCGTATGTTTTCAGTTTTACTGCCTCATTACAGTGTTCCCGTGTAATCATGGGTTTTTGCCTGTAGGTTTCAGTCAAAGGCACACGTGGCGACTAATACATGTCATTATTGCAAAATCAGCAATATCAAATTTAAATGTATCTAAAGAGGAAATTGGAAGAGTCACATTACAATGTGTGAATAAAGTACAGTAATGCGAGACTATTGAATAAAACAAACCTAATACTTGAGGAAGCTAGATTGTATTAAAATAATAAAGATCTTATAAAACTGTTCCCAATTTCGATTTTCTTAGCATTGTGTGTTTCGATTTTTTCAACACGTTAAACAAAAATAGAAGTAATGTAAAGACGTTCGAATATATCAGATGATACGGCAATGAACTGCCAATGCTTGTTATCTGCTTAGATGCCAACAAAGTTTGCGCGAAGACGCGTTATGCGACGTTGCCAAATAACACATTTATATTTTCTCAGCATCGTGAGAGTTTTCATTAAAATATTGTTTTCATCACCTCTCATACAGACATTGTCATCTAATTTATAACTGAATTCGTTTTCAAAAATCTTTTCTCGTATATCACCTTGGATTGAACCAGTGAATTATAGATCGTATCATTCGATATTTTCCGATTTTTAAGTGCAAGACCAAAAGAAATCTCTTGAATTGCGATTAAACCGCACAGCCAGGTATCGGATGAAAAACATAGCGTGTATAAGTTGGTATTAGCTACGAAAAGCATGAATCAGAACAGGAGAAATGTAATTTTCTCAGACGAGAGTTATATAATGTGTAGTCGTATGATTTCGTTAGAAATGTCGATCGAGAATGGAGCCTCATCAAATTCCCTTCATATCAAGTATTTCATATACAAATCAAACCCACGTCCTCCTGCTCTGCAATCCACTATTGCACCAAAGTTCTTCCTCCACAGAGAAACACGAGGTCGTTTGATCAGATGAGATAAGATATTGTAAATATTTCCACTTACAGTCGTAGACGAAAAAAATAATTTCAACCAATAATTATACAAAGAAAAATTACAGATTTTTGTATATTTTTCTGCGAATTGACGAAATTTTGTTTCCAAAGAATATTTTTAAATAATGAACATAATAATTTATGATCATAAAATGAACTAATTTGAAGTGTATTGGACCTCCCAACTGCATGGGAGACGTGACTCAGGACAACGAAGCCCTACCACGAATGATACGATCTATAAGTCACTGGTTCAATCCAAGGTGATATACGAGAAAAGATTTTTGAAAACGAATTCAGTTATAAATTAGATGACAATGTCTGTATGAGAGGTGATGAAAACAATATTTTAATGAAAACTCTCACGATGCTGAGAAAATATAAATGTGTTATTTGGCAACGTCGCATAACGCGTCTTCGCGCAAACTTTGTTGGCATCTAAGCAGATAACAAGCATTGGCAGTTCATTGCCGTATCATCTGATATATTCGAACGTCTTTACATTACTTCTATTTTTGTTTAACGTGTTGAAAAAATCGAAACATACAATGCTAAGAAAATCGAAATTGGGAACAGTTTTATAAGATCTTTATTATTTTAATACAATCTAGCTTCCTCAAGTATTAGGTTTGTTTTATTCAATAGTCTCGCATTACTGTACTTTATTCACACATTGTAATGTGACTCTTCCAATTTCCTCTTTAGATACATTTAAATTTGATATTGCTGATTTTGCAAAAATGACATGTATTAGTCTCCATGTGTGCCTTTGACTGAAACCTACAAGGACAACCAACCCTATCATTTACTAACATCAAACTAATTATAATTCAAAAACTATATATTTTAACACTCTGACCGAAAATCAACAAGGTATATGGTTTAGAGTACGATATAATATTGAGAGTGTTGAAACATAATAATCTAAACGAATGACTGATAGTAAATTTGTCATTGCGATCTCTCTCCATAATTATGTTTGTCTTCTCGATCGATGCATTCTAAAGTTGAGTTATTTCAGGTTATAGAATAAGAAATCCTATTGAATTAAATAACGAAAGTTTCATCTTTGGTGACCAGCATAAATCTAACAAAAAATTATTAAATTGAAATAAATGTAATGTGGTTTTTTAAATGTGTTTGCTCAGATCAAAACTACATTTAGTAAAATTATTGAGATTGAGAATAGGGTTTTATAAGTTAAATGCGTCTAAATATTGTGTTTGAATTAATATCTCTTATGGAAAGATCAGTGCTTTCCAATTTGTGAGAGTGTTTTGATATTCGTTTTTTTTTGTTCTTTAAAACTTGTTCGTTCGTAATCTAATATTTTTTTACATACCTAGCTATTAAGCAATAAGTGCAAATAATATAAAATCTACGAAAAACACTTAGATCTACAACAAACAACACATCTTAATTGATGCGAATATATTTTCATTTCTTTATGTCATGGGCACCTTTGGGGCCTACAAGGAGACAGTTTGACTTGACTAAAGAAAATTCTCAAGATATAAGCTTAAACCTAAATATTTCGTAAAGGTACGGCTCGACTAGAAATATTATGTGATTGAATTCTTACAATGTAACCCACATTGTATCGTGGAACAATAGCGATTTTTCTGCATTATTCATCATTCAGTTACACAATACTATAATTTCCAACATATTCCATTCCATGGCATGTCGTATGGAGATAACATAATTGCGAACTGATTGAATATCAAGGAGAAATTAAGATTTTTGTGTTTATAACTTGCTGTAAATACTTTGAAATGTGTATGACTAAAAGCTAAAAAATATTACACCAATAATGATAAAATTCAATATTTATCTTCGCGAGTTTTATTACGAATCTCTTCGTTGTTTCTGCTCTACCATTAGACCACCAAATATAAAAGCTTATTTTATTCTACGTTCTATTTGTTAACCAAAAGTGACGTGTCATTCGCGTCTCCGTCGTCTGTTCGGAATGAAGCCTTCTGCGATCTAAATTTGTATTTTAAGAGGCAGTAAAAAGTAGGACGCTATTTAAATAACCCACATAAGTCTCATAAATATTCCAATGAAACACCTCATTCGTATAGTTTCATATTTTTGTTCAACGCCTTCTAATAATACGAAATTCTCTATTATATTGATGGTAAAATATTATGTTAATTAGAGGAGATTTCTAGATTTAAAACAACAAGTTCTTAAAATATGACCCTGAATCTGGAATGCTGAGACAAACCAGTTACAATAACTTCATATTTAAATTTCCATGTATCTTGTCACAGCGTCGCTACTAATTTAATTTACTGTAAATATTATGCTTAATGTCTAATTAATACGTTTATCTTCACAAATATAAATATCCATGTTGGTTCGTAAAAAGTTATATACTCGTAAAGAATGCATTATTATTATTATTATTATTATGTGTGTATCAAATTAATTCTGTATTTGTGAAGAATAAAAGTGGTACTCTTTTGAAATGAACGTGAATGAATTATAATTATGTTCCTTGAATTTATATGTGTTCAGGAAGGAAAACAAGAAAGAAAGAAAGAAGAAACAAAAGAAGAAAGGAAAAGGAAAGAAAGAATGAAAGAAGGTAGGAAAGAGAGGAAAAGAAAGAAATTATAAAAGGTAAAGGAAAGAAGGAAATCAGAGAAAATGATGAAATTGATATCTGAGAGAATGAGAGAGAACTCAATTAAATGCAGTATTAATTTTTATTCTATAATTTAATCTGGAATAATTTTCTTGTTTTGGTAAATTACATTAATTTCCCATGTATGAAATGCGATGTTTTATTGTGTGATTAACTTAGTCAATCTGTGTGAATAAAACTCCATTTCATTTGAATATCTTAATAAAAGTCATTCTTTTGTTGCATTTATTGATATCTAATCAAAGTTTTTTGTAATATTACTCTCAGAGCATGTTGTTTTCTGTTGCACTATTACAGCCAAAGGTTTATATCTGGGTTTATATCTGTTTATATATTTCTAGTAGAGGTAATTTATTTATTCTTTATTAATATCGCTAGAACAAACTCTAAGTGTTATTCAATCATATATTATACAACTGTTTTCTATAATTCTCGGAGTCCGATTGATATATAATAATAGTATAAAAGGATTGCATTGTATAAAGTTCAGAAATTATAGGAATATTTATATGTAATTCCTGATTCGAATTTTTAATAATCCATACGATAACTTGCGATGATATCCAAATTCTATGATAAAAACAATAATTTTTTACAGTAAGAAACAAATGTTTTTACGGAGAAGTTTAATTAGTTTTTATTCCCTAGGACGGCGTTGTGAGACAACAACTTGAGATGTCATTTTAATACAAAGAATAATAAAGTTTATTGAAGTTAAGAACATAAAGAATATTTTTTTGTAATGGAAGTCCAAGACGTGTATAATAAAAAATCACGAAATATTTCTTTAATAGCGGCGTAATAAAACATTTTTCTGGTTACGATTTAATAGAGGTATGATCGCCATTACTAGTCTGCCAAATATGGAAGCAGTTTCAAGTTTGCCTACGATTGGTCGAACGAAGGTAAGGAGCTTTTGCCCGCGTCGCAGGAGAGTGGTATTGCAAACCTAACAAATCCAAACTGCTAAGAGCGCGGGACTTAAAATATTTTTGTGAGCCCTTTTATGTTTTTGGGGTGTATACACAAGGCATGGATCTATCTTTATAAGTCACGGAGGAAGTTGTATATGAAAAAATTCTGCAAAATTGAAAATTTGCAAGAAGATATGTTTGGTGAAAGTTGTTCTAAAACGGGCGATTTGGGGTATTACATTTATAAAGATAAAATGAATTATGTTTTGATGACTGAAAATTGGAGACGGGACCGGGGATCGAACTTGAGACCTCCAGCTCGACGCGATTGTTTTACTCTCTACCATTATCATTCAACATGGACAAAGGAGTTGGAAGACGAGTGGAAAGGCGCAGTGGTACAGCACCAGTCCCGGAGATCCCAATCCCCGGTCCCGACACCCATTTCAATTGAACACATGCTCAATTCGAAACATCTGGATGTGGTTAACAGAGATTTAAAAGATTAAGGTATCTGTACTTTCGATTAGATCAGCAAGAGTTTTATTAAAACAACCATTCACGTACTTAGCAAACGCGAAGGAGATAATTCGACGATTAGGTGAAAAACTGAAAGGGATGCAGACTTGCACTGTAGACGCATTAGAAGAAAGGGTCGTAACGACCATCGATGCTACGAAAAGGAATTATTAATGAAGCTACTAGAAAGGATAGAGGCGATCGGTTTGTCAGAAGGACACCGTAGCCAAATGAGTAAGAAACAAGAAATTATGTTACACGGTCAACATGAAACGGACTTCAGAGAAAACTAATGGAATAACATCCGAAATGGGGGAAAGGTTGAGAGAACAGCTGAAGGACCAAGACACTAATAGTGAACAGAACCGAAAAATACGTCCGCAGAGACCTAAAGAAAACAAGTAGATGTGAAGAAAAGGTGTTTATACACAAAATGCGTGATTAAACGCAGAAAATAAATGTTCCAAATACATTTTACAATGTGGTAGGTAAGGATAGTGGAATGAAAAATATCTGAGAAAGTAGGCTAACTCGAGGGGAAGAACTATTGGTGAGGGTGGGGAAAGGACCAATGAGTGAGAAAATAGACCAATTACACGACCACTCAGAATTGCGATAAGAGACAACTCGCAAGAGTTACCCAAAGATTGTAATATACATAGTACCAAATTAACAGGAAGATGAGTTTATTCCAAAAGTTAAAAGACAGAATGGTTTGTCAGAGGAAGAAGAGACAAGAATTCGAATTATAAAGAGGATCGGCAAAGATGACCGGAAAACGCGGTATAGACTAGAAAGACCTGCTGGAATGTACAAGAGAGTGATTGACAGAGGAAAAATGTATGTAGGGTACAGTTCGTATACAGTTGAGACATATATAAAACCCATCAGGTGCTTTAATTGCCACCGTTTCGAGCTCTAAGCTAGGAAGAAACCCAAATATGCGGACATTAGTGCATATCGGGAAAGAATATACATGCACGTATTGTTGTATTTGTAAACGGGAAATGTAGCGTACTATTGAAGTTTATCAACATGGAGCGATAGGAGTTAGGAGTTGGGTGGTAGGTCATTGTTAGTAGGTTGACCGGTTAGCTGGGTTTACCAACAACTTGGCCCACGTGGAGGGGTTAGTAGAAGTAGTTAGTAAATAGAAGTGGTTAGTGGTTAGTTATTGATACTAGGAAGAGCTGGATAGGGGAAGGAAGGTTGGCTTTTCAGCTGTCACAGCTATATGAACTGGGACATTAATGAGAAAAGCTACAAATTTTCTGGCCCCATCGGGAATCGAACCCGGTGAGAAGCGACTTGGTGAGTAGCGACAACACTACCACCTGCGTTACCGGTGGGGTTAGATGGGCACTGACCCAGTAAAATGCGTTTATTGCACACGATGATGCCAAAGCAATACGCACAGTGTAAGAAGTAAATAATGCGCATAGTACTTAAATGTTTGTACAATAACACACAGAAACACCAATGATGGGATTTAAAATTATACAGCAGAATTTACGAGGTAGCTTTCAAGTTATGGTGTAATTAGCACGTTGCCCTGAGAGATGTAATGGGATGTATAAATATATCTAGTAAATGACTGAAACGGATGATTACAACTATGGATAGATAATAACGAACGAGGACGGAACTCGAGAAGTTGATATATGAATATGATCTACATATCCTAAATACCTAACGCGAATATACATTTTACTCAGACAATGGACGCTCTATAATATATGTAACATTACAGAAAACCGCGGCGACAGGATGGATTGTGAACGACAAGATTGACAGCTATCACAAAACGATAAGTTAAGAAATTGAACGAACAATAGTGATAACAGACATTCTAGTAAATCTTTAACAACTATAAGAAAGAAGATTGAAATAAATTCAAAGCACAGGAGAAATACAACTAGAAAAACTGGAATAGGTAACGATATTCAGGATAGCGACGAGAGAATGGATATGGTTCAGAAACATCTGTTGGACTGGTACGATCATTTTGTGGCAAACGTGGAGATGGTTACAGTAAAGGATAGAACTGGTGTAATTCGGAGTTGCAAACGATGAAAGAAAGAGCGGAATAAGTTACGCAGAACATACAAGAAGCGGAAGGCGGAATCTGAGGAATACTAAAAGGAAATACAGATATTATCTACGCCGGTTCAAGAAGACAACTTGCAGTAAGAAACTTGCAGAATGGAAAGATACGCACAAGAAAATGTTGACTCAAATGAGTGGGAATTTCCCTACATCATAGGTTCGCGAGAATATTAAAAGTAGAACGGCGTTATGTACAGTTTGTGCGGGGATGACGTTTACAAACGGAAGGCAAGAAACGAGAGGGCAAATGTGACAAAATATATTACAAGGGGAAGATGGGAACAAATGACAGGTTGGGAATATGACGTAGTTGAACTGGCGGATGGAGACAGTACTACTATGGATGTGATACAACAAGTGTTGGTGGGTCTGAATCGTAATAAAAACCTGAGATACGATGGTATCACGAACAAAATGGCAAAAAATCTACAACACAAATATGTTGAGGATCTGATGGCAATATATATTCCATTTTATGCAGTAGGGTATGATCCACCACAGTGGAAAATAGGTCAATAGAAACTATTTCCCAAACCATGAAACCGTGATACCCAATTAACGAAATCATATCGACCAATAACTTTGTTACCTACACTAGGCAAAATATTTGACAAAATACGGACTACCATGATACAGAATGAACTACGGGGAAAATTGAATAGCAATCTAAACGGCTTTGCAAAAGGTCGCTGCACGGAACAATCATGTCAAACGGCTCATGAACCGAGTAAGAAGTCGTCATAAGAAATACACACAATTTTTTTAACCTCGAAGGAGCTTTCGACTCGGTATTCGACTATTGTATTGAACGAATTGGAAAGGCATGGAATATCACCTCGTACTGCGCATAATGCAATCTTATTTACGGCATCGACACGTGGTACTGGATATTGGAACAGAAAAGGTTATCCAAAAAGGTTCACTATCTTCGAGAGTAACCTATCTGTCTATGTGGAAAGGCGAAAGTAACTCGTGTGTTTGGTGTAGCATTTATAGTGAAAGGTGAAAGCGATTATACTAAATTTTAAGGTAAATGATGGAAGGAAAGCCACTTTAAGATTGAAAATGAAGTTTTACAAACTTAGTATAATCAATACACATGCTCCCACTAAGAAAAAAACATGGGGAGCAGGAGTATGAAAGAAAGAATGAACGAGGAAGGAGAGGAGGATCGCGAAGTGGAAAGTTTTTACGAGCAACTTCAGAAAGTGTTTAATGGACTACAAGGAAATGATAGCGAACTGATTATTAGAGACTTAAATGCCAAGATAGGCGAAGAAAGCTCGTACCAAGAAGTTATTGGTAAACACAGTCACCATGAAAAATCCAGTAAAAACGGAGAAAGACTAATTAGATTTGCTGCGAAAAAGAATATGGTGATAAACTCAACTTGTTTCCCATTTTAAGCGATATGTAAATTGACATGGACATATCCTGACGGAAAGGTCCACAACCAAGATAGATCATGTGCTGGTTGATAAGAGAAAGGCAACAGGAATACCTAATACAAGACCGTACCGAGCAGTTACGGTCGGTATTGGAGCAGGGTCTCATTAGAATAACCTAAAAAAACGCATTTCAAACGCAGGAAGGGGCACAAGTGTGAGGCATGCAAAATGGAACACTGACACACTAAAAGAAGAGACTATAAAAGAATTTGAAGACGAAAACAATTGGAAATGGAAGCCGGGAAATATACAGCAAATGGAAACCTAGAAGACGAATGGTTACCGAAATGTATACCGAAAACTAACCTCATTAAGATAGAATATGTGAACTAGCCAGCAGCTCAGATGAAAAAAAGAGATGGAATGAATACTTTGTGAAGCTACTTAACCCACACGAAATAAGGGAAGAATACAATAGGATGAGTATAGAGTCAGAAGAGATAAATAGAGACACACTGGAGAAGCGAACAAACGCTTAAATAGAGAAAGATATTAAGTCCTTGAAAAGTAATTAGACACCCGGTTAAGATCATCCTAAATTTTTAAAGGTGGAGGAGAACCCATAAGAAATATGATAACTTACCTCTTTCGACGTATTTGGGAGGAAGAAAAAAATCCGGAAGTGTGGAAAGCCAGCTTAGTATGCTCCATATATAAAAATTGAAGTAATGAAGAATGAAAAATTGAGAAATCATCGGGATATATCGTTTCTCTGTAACACCTATAAGATATTCACGCGCATTTTAAAAGGTAGGTTGCAGAAGTACGGTAAGAAAGACTACACAAATATGAAGTAGGATTTCGGCAAGAAAGGCCACTACAGATCTATTGTTTGAGATGAGACAAATATCAGAGACATTTTGATAATATGGAATTGGTCTATACCAAATATTTGTNTAATATGGAATTGGTATTTACCAAATATTTGTAGACTTCAGACAGGGATACAATAACATCTCGAGGGGCAACTGTACCAGATCCTTAAGGCACAGAATATTCCAGGAAAACTTATACGTCTTATCAGGTCAACAATGATTGACACCAAAACCGAAATAAAACTACAAAGAGAAAATACAGAGGCGTTCAAAATAACACAGGGACTTAAGCAAGTAGACGGACTGTCCCCGATACTTTTTAATCTTGTTCTAGATTGTGTAGTCAAACAACTGAAAGGTAGATCTGAATGGGAATATCCTTCTGAGAACTCTTCAGATAGATGGGTATGCGGATAACATAAATATTCAAGGCAGATCAGCAGCATTAGTAAAAAACACCTCAAGAACTACAAAAGTATTCCAAAATGTGTCACGTAGTCATAATCAGAACGGTCTTATGCTATGGATGTGAAGGCTGGACAAAAACTCAGGATACTGAAAANGTATTCCAAAATGTGTCACGTAGTCATGATCAGAACGGTCTTATGCTATGGATGTGAAGGCTGGACAAAAACTCAGGATACTGAAAATACTCTGGCAACCTTCGAGAGGAGAATCCTCAGACTACCTTTGGACCTATCTGTGTACATGGACAATGTAGATCCAGATACAACAAAGAATCGTGTGAACTATGTGGCTCCACAGATGTATCACACATCAAACTACGTAGGTTGGAATGGGCATGTCTTGCCCCAACACCGCATACCAAAGAAGAGTATGGAAGGAAGAATCTATGGAGGAAGGCCCACCTAGGGAAACCACGAAAGAGATGTATTGATGGTGTGGTTCAAGATGCGAGGAAGAAGCTGGGTGTAAGTGTATGAAAACGTGCAGCATAGAACAGAGAGGCTTGGAGGTAGCTCATCGATAGGTCCGTGTCCGACCTGGACAGTTGCGCCATTGGAGGNACATTGTAGGAGGAAGAAGACCATGTGGAGCTTAAAAAGCATAATTGCGACATGACCCGCATTCGCAATTACAACACACTACTACTGAAAACTAAACTACATAATTTCCTCAACAATAATTTCATCCGTTCGTGCAATTTCAAAAAATGGTATTGAATAGTTTTCTGGAGCAGGCGCAAGTAATTAGCTACAAAATAATTTTGTTCCATACACATCCAAAGTTTACAGAGTCTAGTTAATTACCTAAATATAATTATAATAGCAGTATACTCAATATATGTGTCAAAACTCACCACCAGATGTTGGTAGGCATTGGAATAATTGAACGACTGAATTGTCATGTACAACTCAAAACGTACATATCTATATGTGTCAATAGATCAATTTTTTGGAGCATGATACAATTCAAGTAGACAGTGAAGTCTATTAGAGAGAATAATGTTTGGAGATCACTCGATAGTATAAACTCGGCGCTATCTATTACATAACTTTTTGTGTTTAATTGTTTTTTTCGTGAAATTTCAATAATACTCCTGTTTCAGCTTTTTCTAAAAGAGGAATCAGGTTATTGCAACTAGTCAGAAAATGTAATAATGAGATCTACATTTTGGATGTGTTGTATATTTTAGGCATTTGAAATGTATTAGAAATGAAATCATTAACTTGATTACGACTTTTTACTGGAATAAATTATTCTAAGAGCCATTAATTGCAGATTCTATCAATCCATATTTAGTTATGGAACAAAGTTTGCTAGTTATTCGCTAAACAAATACAGTAAATATTCAACTAAATATGAAAACATGTATGTATTAAGTATTTTGAATCCCTGCTCTTGTCCTCGCACTGCACAGATTTACTAGTACGTGCAACCGAGTACTCAACATCCTGTTAAATCGCAACAATTCGCAAACGATGCTTCAAAGTAAAAAATTACACCGAATACACAATTTCCTTTTTGTACAAAATTGCATTATCTTCCAAGTTGTGTAATAACTATATACGCTATGAAACGCATCGTTTGTATGGTATTTGCAAAATTTATTTTTCATGAGCTTTGATCCTAAAAACTATATTTAACAACTGGAATCGATGAGTAATTTTGCTAGTTAATTTGAAATGTCGAACTTAAGGTGTTAACACAATTTCACCTCTAGCGAATTTATCCTAACTTTCGCATTTTTATGTCAGTTTTGACCTTGTTAAAACTCGTTTTAAAATAATTTACTAAGACGTTTATAGTTGCAATTCAAGATTATAAAAATAATTTAATGTAAACAAATTTGTCTTCAAGTTAATCGATAAATAAAATTACTATAAATACAATAACTGCCGCATGAAAAAGCTCGTCACAACAGAATTATTTTTCATTTAAGAGAATTTTAACCAAGAAATGATTAAGTGCTTATCGCGTAGCAAATGAAGTTTACCGGACTACCTTGTGCAGAATGTTTTGTCCCTAGCATGCTGAATGTTGCTAGCTTCCATAAATGGAGGTCAATATACAAACGGGAGCCAACTCTCAGCACATATGTACTAAAATACTTTCTAAGAGTAGTTCATGATGGGCTCTAATGACCTCGATGTTGACGAGCCCTAAAGCCCCACCAAAAAAACTAGTTCATGATGATTGGTTGAGAGGAATAGCAGAATATCGTATTAAAAGTTTGAAAGTCTTGTGTTTATATTTTCAGAATAAATGATATGTGTGTGGCATCAACGCCATCCACGCAGACACCGCCCCGGCTGCAACACGGACGCAACAGAACACTTACTCCGGCCAACCCTAAGCGCCCGCCTTGCCGGGGACAGCGTACAAAAACATCGAGACACAAGGGCAGTGAGTTCTCTCCTCTCCGCCCGTCCGAGCACACGCGCCTTTGTAACACCTAGCGAGACAGCAATAAACGAGAGTATTCTCATGTGGTAGTTTTAGTTACATCCCACCCTCACATTATGGTGGTCCCGACGTGATGGTGTTTCGTATAGTGATCGTCTCGCGATCGCTGCGCTGCACACGCCACCGATTTCGTTCGGCACGCTCCGACAGCGTACTCGTTCCTCACGTAAGTCACTCTTTGCGTTCACTTCCGCGCGTCGAGAAACCCGTTCTGCTCACTCAATCGACCGTTGAGCCACGACACGTGTCATTTACATCAATGGAGCCACTGGTGACAACACTCAACAACTCGGTGTCGATACAGCAGAGCAACGTGACCGGTGAGTCGACAGCGGCTGAGAACGCACCGAACTTTCCAACAGATACAAACCACAAAATTCATCGCAGCTCCGGCGGTTCTTGGGGATGCTCAACTTTTACTGCCACCGCATCTCACGCGCAGCCGCAATACATACCCCGCTAAATGAGCTGCTGATCGGCGTGACAGCAAAGATGGCCGCCATCAGCTAGATCGAGGAAGCAAGTCGCTCATTCGACCTCTGCAAAGAGAGCATGACTCTAGCAATCAGCGTTGCTTTCCTCGACCCGACGGCTGCACTCACGCTCATAAAAGAAGCCTCAGGAACATCCATCCGCGTAGCCTTCAACCAACAGCGACCTGAATGCACATGGGCCCCTCCGGGATTTTTCCCTCGAAAACTAAGCCCTACCGAGCAACGATACAGCACATATGACAGGGAATTGCTTGCTGCGTTCGCAGCGGTAAAGTTATTCGGGAGGATCCTAGAATGCCGGCCCTTCCCCATCCACACCGACCACCAACCGCTCACTAATGCAGTGGACAAGCGCACGGAGAACGCGTCGCCCCGACAGCTGAAACAGCAGGATTACATTCCTCAGTTCGACGTGCGCTTCGCGTACACAGCAGGGTCCGAGAACGTAGTGGTCGACGCTCTCTCTCGCACCTGTGCCAATGAGATGACCATAACGCTCGACGCGGCGATCATCAGCGCACGACAGGTGGACGACGAGCAGCTTCCGCACCTCATCGCAAGCCCGCGGTTAGAACTCATAACACTAAACTTGGAGAGACACCGTCCACTGCGCTCTCGCCTTCGTCGACGAGCTGCGCCGCCTCTTCAGCGAAATTCGCCCGGCATCAGCTTCATGGCATGCCGACCATCGGTCTTTCAAGTTCAAGGAACTGACATCTTGTGCACACGTCTACCACCGGGTCGATTCAATCCGCAAGCCACTTGCACCTCCCTAGACGGGACCGTACCGCACCGTGCACCACGTCAACGTGTGCATGTAAATCATTGAGAAGGCGTATTCGACGGACGCACACAATCTTGCTCACCAACGAACGAACAAGAGAATGACAAACGAATGAGTGTTGAATGTGGGTTTATTATCTCTATCATCAAGGAAACAAACGAGTCTGCGCCGCAGCCCCCGCTGCACCCTGCGCCGTCGCCATCGCAGCCCCCATCGTCGCAACTCCAGGCAGCAACCGACCGGACGGCGCCACAGATGGAACCTCCAAAGGCTCGCAAAAGGGTTCCATTCCCTTCGCTTCCTGCGAAGGTCACTGCGGAGGGAGTCCTGTGGCGTCATCGCCCCCCTCGCAGACACCGCTTCGGCTGCAACCCAGGAGCAAGAGGACACTTTCTCCGACCGCCCCTCAGCGCCCGACTGGCCGGGGGTGGCACACAAAAACATCTGCGGGACTACGGCAGCGAAGCCGGAGGGTATTTGCCCTCCGGTCAGTTTTCCCCTCGCCACCCGTCGGCGCACACGCGCCTTTGTAGCTCGCCTTGCGAAATAGCATTAAACGAAATTATTCTCATGTGGTAGTTTTAGTTACATCCCACGCCCACATGTGTTTTGAGCCATGATACGTGTAATTTACATATAATTATCGTCGTTTCGGTATCTTATTATCCACCACAAAATTATAAAATGTTTTACAAAATTAGACCATTCAGTTTCACATTTCACAGTTTCGAGTATACGTTTAGTCAGCAGCACCCACAAAGCGATACTAATTTTGGTGCTTTCCGTGATATCACAAATTGTTTAAATCTTTTACAAAACTGTGGGATTACAAACAAAATTATAGGCCAGTTTTCATTTCATTCCTAGAAATGGGTGCCGCAGTCTATAGGCAGGTTGTAAGCGAGAGTGGGTTACATTGGATCGCGGGTCACAGAGGATCGTTAACTATATCGTTGCATGTGTTGTTTGCGCTCGCGACATTGTTGCTCTCACTAATCTCCAACTGCCGAATTAATTGCCATCTCAGTGTAGAATTGGAAAATCACGTCGCAGCGCCGCGGACACCGAGTAAGTACGAAAGTATTTTTTACGTGTTTTGTAAAAACGTCTAACTTCTATAAGAGTTGCATTTGTGAAGAATTTATTACATTTTGGTATTCTTTAGCGTACGTAGAGGCCTTTTATTACTGTATTTTAGTCTCACGTCAAATATACAACTTTCTATAATTTTTTTACTACAATTTTTATCAATGAGGGTCTGTGTATCGATCTGTATTGGGTCACAGTGGATCGCGATGTGAACCATGAAATATTGTACTTTAAACACTGTTGATTAAATTTTTTTTAGGTAAAATGCCACGAAACCGGAAGAGTTAGTTCAATTTAGGTGTCCACTGAGACGCTGAATAAATGTTGCTTAAAAAATGATATCTGATGGACAAAAAAGTAATAGCCGTTTCAAGAACAACGAATATACCTTTCACAGCCCTATGTGGATATCACAAACAAATCAAAATATCGTCTCAAGATCCTATTAACATAGATATATTTCCACCAAATTATTCTGTGCGAAAAATTTTCCCCAATATTCAAGAAAAGACGTCATTTATTATTTGACGAAATGCAGACAAATATTCTATGGACTACTATACTAGATACAAACAGACTAGCGTTGGAAGTGGCAATTATGAAAGTGCCATGAAAATGGTATGAAAGAGCTGGCAGGAATCGAATGATTTTACAGCTTCAGATAAATATTCCCTAATATTTGACTCAGAACGGCTGAAGAATGAAGACTCACCCTTTCTTTATACGAAACAGTCTCGTTCACGAACACTATACACGCAATAGTAGTAATATTCATCGCCCTAGAGTGTCAACCACTCTTTGCCAAAAAGGACCTTATCATTCGGGAATCGTTCTATATAATTCCCTGCCCAAGAATATAAAAGACATTATGAAATTGAATCTGTTCAAATCAGCGGTTAAAAACTACCTCCTGCACCAGTGCTTCTACAATGTAAAAGAATTTATTGATTTTAATAAAAGTTAAATTCGTCTTGTACTTTATCACGCCATTGCTGTAGTACTTTTTAAACAACTTATAACAATTTCAAAAACTATTTTCTTGCATGATTGTGTTGTCTTATGGCTCATATTAATTTAGTTTTATGTGTACTCAACTTTGGCACGGTTGTGTACATAAATTCTGTAGCCCCATCCTGGCCCGGGTTTTTCTCCGTTTTTCCTTCTGGTAGAGGCGGATTTATCATACAGGTTCTCTAGGCTTTGTCTAGGGGCGTGTTTATTGTAACAATAAATCGTGAATTTAGTGTTATTTCAATTCTTATGATTTTTAAACACTATACTCAGAATAATCTATAGTTCGATAATAACTTGTACATGTAATTTTTTGCTTAAATTACAAAGATATTGACATTCTATTAGTATTATAACTCGCAGCCAACTTTTTATCTTATCTAAGAACTTTTGTTGAAATTTTTGAATCCGCCTCTGCCTTAGGGCCCTTGATCGGAATTGATGGGATGGTACCTTGCTTGCTTCCGGAGAGTAAATTAGTTTTTTTTGCCTCCACGTGGTCATACGCAGTTTGTACTGTTTTTTGACAATAAATTTATTTATTATTTATTTTTAAAAAAAGAATGCAGTTTGAGTCTGCTCTCGACGTTCAACCGCGACATTGCGAAATGTTTTTGACAATTTAAAAAATGTTATGACTAGACAATAAGTGTTCGGGAATAGAAAAAAGTGTACCGCTCAAAAAGTTTGCCAAGCTACTGACCAATGAAGGACAAAATCGAGTATAGAAATAAACCAGCGCAGAGAGCGGTACTCTAGTGACCAAATGCTATGTTGTAAACGCTTTATGGTACACATTACCTGCAGAATTGGTATTTCCCAGAGCTCATTTTAAACATCATATGATTTAAGATGCTCTGGGTGGGATGGGTCTAGCCATACAAACTAGAAGAATTAACGGGGATGTGTTTGTGAAGACTATTTAACATTTTATAACCCACACAATAGCAGAAAAGATTATTCTAACCTCCTCATTTGAGATAATCATGAGTTACTCATATACGTCCAGGCTCTGAATGTGGCTCAAGACAATGACGTGACGGTTCAATCACATTCGATATAAGAAACAGAATTAGATGTTGGTAAATTTGTAACGGAAGAACAGCAGATGTGTTTATTTTCTTTTATAAAAATACTAATTATTTTGTCTAAAAAGTTTGTGATTTTGCTTTTTATGGTTAAAAAGAAAAAGATTTTGAGACTATCTTTCTGAAAAGGCTGTTTTGAAGCGTAAATAATAATTCAGTTAAATAATAAAGAGTTATTTTGAAGTAAAACTATTTTACTAGACAGTAAATAATCATGATTCAGTGAACCCCATACAATTCATTGTACCCCACGTCCCTGATTCACTGTGAGCCAAGCACGGGATTATAGTGGATGAAACACCATTAAAAAACTGTTTTATATCATTACTAAGCTTCGCAAGAGGCGTCTTTGTCATTATTCTTCAAAATTAGATAAGTGTTACAGGATTTTATAAAAAGAACTGGCCATTTTAAAGTGAAAATAGTAGACTTAAAACACATTCAAAAAAATTATTCACATTACCCCGTTCTTTATTCATATTACCTCTTCCCTATTCGTTAAAGAGGAGGGGAGCAAGGGAGGAACCCTGAGGTAAGGAGAGAAGCAAGTTCTTCGCATTCCCCACAAGGTTCTTAAAGTCAGGGAGTTTCGTCCGGTGGTTTTATCTTCTTTGTTACTCAAGATGGCCTTGATGAGCTCTGTCTCATTTCCAACAACTCTGTTTAGATCTTCTGATTTGAAAAAGTTTCGAATTAAACCTTTTT
>NNCF01132111.1:6686-18937 GCA_002313205.1 Laupala kohalensis
CACATATGGTAAAATATGATCTTTACACTGCTTGAAGGAATACACAATCCACCTCCTAGCAAATAGTGAAAATAGATGACATTAGCAAAGATAACTCTGGAATTAACCATAAGGAATTCACTCAAATTACAGCAAAATTTTCTACTTACAACCCGAGCGGCAAACCCACACACATATATTTTGGTTGATTCATTAAGTTCACACAATTCTAAATAATTTGATGAAAAAATACAATAGAAATCAGTTTTATTTACTGGAGAACTATTTACAGCATTAGATTCCACAGTAGTTTGTGCAACCTCTCTTATATCTGCATTGAGGTCATGTAGAAGATTTTTATGTCTTATTCTCCTTTCATTTTCCAAAACGTACTGGCTAAACTGTCTCTCCAATTTATCTGTTTGGAATTTCCCAACTAAGTGTGGCTTATCTCAAAATGTGAGAAAGAGTGCTGAACTAATTTGATGAAGGTTTCTGTAGAACTGTACAACGCACTAAAAATATCATTGGCCGAGCTTACACATTCAGGTAAATTCCTCCACACCTTCAATCATTCAAAAACTGTACTTTTGGATCATCACGAGTTTGAATAGCAGTACAGCACTTGCTCCTCTTCCTGACACACTTCATACCATCTCTAGTATTCACAACGTTCCAATTTTTCCTTGGTTTTCCACGTAGCCATTCATTTTTAAGTTCCTCCGATTTCTGAGAAAGAAATGTGGATGAGGGAACATCTGTCTTCAAGGTGGTGTCATAATTTGATTTGCAGCCAGGGACACAACAGTGACAAGGCATCTAGATTTATATGATCCAGAAATACTTTTCAGAAACAAACAAATAAAATATATGTATACATTTAAACGTAACGTCTTACTTTTCTTACTTTAATTGATCTGCACCATACAGAATTACTGAACATGTTACATCAGTCTTCAACTGCATGAAAAAACAATTTTAGGTTATTGAAATACGGCAATTTTTGCAAGCCAATTTCTACAATACCAAGCCTTATTTAATACAAACCTTGTATTGAAATTAACAAGCTGAGAAACAATTATTTTGATATTCAATTCTGCAAATCATTACAAATACGAAAACACAAAATTAATTTAACCAAATGCAACGCAAGACACTGAGCATGATATCAAACAAGTGTATCAGAAGCCGTCAGAAACCGTAGGACACCCTGAGGACGGCAGAGGACTACCATGGAAGGATGCTTAATATGCACACTGCGGATTGTTGTAAAGAAGGCTATGTAATATTTAATTTTCAGTCAATTGTGACTTATTGAGACTTCAAATATTTTTATATCAAATTCTTAAAACAATTCATTGTAAGACAAAAAGGCAAATAAAAAAACTAACAACATGGAATGATTAAAAACTGGAAAAGATATGAGTAGAATGTTTTTGATAAAATATTTATTATATTATAAAGATATCTTCTCAACGAACATATAAAATCTGTAATATTCATTTATGATAATCTTAATGGAATTTACTCCTTTTTGTAGAAAGNTTTCTTGTTTTCCTCATTGTTGTACATAGTTTGATCGTCACATGCCTGTGTTGTCTTTTCGTTCCTTTCATGTCCTCGTGGTCCCAATTTTTGTCACGTCTGCCGCACCTGTGTCTTAGGTGGTAGAGTTGTCACTTATTACCATGTCATTCCGGGTTCGATTCTTTGTTTCCGATGGGCCAGAAAATTTGTAGCTTTTCACATTTCTTTCCCAGTTCACATAGCTGTGGATACCGAAAAGCAAACATTCCGTTCTCTATCGAGCTCCGCCTAGTGTCAATAACTCTAATTATTTTTAACTATTTCTACAAACACCTCCACGTGGGCCAAGTTAATGGTAAACCCAGCTAAGCGGCCAACCTACTAGCAATGACCTACCACCCAACTCCTAACTCCTATCGCTCCATGTATATAAGCGTCAATAGCACACTACATTTCCCATTTACAAATACAACATTATTTGTCACGTCATGTCACATGCGCGCACACACACAAATTTATTTATTTATTTAAATTTCCCAGTTTTTATCTTTCGGCTCGTCTACCATCTTTCCTCATTGTTATTTCACTTTCAAATATCACATGTTCAACGCGCTCATAATATCCACGTACACGCTTTGGCTGATCTTAATCTTATGCAAATACTTATTTAAATTTCCGTGTCCCGTACGTAATTCAAACATGTCCGGATGTGGTCTGAACTTCTCCTTCCAACGTATCTCACATCCTTAATGACCGATATATCACATCCTTAATGACCGATATAGATCTCTGTCTTGCACTGCTACATCCCTATGTATTTGCTAGCAATTATTCATTTGTTGGTCAATTCTTGTTTCCATTTCTGTTTTGTTTTATTAAACTTCGTTTTGTGTATGCAAACTGTCTGGCCACTTCGTATTGTATTTCGAAATGCCAAATTCTGAATAACCAGCTCTTGAAATTCTTGTACACGAAAATCCATTTGATTTGCTATATACTTTACAGAACATTGGCTTTCAACTAACAACATCAATGATACTGCTATTTTTAATTATTATTTAGCAAGTTCTTACTGTTGGCAAAATTTTAAAGGAAAAAGTCGCTCCGGAGGTACGTGTATCTACGTTCGTAATGATATTTTATCTCCTACAGTGATAGGCTACGATAACTTCTGCGTAGATAGTGTGTTTGAATTTTCTGCAGTTAATCTCACTGACACCGGTATTGTTGTTTTGTGTATTCATAGACCTCAATCAGATCTTGACATTTTTTCGGAATTTCGAAATTGTTCTAAAACATATCACACACAAATCCACTAAATCTATCGTTATATGTGTTGATTTCCAGAGTACATGCGATAATAAAATAAGGTATTGGATAAAGGATGGTAAAATCATGTTAGGCTATTTGAAAACTTGATTAGAAATGAGAACACTGTGCACTTGTTCCATGTAAACCAAATGCTAAGTCAAGTAACTTGCAAAAAGACAAGCAGACTGGCACGTATATATTTTTATTTTTGTTTCTTTCAAATTTCAATAAAAATAACATGAATAATAGTATTTTTTTAATTTTATATTTCAGACAAGCTTTGGTACACTACTGATAACATAAAAGGGCCTATTAATTTTTCTAAGTCCCACGCTCTGACCAGTTTTGGATCCGTTAGGTTTGCAACGCCTCCCTCCTTTTGCTTTCCCATCGACAGAGGAAGTTACGTTTGACCAATCGTAGGTCTATTTGAAACGGCGCCCATATTTTGAAGACTAATAGTACGGCTGGTAAATCATAACGAGATAAAATGTTTCATTACACATCTATTAAAGAAATATTTTGTATTTTTTTATTACACACATTTTGGAATTCTATAACAAAAATATTCTGTATGTTCTTGACTTCAATAAACTTTACTATTCTCTATATTTAAACGACATCTCGAGATTCGTTTTCTCGCAAGGTCTTCATAGGCAATGTAAACGATATTAGAGTTTCTGTAAAAAACGTTTGCGTAATACTGTGATAAAATATATTTTTTAACAGAATTTTAATATAATTGCAAGATATCGTATGGAATTGGTATAATTCGAATCACAAATTACTTATAAATATTCCTATAATTTCTTATATTTTATACAATGAAGTAAAGAAATCAAATCTCATTGCCTACAAATGATGTGTATTGTCAAATGTAATTATACATAATTTGCGATTCTCTTAAGTTTTTCATATATGTGAAAAGGAATTAAATAAATATAGAAAACGTTTGTCTCAAATATGAACTAATAACACAAAAGTTTAATTCTCGAGTTATAAATAATATAAAACTACTTAAGGAACAAATAAATTACATCTTCTAGTGACATATTTATCCACGATATAACAATTTGGTTGTAATCGTTCAACCGAAAAAAATAATCAGAGATCAATAATATGAAAACCTCGTTTCAGATATGAATAGATAAAAAATACAAATCCCTTTTATTTATTTCAATCAAATTGAAATGTATTAATTTATATTAATACCATAGGTTGTTTTCATTATCTTTCCTCCTATTTCTTTCCTTCTTTCTTTCTCTCACTTTTCTCTATCGTTGTTTTACTTTTTCTCTCTATCTTTCTTTCTTTCCCTCTCTCTTCACGTGTATTGTCTAACGTAATTTCACATAATTTGTGATTCTTTTATTTTTTCATATATGTCAAAAGAAATTAAATAAATATAGAAAACTTTTGTATAAAATATGAATTAATAAAACAAAATTTTATTTCTCGTGTTATAAATAACATTAAACCACTCAAGGAACTAATAAATTACATGTTCTAATAATACAATGATCTACAATATAACACTGGTTGTAATCGTGATATGAGATTAATATTACAAAAAACGTGTTATAGATTACAACAAATATAACTAAAACTGAAATCTCTTTCATTAATTTATTCAAATGAAATTGTGAAATACAACAACAGATTCTTGTTTTTGCTTTCTTTGTTCCTACCTTTGTTCCTTATTATTGAAGATTTTTCTTTCCTTTAACTTCGTATATTTCTGTATGATCCAGGTACAGTCACATTAAAAGTTAAAAAGGGAATGACTTTCTTATTGATAATTAGAAAGTTTGAAAGGTTTTTTAAAATTTCATCTGCACAAAAATTAAGAATTAGGAATATTACGTTACTAAATATTTACACACATAATACTGTATAAGTATGTAATCTAATAATATTGCTTCATAGAAAAGTTCATGAACCTTTATCATTTTGCAGGATATACATTATTTCCCTTTTT
This sequence comes from Laupala kohalensis, assembly GCA_002313205.1. NCBI lineage: Eukaryota > Metazoa > Arthropoda > Insecta > Orthoptera > Trigonidiidae > Laupala > Laupala kohalensis. Next base: position 11,482 of record NNCF01132111.1, read on the forward strand.
GTTTTTAATGGTCTAAATATTCAAGTAAATCTGATAGCTCATTGTGATGGAACTATGCACGTGTGAAAACTTCGACTGTGCAGAGTCAGTAGACAACAAGCTTGCATGTTTTAAGCTTAGAGCCAGTACTACATTCAGTTTCGCATATTTATTAAAGTACGGTCATCTTGCTGCATAACTTCACTCTAATCTTTCTTCACCGAATCCTTTTTATATTGTAATAATTTGGATAAATATTCTTTTTTTTCTTTACTTTTACGTACATACATCGTATTAAGTTTCAAAAGTAATTGTTTTTGTTAAAATTCTCTGTTTTATGCTATTATTGTAAACATGCAGTCTGCCTATAAATCTTATAGTATGTTTTGTGTCCCATAAGTGGTTTTTTGCGCAAATAATATATGGCTGTTTTGTATTTTACTCTTTTTTCTTTGAGTTGTTTAAAAATCGATGTGCAATTGCAATGGTGGGGTACTTTAATTTTCTTGTTGATTTTTGAAAAGAAATGACCGTGTTGTCAAAAATATACACCTAAGCGAGAATCAATTTTCGTGTTATAACTGCGATAAGTGCTTTCGAAAAAACAAGCATCTCAGAGAACATATTAGTACCCACTCTGCGAAGAAATTATTTTCATGCAAATTCCGTAAAGCAGATTTCACTTATGTGAGCAAACAACAAAGACATTTGCTAAATCATGCTGGAGAGAAGCCATTCTTTTGTGATATTTGTAAAGCATCTTTTTCTGTGAAGCGTTATTTGAAAAGTCATTTACGAACTCACATTGGGGAGAGGCCATTTTCTTGTGATGTGTGTAATGTTTCTTTTTGTCAAAAGAGTAATCTAAAATTACATAAGAGAACTCACACTGGAGAGAAGCCATTCTATTGTGATGTGTGTAAAGCATCCTTTTCTCAGAAGGGTAATTTAAAAACGCACAAGAGAACTCATACTGGCGAGAAACCATTTTCTTGTGATGTGTGTAACGCTTCTTTTTCTGTGCAATGTCATTTGAAAAGACAAGCGTACTCATTCGGGCGAGAAACCATTCTTTTGTGAGTTATGTAAATCAACTTTTTCTGATAAGAGTAATCTGAAAAAACATGTACGATCTCACACTGGCGAAAAGCCATACTCTTGTGAAGTTTGTAAAGCATCTTTTTCTGAAAAGAGTTATCTGAATACCCATGTACGAACTCACACTGGTGAGAAGCCATTTTCTTGTGATGAGTGTAAAACAACATATTCTGTGAAGCGTAATCTGATGTCATTTTCGAACTCACACTGGAGAGAAACCATTTTCTTGTGATGAGTGTAAAGTTTCTTTTTCTGTGAAGAGTAATCTGATAAGACATGTGCGAACTCACACTGGCTACATACCTATCTAATGTATTGCGTAAAAAGAGTCTTTGGCCTGAAAATGTTATATGCAAAAGCATTTGGGAAATAAAGTCAAACTTACTTAAATAATCACAAAGTATGGCAGGAGGATATAAAATGTTTGTAGTGTCAGGGTTTGTATTTTGACACTAATATAGAATGGATGGCATGTAAAATGCGTTGTAAGTGGGCATACTCTTGCACTGTTGGAGTAAAAGACAATGACAACGAAGTTAGTCTACTTTGTGAAGATAAAGGCGATGAAACATGTCATACCCCATCTCTATGCAGGGAATTACCTCCTACCACACGGGTACGGTATTTTGGGACTTTCGTACTTTCTTCTCTTTGTTATTATATGAAGAATTCTATTTCTTTGGCTTGTTTGATTAGAATTAATGAGAAGGAAATCCGAATGTATTGTAATCAAAGTTTCTAATTTTTTAAATTAAGATTTTTTTTTTTTTTGTAATTTCTTAACATCCTTGTGTTACCCCAAGTTACTATAAAGTATATGAGTGTGTAGCTTGAGAATAAAAAGTTGCCCAAATTTTAAATTCTTAACGTCTGTATTGTACACAATTCGCCAAATAGAAAAGGTGACTAAAATATTTCAAATAAGTTACCAGACAAAATGTATTTGCAGTTCACATTATTATTTGTACAAATAGATAGCTTGCGCGTCGATACATCGCTGATGTGGCATCGTAAGTTTATTGGAAACAGGCTTCTCTTAATTCATCTTCCGATTCTGCCATCAACGAAGTGGTCGAAGTCTTCTGAATTTCTTAAACAGCGGCAAATTGAGCTCAAGTCTTCGCTAGTTTTTGTTTGGGAACAGTCGGAAATATGTCCGAGGCATATTGTATCAACGCTTACTTGTATTGTTACTGTTTATACGGAACATACAAAAATTATGCCGTGAAAATGAAACTGGTGGCGAGGTAGTGATATTAAATTAATATTCGGATCGAAGAGAATAATATCGAGAAGCATTATTTGTAAAAACTCCTGAGATAACTGTTCAAATAGGAGATTAATTAGACAGAAAATTAATAAAACTTGATCTTTCCAAAATCATTTATCACAGAAAGAAGAAAAAGCTTTATACTTAATATAATTCAAGGGTTTAAGGAAGTATATTTTTCTTTTTACAAAACATTTTGGTCAAATATAGAACGCCATTTCTTACGACAGCGTTTAATATTTTTAATATTTTACTACAACATTTCAATATCAACTAGTTTAACTTTATTTTGATGGCAGGTATCCTCAAATTTTTGATCAAGTTAATGCGAAATGTTATTTTTATTCACATTTGACATGGCCTCAGGCCAGAGTCATTGATGCGCGGTAGTTCCTCCAGACGGTCTTCGATTTGTTTAACGCCACTTCTTGTGCCGTTCGATTCTCCAAGTCACTGCATTATACTAAAATATTCTTTTCTATACAAAAATGAGCACATGTTTTTTAATTACTGAATAAATAAGAAGTGTATGTATTTCCTTGATTTTATATACTATGATATGCCATAAAATGTGTTTCGTTGTTAAATCTTTTTTCTATTTAACAAATTAGCTGATGGCATATCGTCTTTACAAAACAATATTTTATGTGCTATTTGTTTATGGAATCAATTGAATTCAGTATTGTGTTAATTTGTAGCTAAGTACAAATTAGTCTTATGTCTCAAACTAATGCAAATGCTGCCAATGAGTCATTGGTTATTAAAATAAACAAATTTTGAAATATGTCATATAAAATTTAAAAAAATAAAAATTAAACCAATTCTAAACCCAGGAAATGTTGAGTAACATGAGAAATCATAAATTTCTTGTAAAAATAAAGAAAGTTAATATGGCACTTTGAAAAAAATGCAATCAATGAAACATTGAAATGAGATTACACAAACTACATAAAAATCATAGATATTGTAATGAAAGATGCTAAAATTAAATTTAAATCAAATTTAACAAACTTCAACAGTGATAATACTTTATTTTGTATGGACCTATGTAAACAAAACTTGGGACTGAATCCAACAAAAAAACTGAATTATAATAAGAGTGTAGTAAAAGAAATGTAAAATAGATAATCCTTAAGTAACAGCAAAGTATATAAATATGTATTTCTCTAATATTGTTTCTAAATAAGGTGAAAACATTGGACAACCCATCAAAAACAAACTACATCAACTACAAGCTAATGTAATCTTTTTTGATGAAACCAACATACTCTGTAAAGATATGAAAAAATAAAGAATATGAATGATACAAGTAGAGAACTAAACAAAACGTGTTAAAATGCTAAAAGGTTACACTCATTTTTCAGAAAGTGCACAGTTTGAAGTCGCAGTGCAAAATACCTAGTTCCTATAAACTATACATTTTTATTGTAAAATAAGATTTAATAAATCTCTACCCAAGTATCAGATGTGACTTAAAATAAATAATTAATTTTTTTACACTATTTAAGCTGTCCTCAGAAGGTCATTAAACACTTCTATGGACATTCTGGAAGGAACAATCTGTTATGTGCAAGCTATATGACAAAATATGGAGCCAAAATAATACCAAAACTAATATATTTAATAACTGCAACATTAGAAGAATCTATGAATATATATTATTCACACTGACGGCTAAATATTATCAATGGTTAATGAAGTTGATACAAGTATATTCATCAATCTACTTCATTACTTCTGTTACCAGACAAAACGAGGTAAGCTGTAAAATTATACATCAAATACATATTTATTAAGATTGTTGTAAGACTTGTTGTGTTGACAGGTAATCGCCTCCTTCCTAACCTATAAATTGCAATTGTAAGACTTCATTGAAACTAAAATCATCACTTCTGTGGACATAAACTCTTTGCAGACAAAATCCAAGTTCACAAAAGTAATATTCAGGTTCTCTCTTGCTTAGTACAGCTTCAAATTACTGTTGCTAAAACACATTAATTGTAGAGTTGTAAAAATTACTTTTGTTCCAAATTTTAACTAGTAACAAATTTACTTAGTAATTAGCAATAATTTAGACTCCGCTTCAGTTTATGTGATTTCCTTTATTATTTTTTGATATTAGATAAGTTTTTGAAAAGGACTTGGCGTGAGCAAACAATTATCTACGAAGTTATGACCAAAATACGCGAACGGGCATAATGACACTTTTGGCAATTTCAATCACAAAAAGAATTAAAATATATAAATTGATTCACTACAAAATGATTTGTAAACAAAACACAGATACAATACCGAAATTACAAAATTACTGCAAGACGACAGACAGTAATTTATACATTCGATTAAAATCGCAATGAAATCTAATTTAAATACTCCACACTGACTCCACACATGACCCTTAAAATTTTATTTTAAAAAGAAAACAAGTTGCAAGTTCACTAAACAGTTTTATCAATACTGGATAGTTGGTAGCATATTGAATTGTATATTAAACAATTTATTGTATAATAAATTGAAAAAATTGTTGTATAGTATAACCAATCTTTTTTATTATTATTAATTAATGTGAAAGCTTTTTCGATGACGTAGCCAGCATCTCCAGGCTCTTAAATTCGCGTTCATTCATTTGCCAAATTTTTCTTCTGAATTTATTTTTTAAGAACAAACAGAGCGAAAGCAAATAACAACGGAGAGAGACTTTTGTATTCTAGCAAGTGGAATGCCACAAGAAATTAATATGGGCCCTTCACGTTTTCTACTATATGTAAACAATATTCTAATGAATTTGCAACTGACGTAGTGGTGTCATATGCAGATGACAAAACCATTTTAACAGCAGAAAGTACTAGGACAGCTAATTTACAAACAATAGAGTTAAATATAAATCGAGGCAACCGTCTCTGCTGCAGATTGTTCTTGTTAACGTGAGACGAGATTCCAAGAGATTTCGTCCTCTCACTTGCACTTCCGCTTGAGTTGGGGGTGGTGGGGGTGGTGGTAAGGTTCAACAACTAGTGAGCAGCTGTCGGTGAGAGGAATCGAGCTCCCCCACCTAAGACGATGTGCGAGAATCTCTCATCACTTTCCCTTCCGGACAAGCTGTTAGGTCAAGTGTTTGTGTATACGTATGTCTGTATGTACAAGTGTGTTTGTGTGTATATATACATGTGTTGGTTAGAAACTGTAGTGAATGCACGCATTCGATATAAACGTCATCTCGATTTTGAAATCACCTCCGAGTGGCGTGGGTCTTTGGGCCCACCTTTCGCACTTACACCTTGACACCGTGGCAGTGCAACCCAATCGGCGAATTGCTAAGGAAGTAAAGAATAGAAGAAAAGTGAGTCTCAAGCATTTGTAAAGCCACTTGAAATATTATTATTTTTTTCTTCCTGGGTGATAAAACGTGCTTGATCATTAATTTGGAAGAGTGTTTGTGTTTTGAGAAGTTTGGACTTCTGTTGTAATGGCAATTCTTGTGTAGATACACAATCAAAATGGAGTGTATTCGCTCCGAAGATCACCCCTCTGCCCTGATTTGTTTATTATCTCAATTGTACGTCTACATGGAATTATTGATTGTGTACTTGACACAGGCGGAGGATTGTTGGAAAGGCATATAATTATCTTGGGAACGTGCAACCTCTATTTAAGTTAGATTTACTTATCTTATATTCATATTGAACTATGATTAAAGTTATGATTGAAACTAACTTTTTTGTGCGGTGAAAGGTTAACAGGTTCTATTTTGTGTATTTTACATGATTACTTACTACTACTTGTAATTTTATGTGAATATTGCAAATATTTTCTTTTTTTATTAGCTGTTTTTATGGTGTGAGTTTGATTGATACTTCAGAAGTTTTGTCCTGTTATTAAGGAACAAAGAAACTTCAAAGCAAATTTGTATTGGACATTATTGATGTGCATTTATAATTTGGGAAATGGTGTGGAAAAGCCAGAATATCAATCGGAGCTCAGTAGTTTCTATAGCGAGAATGGTAAGGTTAAAAATAAAATAAAAAACAAAAATTAACTTTTCCAATTGGTTAATATTACAGTTTTTTTGTATGTAGTGCATTAAATGTTACTTACATATTAATACAGTTTTTTATCATGACTTGACTTAATGAAAGATAATAACTGATATATATGAATAATAGGATGTGTGAGTTAAATACTGAAGATGCATGATTTGTTTTGTTTTCTTTGATATCCTCCCTACTGAATAAACTTGTCAACGATATTTTTGCTGGTCCTCAAATGCTGGTTTTTTACTCACTAATTATTTTACTTAATTTTCAATTAAAAGTAGATATTTAGGCATTTGCTCAACAAAAGACGCCTCAGTTGTGAAAAGAAATATTATGTGGAACTGAATGATTGTTATATCATATTTTAACGGATGAGTCACGCTAACTGAAGTTAAACCTTTGGAAGCAGAAGTTGTTGCTGCACTTCCTGATCATTTTATTCCATGTAAACTGGTGGTTTACTCTCACCATTGTAAGGAAAAACCTGTGCATTGCCTTAAGTTACATGTGCATTTACTTACCTGATAAGAAGACCAGACCAGTGAAGAGAATTTCTTACTAGCCTTAGGCCATAGCTGCCATAGCCACTTATAGATTGGCAACAGGAATCCAGTTTTTGTATTAAAAGAGAATACTATGTGGAAAATGGAAAATTATAGTGGCTAATTTGTATTTTACTCCTACGTCCATATGAATCACGGTTGTTGGTCTATGAAAACGCTTTAAAAAAAGACAAGGTATGCCAGTAGCATAATCCGTATTCATTTCACTCCTATATTTGCTTTGTTTGATTTGTTTAAATTGGTACATTGCAGTTTTGCAAGAACGTTATGAAAATTCATGTAATACGTGTCATTTTGCATTCTCTTGCAAAAAGTTCTCTATAGTTATATGGAAATAGCTCTTACAAAAACAAAAATAAACCCTGCTGGTTCGAATATAATGGTGTGTGTGTTATGACATCCTGACTTGCATTGTGTTCTTTAGGTAGATCAATAAGTCTTAACAGTACTCAAATATATTTTATATTTGATCCAAATTGTTTTGTGGGCACTTTTGAAACCACACATACGAC
>NNCF01132113.1:0-85508 GCA_002313205.1 Laupala kohalensis
GCAAGGCGAGAGATTGGTCCCCTCTCCCACATCACACTCACTCACCTCTCCAGTGAGCTCCAACATCACTCTGCCGAAGAGTGGAGCAGATGCCGTTCGCTTCGTGTGGAGCGTGTCTCGTGGCTCCTTCAAAGTGTTGCTAAGAAGCTGAGCGGCTGGCGATGTGCTGGGCGAAATGCTGGTCACGTTCTCCACCTCACACACATCCACCCTCACAGAGATCTCCGACGTGGCGTCGCGAAAGAGCGGTGCAGAGGCTGCTCGTTCGGGATGGGACGGGCCACAGCGCACAAACGTCGCCGAAGGGAGAGCCTGTGAAGCGGTGGTGAGCAGATCTCTCTGGAGGGATACATCCTGTTGCTAGCGAATATGTCGCCGAGGTAATTAAGTGAATGTTATTGGGAATGGCAACCCCCACTGAAGAAAGGGTCGAGAAGTAGGAGCCGTGGAGAAATTCGCATGCGAAGGCGCGGGTAAACTCCGCGCGATGGGCGACGATGTGTGAGGGGGAGGTATTGAGTCACGGTGGGTTTGCGTCATGCGCCATGGTGCCCGTTTGATAAGAAGACTGTCTGTCATTGTCTTATCGACTGGATGTAGCTGTGGCATCCCAGACCTAGTTCTTGGGGGTGACTGCAGAATGCAACGAAGCATTCTTCCGATAACGGCGGATTTTTATGCGCTCTCTCAACGTCAGTGAGCTGGGCGCCATTTTGAGAAGTAGTTGGCACCGCTTCTGGCAGTGTTGGGGGTGCCTCTCTGGAGTCTTGTGTATCACTGCATCGATCTGATTCATCGCAAGAGTAACGAGACTCTCCGTCACTTGGGTATTTCCCGTACTTCATCATTGTTGGTAGTTTTGACGAGAATAATGAGAGCTAGAGACTGTGGATAGTAAAAGTCGACAGTGGACACGTTGAAACGAGCAGTTGCGCCACGCTGTGAGGCGCTCGGCGAGCAAGAGCGCTCGACATTTCGTCCAGACAGAGCCACCAGCTATATTTGTGGTTGCGCTCAATAGATGGCAGCAAGTTCGTGTTGGGTTAGGTTTCTCGCGCTCCTATATTGACTTGTTATTGCTCGCAACGAGTGAAGTTGAAGTCAGTAGAAATGAAATCATGAAGAAGGATGAAGTATTTTGAAGTTGTGTCGAACTGTGAGTTCGATTTTGTAACAATTTGAACAGTGGATTACGAAGCGTGCTGTAATTTGCATACGTCACCTAAATCTGTTTGTAGCTTACAAAAACAGATGTGTTAGTTCTTTAAGTAATACCACAATGTCTTATGGACACTTGGGGATACAATAGTTCTGGCAGCGCTGCGGACATAAAAATGTTTGCATGCGAAAATGGGTAAGTAATACGTTTTAAGTATTTGAGTAATTTGATGTTTTAAGTAATTGGCACATAACATATGGGTAGACGTTGATGAGCTTGGCCATATTGGCTGTGTATATTGTTGTATTCTAATAAAACTTGCATTCTCTTTTAGGGACAATAAGTGAATTAGATTTATCGGTCCGAAAGTACGGCTTACTTTTCATTCAAGAGTGTGATCTGAGCATTTTCTCCCAAAGACGGTACGTTAAATTACCTCTCTTGTATTTTTTTGATAAATGAATTATAACGAACATTGGTGAATTAAGTTACTGTATTTGAACTAATTTTCACAGCTTCCACGTGGGTAAATAAACATAACAAACTTAATTATACACCTGGATAGTATCGAAGTTTCAGAAGTGGGTATGGTTACGTAGGAGGCAGTTCATTAACCAAACACAAATGCTATTAATTTGCATCTTTTAAAAAAATAATGAAATAGTACCTAGTCAAAATGTAAGATTCTGTTTCTGTGTAAAACGTTTATTTGTAATTATACCTGACATGTGGCAGTTAGTTACGTATAACTAGAGAGAAATTGATGTTTGCATCTTATTTAACGTTATTGTACCTGTGATAAATTTAATTTTTGATAAATATTTATGTAGTGTGTAGAAGAGTTTCATTTTTTATTGAGACACTTTTTTAATGTTTTAATGTAAACTTACATTTAAAAAAATTATTTCCACTTTAATTATTTAGTACTTGGTGTATTGTGGTTTCTTTTGGTTTTCTGAAACTTCATGTTATTAAATTTTACTTTCACTTTGTTAGTTTACTTCTTGAGTTATTGTATATTGCGGTGTTTGTAACTTGTTAATGCTTTTTTTAAACCATGAGATGGAGAAATCTAGTCACGTTATCCTGCGGATATATAAAGAGTTTTACGGTAAACGTTTCTTTAAAATCAACATTGGCATTGGTACAAATTTTGTGAATTTCTTATTGCGAAGTCAGTCTTCTCACAGATATTCTCAGATTGACAGACCTCTCCCATTTCCTTGATGGATTGATATTCAACCTGTATAATGGAAAATCTTGAGATCTGTTTGTTAGTAGATTATTGTTCGATGGTATTGGCTGATTGTCTTCATTTCCTTTCCATTTTATTGTTACTACATTTTCAAGATATCCTACTGAAATTCTTCTGGACACATTCTGCTCTCATTAGATTCTTGGATATCAATGAGAAAGCAGAAATATTTGGTTACTTTTGGGCTTCAACTGAACAATAGTAAATCTTGCATTATCTTTTTGTCAATCACTTCATCATCACTCAAACAATAACATATATGGAAAATGTAACACCCTGTGCAAAGAGCAGAGGGATTTATACACCACTGTACCTTAAAACAAAGTTTTTCATTCCATTGACTGCTTTCTATACAGTTTAATTTATTTATATATTCCTCCAAATAGTTGGTGGATGTACATAATGATTTCCTTTTTGCTAGTATTTTGTATGAAGGATTGTATATTTCCTGTGACAATGTCATGTAATCTTATTTTGAATAAATAGAATTAAGAGCAAATATATATTTTCTTTGTATAAATTTCCTGTCAATTGTGTCCTGTTTTCATTTTCTGTTTCAAATGAGTAATAAAATATTTGAGTAATACAATGTGTTAACTATTCACAAAAGTAAATTTTTGCAGGAAAAGTATTTTCGGCTAAATACAATATGAAATGAGATAGCATTAGAAGGTGGGAGGGGGATACAGAACCTAAAAGAGGAGGGGGGTTCAGTACCTAGAAGAAGAGAGGTTACAGTACCTAGAAGGGGAAGGAATCGGGAACTGCCACGCGCCCTGGCGGCCGCTTGTAAAACTAGTCTCGAGAGTAGTTGGTTCAAAATTTCGTTTGGAGCGCTGAAACCAGTAACAAGCCGTTAACACGGGTGAAGGCGGTCTGGTATATAGTCTGTGCTGCTGTCTCTCCTAGTATTATGAGAAGGGAGTACTCGCGTCGTGTGTACAGTTTTAGGCGAATGGAGAACAGATCGAAGGCGAGTAACGAGGCGAGTCGACAGGTTCTGCGCGGTGCAGAACGTTTCTCGACTCCTCTCAGAACTCGTCCTCCCCCAACTCCTAATTTTTGGATCACGTGAGTCGTTATTTGCCTATGTAAGCGGATGAGGCAAGTTGTTAGCCTCGTAATTATCGTATGCAGACGAGAAAATACATAGAATCAGTAAAAATAATAAATGAAAAGAAGATATACACGTACATATCATTTTCTGATTTTAATACAATTATTAAAATGAAATAATATTTATTACAACAATTATTTCACTAAAAATAATTTTCTAAATAAAGTTGAGCTTATTAATATTTAAGCTACATACGATAAATTATAAAAATGTTTCTACATTCGACAAATTCGTACTTTCACGTATAATAATACAACCCTTTCCTTATTTGCCTACTGTATATGAATCCTTCATTTCTTTAAAAAATGTATATTGTAAAATTTTGAGGTTAAAAATCCCTTCATTAGAACTGAACATATTTCAGTATGTTATACACAATAACATCAAATGTTTCAACGTCAAATATTGACCAAAATTGGCTAACAGGGGAACATGCACCCAATGGATCACCAATTTTGTTCGTACTTTCCACGAATGTAGTACATATCTATGCAGCTCATGCTGCCCTAATACGATACACTTCTCAAAAGTATTCGAGAAATGGAGTCAAGATTTACATGTCTATTTTATACATTTAAAAAAGTACCTTTTAATAATGAACTGTGTGGTGTAATCGGATAAGGCGTAAACTAGAAGACTGGGGACTCTTTATTATTTCCTGTATTATCATCTGAGTTCGATTCCCATGTAGTCTTCTGTATTAAAAACTTTGTATGTTACAATGAATGATATTTCAGATGATAATAATTATTATTTTATTACACATTATATTAATTGCACTTAACTATTTTGTAGTTCAAAACTTTTCATCTTTTTACAAACTCTAACAATATAACGTTTTTGCATTATTTCAAGGACAATAGATTCCACAGTTTGAAGAGGATTTGTTTATCAACACAGACCCCACTGACTGTCAGTACGACAGTACTTAAAACAGAACTTTTTAGCATCAGGGAGTAAAAATTGTTATTATGGTGAAAAAACAAATTTTAAATAAAATCTTACACTCCTACACCACTCATCCATCCACTTTAACAGCATCGGAGACAAAGGAATCAGTGGAAATTCTTCCTAGTGGGGTGAGACATCATAGTGTTTAAGAGGTAATTTTTGTTAAGTTTTGAAATATATTTCTGTATTGAAACTGGTCATTTTTGACCAACCATCAATTTACATCTGTTTTTTTAAATAAGATAAAATTTTACAAACTTAGTTCACCCCATAGTGTCCTATATTTCTTCATTGATATTAATTGTTCAGGAATCACTTCTCACAATGTATGTCCTACATTAGCATAGCAGTATATTTGTTCTCTCACACAATCACACTGTATACCTCGCTACACACTATATAACACTCTCACAATCGCACTAAACTATCTCGAAAGGTTTAAGTTTTTTTAATCTTCTGACCAGATTCTCGTTGTCAAGGATCATGATTGCCTTCACATTGGTATGTCCGTGTAGCCTTAGTTAATGTTTGGCTGAAAATCGTCTTATTTCACTGGAAACATAGGGGATCTCAAGCTCTCGGTCTAGGTCACAATTTCTGATACACCACGGGGCATTCATCATATTTAGTAGCACTATTTTGAAAAGTTTGAATACATTTAATTTACTATTTTTTAGCACAACCCAATGGCTTAACGTCATCGAGCCAAATTGGTTAAAAAATTTGTTTGTTTAATAATAATTTATTATGTATAGTCGATGAAGAGTTGCGTCTCAGAAGCCGATACAGTTATCTATACTTGAGGTCAAGTTCACTTCTTTTCTTTTTGACGTGCTCCTTCCATCTCAACTTGACGTCCAGAGGTACTTCGTAGTGTTTTCGTACGGTATAATTACTTCATTTAATTTAACTGGTGGGGTATTTCCAATTCTTTTATTTGTAAAATTAAGATGAGTAGATTTGAGCTCGTTCAGCTTCATCTCCCATCTTCTCGTCTATTCATAAATTTCGTCACGAGCATTTTGTAACTTTTTGGTAGCTTCTTGCACATTTGAGTCTAATTCCATATGCGCAGTGTCATCAGCATATGTCACGACAGTAACATTTTCTGGCTGTGATAAGTCGCTTGTAAACAGTAAATAAAGGGTGGGACCCAGCACACTACCTTGTAGCACTCCTGCTCGTATTACTTTCAAGTCTGAGTACTCATCGTCTTGTTTGACCCTGAACAATTTATTTGTCAAAAAAGATGTTACTAACACGACATACTGTCTAGGAAGAAATTTGTACAGTTTATGTATCAAGCCATTATGCCATACCTTATCAAAGACTTGGGTCACATCAAGAAAGATTTTTGATCAAACCATTTTTTCCTCCAAAACTAATTATATTTGTAATTCTGTTTACTTGATCTATAGTAGAGTGCTTTTGTCTAAAACCAAATTGATGATCTGGTATCAATTTTTTTCTCTGTATTGTCTTAATCTCTTTAATAACAGTTCCTCAAATAGTTTAAATAAAATAGATATAAGTGAGTCGGGTCTATACGATTTAGGTTTAGTTAATAGTTTGCCAGGTTTTGGGATCATAATAACTTCCGCCACTTTCCAAGAAGAGGGTACATGTTTTAATCTGAAAGCAGCATTAATTAAATAAATCAGCAAGATTATTCCTCTATGTGGCAGATTTTTCAATACTTCTCCAGTAATTTGATCATATCCTGGTGATTTCCTGGATTTCAGATTGTTCCTTATTTATTTACAGACTTCTTATGAAGTGACAAATATTTCTGTTTCTTCTAAATTTACAATATTCTCTTGAAGGACATCAGAATACATTTCACTTGGTTGCAAAATTTCTGCTAAATACTCTGCAAATATATCTGCCTTTTGTTCATTATCCTTAGCCCATGTTCCATTACACTGTGCAATAGGTGACGTTTGGTTCGTTAACCTTTTTAGTGTTTTTGTTGCCTTCCAAAGGGAATAGTCCGTGTCTTCATAAGCTGTCAGATTTTATAAATGGAATTTCATTGAAACCTCTTTCAACTTTTGAATTTCTCTTTTTAATTCTTGAGTCTTTTTATTCAAAAGCGTTTTGTCTCATGGATCACGCGTCTGCTGCCAACGTCTTCTAACCTTTCTCTTTTCTCTAACCAGACCTCTGATTTCTAAAGGGTAGCTCTTACCAGCGTTTCTGTGAGTAATTGTTCTAGTACTATGTGTCGTAGACTGCCGTCGATAAGCCTGAGTGGTTGGCAGTAGGGTTACCGTTGGCAGACGACGGGGAAAGTGAGGGTACGAATGAGACACATAAGTGTGCAGGAGACGTTTAATACTCACAACTATAGGCCGTACCGGGACCGATTGTCGGAGGGGCCGTTAAGCACAGTGCGGACGAGAGTCCCCCACCGGTCACGACGACGGGAGTCGTCGTGCTCGGTCCGAGGTCGTGCAGAGACGTGTCGGAGACAGCTGGGCTGCTTGAGTGGGCGGAGTAAGCTGAGTGAGAGTTGCCCGGTTCTCTCCTTTAAATAATGTTATTCGTGTGCGACACTGTGCTCCACGAACCCCTTCCACGCTCAGCGCCGCATACTTGCCCTCAATAATGTGCTGACAGCGCAGCCACGCGTCCGCCACACGACATATGCCATGTGGCTTCTTGTATAATCTTGGTAAAAAGTTTTAGTTCCTATTACTAATTGATGTTTGGTTTTAAGTTCAACATTCAATTTAACTTTACCCTCTACTTCTATTTTAAAAATTTGCCAGTCAGTTGTCGTATTCACAAGTGTGGGGCTAGTAACTTTTTTTATTATATTTTCACTTAATGTTCTAATTACCGCTGAATGATCAGAGTCTATGTCAAAGTTTTCCTCTGAGTCAACAAAATTTGTTGAGATCCTTCTTTATGTAAAAATGTTTAGGAGATCTTGAATTTTATTAATATCAATTGACCAATACGCTGGTTTGCTAATGACCTAGATGTCGACTAGAGCCGTAAAGCCCTACAAAAAAAACGCTGTTTTGCTAGTGGAGTGATAATTGCACTCCATTTCCATTATGGCTTTTCTAAGTTCACTACATTTGGTTGTTAATTTGGACCTGACTCAACATGTTTAGCCTTTAAGTCGCCCCAAATATAAATCTATACCCTAATTGCTTTTATACTCGGGTTTCTTGATATTTCGGAGGGAAATATATGGCACCGATATTAACATTTTGCTTCAAAGATTTCAATCCAACGATTTTAAGTTGTGGTTGTAGCCGACTAAAGGGAACATTCCACATAATGAACAATGTTACAATTTACTAGAATAGCACTTTCCCCTCTTGCTTTATTGTCAGGATATATTGTCTGGTATACATCGTATACCTTAATTTTGAAGTGAGGTTTCCTTTTTGAATGAGTCTCCGAAATAAGGAACACATCAATATTTTTTGTATTAAGAAATACTTCAATTTCATGTTCTTGTTGCACATACCATTGGCATTCCAGGTAGCAATACGTAGGTCAGATTGTTTTATTTTCTAGAACTCTGCGTGAATTTATCTTCTAACGTATTAAATCTCGTGGATATATTGTTTCTGGTTTCAGATATATTTTTAATCATTTCTGTAATCGTTATCCCATTTTCTACCGGTTGTAATTTTTCTTGTTGGTCAGAATGTCGTGACTTTCGTAGGTGATTTGAGCTTAGGTAAGATTGTTAGCTCTCTACTTTGATGTAAATATCTGTAGCTTTTCCGGTCTTCGTGTCATCTCGTCCCTCCGTTTCTGCAATTCTTTTGCTACCATGCATCCTCTGTAATTTGCAGGATGTTCTTCTGAGCAATTTGCACATTTCGGAAGGGTGCTTGAGGAGTTTCTACATCCAACTGTTGCGTGCTCACCTGCTAACTTCACACAGACAGGTTTGCGCCGATAATATTTTTGTGTATGTCCATACTTCTGACACCTCTTACACTGTTGGATTAGCTTGCGTCTTCTGTATGGCTGAATTTTGATACGCATGTGACACAAATACTGTATATTTAATATTTTTTCAGTTCCTCAGATTTATCGAAAGTTATAACGGTAAGGCTATATTATTTATCTTTTTCTTTAACTTTTGTAAATAATGTTCACAGCACTAATTACATTAAATTCATTTTCCAATTATTGTTTAATATCATTAGGGCTGCACGTAAGATGCAGTCAGGGCCATTACTCTTATTGGTCTGCTTCGTTTATTTTCATACGTGTGCCATTCCACTTTACTAGTATTTAGATGATTTGTCAGTTGTCTATATTCATCATCTGTATCAACACTGAACTTCAAATGCATATTATTCATAACAACTTTGGGAGTCAGATTTTTTGTTTTTAGAGCTTGAATAATGGCACTATAATTTTCTGTCTGTAAGAATGGCACAATATTTACAACATTTTCTTTCTCAATACTCTCTTCTACGGATTTGTTTCAAAGAAGGTTGCTTTGTACCTCTGGACTGTTTGACGCTTCACGTTTCTTCGTTTTCCTCTGAGAATCCACTCAGTTTCTTGGATTAACTCATCTTCATCAGTACCATAAAACTTTTGACATTGTGTCGTACTGATTTTGGCATCAATTTGATCAATTAACGGCATTTTGTTTTCTAAGTTTAGAATATGCTGTTGCAATCTATTTACAGTTCCTTCTGGGACTTTTCTTCTCTTATTTCCTTTTGCCATTCCGGGTAATAATCAGGGAAATGTGATTCATTTTCTCTTTTTTCTTCAACTTCTTTTTATAATAGTAAGGACACAGTAGAAGAACTGAGTTAGGAGATCTGCAGGTTACTGAGCTCTTTTTATACGGATCTGTTATCTGTTTCTCTGCTGAGAAAGTGTCACTTATGTTTCCTCTTCGTTCAACGTTGGTTTCCTTCCTAAGCAATAGTTGGCCCTCCTCAGAATCCATAGTTTGCCTGCTGAGAGGGTGGATTCACCACAAAACCTGGCGTACCACTTCTTTTTAGGAAACGTTTTGTCCATTGCTTTTGGAGGTGTCGGGGTTGTCGTGTAGTGAAGAAATGAATTAGAAGGAAGAGAAAAGAAATAACACCCTAGGCCGCGAAACCTAATACCATCAGGGTCAGAGAAAACAAGAGGTGGTCAAGGGAGTCTCCTTATGTTCCTTTGGTCCACGGAACATTATTCAATATATTTGGACTACCCCAACATATCTGTTGGGATCCCCTATCCGTCACCCAGAGGACGCGCTCTCTAGAGGAGGAGACTTCCAAGAGTTTTTGTAAAGTGATACACGAGTTAATTCTGAGTATGTTAACGTTTACCAACTACTTCAACGTTTATTGTTAACTTTTTTACATTAGAGTCTCATCTTTATTTAGTGCGGTAATATTAGATTACATATTTCAAGTCATTCCAGAACATCTGATGCTACAATTATTTCTTAATAACGCATCTTGATTTAAAATTAATTAGGCAAATAGTACAAATATATATTTAATTTTATTTACGAATTTTATTTAAATAATGTTTACTCTCGATGAACCTTTTTTGGTACATAATTTTGGCACCTATTCCAATTTCCAACGGACAATTTCCAATACAGACGCTTGCCCCGCGCCCTGAGGGTGCCATAATCGGGGAAGATATAATTTAGGACTGTTGGGAAGCCAAAATCACTTAGACCAAAACATGTAAAAATGTAACTAATTTCTTAGGATTAGATCACAAATCAAAGAAAGTAAAATTCTCTTCGAACTTGCCATCGTTTCGATACATATAATCATCAAGCTACAATAAAAGTATAACTTGAAAATACACAAAAAATATATCAACGAAAGAACAGTTAACTGAAGATGACAAGAAAATTACAAACAAATATTACAAAAATTAATTACAAAAAAATTATCACATACTCATAATTTTACATACCAAGTTTAGAATTCAAATATTTGTGTGTCACTTTCTTCTCTTCAAAAGTTTACTATTTATATATTTTTTGTATACCCGACCCATGTAAACGTGGCTTTAGAGGCTCTATCTAGAAATTTGACCTAGGAAATTAGTGGACATGGAAACCAAATGAAGGAAATGACGCTGCAATAAGCCTTTTTCAAATTGCGAAAATAGCACGATTTATTTAATAAAAAATCATATCTCCGGTTCCGAAGTCTTTTCTAGGTCTTAAATAGGGAAATGTTATATTTAAATAAGTTCTGGAGTCAGCAAAGCTAAAGCTGGATCGGTGATATAGATAAGGATTTTTATGAAGTGTAGAAATTACCCACTTATAACTACTTAATTAAGTAATTTCAGTTTTTTGTACATACGTAGTACTATTAGTTTATATCAAAATAAAAAATAGATTTTTCTGGCTGTTTGTTTTCTAGTTATAAATATTCAAAATTTAAGTATTTACACTATTTCTGACACATTATGAAATCTTCAACTACGCTGTGTTAGGTATGAAACAATTTTACATTTCAAAGGGAAACCGAATGATATAATATTGACATTATTCACGTATACAATCATAATCAAATAAAAATATGTGTTTCGACATTTTATGTTTTTATCGAATATCACGACATTTTAGCAGTTCTACAATAATCTTCAACAATTTGAATAAAAAATTATTTATAATATGTTTCGGGGAGCTTTCCTCATTGTCAGAGTTATAGACAAGAATAAACAACATAATTGTACAAGAAATCTAAAACCTGATGTGTCCCCTTCAATTTCCTACTGTAGCTGTGAAAAATTCGTTTTCTGTAAAACTGTTTGAAAAAGATAAAATTGAATAAGAAAATTGATAAATTGAAACGGAAAAACTTACGTTGTAATGAAAGTAGCTCAGAGTTTCAGTTTTATAATAGTAAAAATAATGTAACTAACGTTGCTTTCAACAACTATGAAATCAATGTATTGACACTAGAGCTGAAATTTGCACCAAAATTTCTAACTACAGTAAAATAGTTATCCAATTTATCTGAAAGGACAGAAAATACTCCGTCTTGTAAAATATAATGATTTCTCTGCTGAAATTGATTGTTCAAAACTCCTGCCAATGCCAATTATTTTATATGTACTCAACATTGGCAAGGTTTTTAGCGTACAAAGTTAACCGTTCTCGTTTCTTCTACTGATACGACGTCTGGAAAATCACACACAGTAGTTTCCGGTTCTATTATTATTATTATTTTTTATTATTACCATGGCACTACAGCCCTTTGCGGGCCTTGGCCGTCGTGGAGGGTAGAGCTCCGCGATTTTCTTGACCCCGGCACTAGAAGAAGGAGGAGATGTGGTCAGCATCTCGCTCCGGCCGGCTTTTGGGTCCCAGGATAGATCCTGGTACTCATTTGATAGCAGGCTGAGTAGGCCTGGGAGCCAGCCTGGATGTTGAGGTGTAATGAAAATCACCACCTCACCGGGGTTTGAACCCCAGCCATCCAGTCAGCAGCTTAGTGCTCTACCCACTGAGCCACGCTGACTCCTTTCCGGTTCTATACCAATATAATTACTTGGCGGTACCGAGGATAAGTGGGAGTTCAGCCCACTTCTCAATCTTACATATTGTTATGTATAGTGAGTGATTCACCCGGTTTCGCATCACTAGGATATTACCCGCGTTGGAATACCCATCATTTTCTAAACATATATTTTGTCTCTATCTTCCATGGTTTTATGGTGTCCTATACTGATATTGAGACTATACAGTTTTTTGTTATAAACAATTTAAAAAATATTAATTGTTATAAACAATTTAAAAAATAATAATAATTACAAAAAAATTATTATTATTATCACACAATCAACTTAAGTCCCTGTTCGGTACGGACCAATTGAGACTAAAGGTCATCTTGTTGATAACAAATTATAAAAATATTAATTACAATTACAAAAAAAAAATAGAATTTAAAACAACCACTTAAGCCAAAGGGGAGGGAACCGAGTACTCATTCCTGTGGGAGCCACTTACAATAAAAACACTGCACTCTGGTGTTCAAACAACAAACAAACATATTTTATTAATTCTAATTACACTGATTTGATTGCTACACTTGACATCTTTAATAATGATTATACTACACATTCTGTCGCCTACTGCGCTAGTGTGATTTTTCCTTTCTCAGGGTACTCACCAGATTCTGCGGTAATTTGTTCATATGTTCGGTGATCCCCCATTAAAACACATTGCATTGAAACACATGGCCTGCTGACATTTAATACAATAATTTTTATTATTCTAGGTCTTACCACGATTTTCTATTTTTCTTGACCTTTGTCTCCCTTCACAAGCTGTCTGTTGATGTCGGACCGGTGGAGTCACAGGCGTTCACTTCTCACTCGCGTGATAGTTCGGACACATTATTCTTCGCGTCCCGCCAAAGTTCAGTCTTTTCCTACTGTTATGAATTTATACCGCTCACAGCCTTGTCGTGACCATGTTGCTATATGTAATAATTATTTAATTACTCGTACGTTGGTGGGAGCTTTTACTTTAATTTGGCCGATTGCTTATTTAGTGCGTCTCGCATACCTTCTCGCAGACGACCTGGTGATTTCACGTTATTTATTATTTAGCCCCAACGATGCCTTCTCGGGCGCACAAATCAATATACATAGTTCACAACGACACACTGAAAGTCACTATTCATTAAGCCAATTTATGATGCTTATACGATTGTCACTTGCACCGATGATCCCCTTTCGCTCTACGGCGGACCTGATCCCATTAACTGCAGTTCATTAATTCAATTAACACGTTGTGTTTCATTCCTATCAATTGCTCATGTTTGGCCCTGTTTGTCTTATAATGGTTATAAGATCAATCAATTTCGCCACTCTTCACTTTTTAGAACATTGTTAATTGCGCTATCACTGCCCCTCAAGAAAAACACAACTCTACGATTGCCACAACAATCATCACACCAACAACACTTCCACTCAATCTCTCACAACCACGTGCTTCTGTGTCCTGTGTTTTATCTACTATTTTGGATCACGTGGTTTTCCCTTTCTTGTGATCGGTCCCTAGTAAAGTACCCTGTCTGTTTCAGCCCCCCCTCAATTTCTATTGGATATTTTCTAAAAGAGGTTGGTTTCTGTAGCATGTTTGTCGCTACTTTTGGCTCCGCCTACAATGAATTTTGATTGGTTGTTAACATTTTTCTTTCTCTCTAGCCTTTAATATCTCTAGACGAAGTTCGGTCAGCCATTTTGTTATTTCTTCACTACGCATATGCGCCGCGTCAAGCTCCTTTGAACCTCCGTTTATGTTTTTATTACTCTGCGGCGTATTTGAAGTCGTGCCTTTTTCCCTCTGCGAGTTGCAACTTGCTTCTTCGGCACCCTTCTTTGATCCTAGTTTTTATGACTTCTTTTGAATTTAGCCCCCTTTTTGTCGTACTTAAGAAACCATTGCCAAAATTTTCCCTCCTAAAATCTTTCGCCTCCTTTTTGGAACTGTGTCTTAAGAGATATATGCTGCACTTCGCAGTTTTTTGTCTTTGTCACGGTCCACCCGAGGTTGCTTGGGGAAACGACTATTCCCTCATATCCACCCTTGCGTGCCGTCTTTTAAAATAAATTTAGATTTTGCTATTCCTAAAGATCCCTTCATGTTCCAACTTGTTGCTGGCAAGCCCGCACCCTTGTCGCTGCGTCTTTGATATTTTTTATAATGCTTTTTATGATGTTATTGTGCGTTTACTGAACTTCTAATGTTCAGCCGCCTTTGCTTTCCCTTGTTCGCTACGGACCACCCTCCGCGTTATCTTCTACGCGTTTCAATTACTGACACTTATTTTCGATTATGTTACTGACACTTATTTTGAGATCGTGGTTCATTTGTTCCTTAAATCAATCCACGGTCTCAATATACTTTTGATTGTGTGCCTGATATGAAGCATTCTTATAACAATATCTTGAAATTCCTGAAATGTTTTCTCTGTCTTAAGATTTTATTCTAATTTCTGTCCGCACCTACTCTTTCCTTCCTCGATATACTCATCAGCTCCCCGCATTCGACATCGTAGTACACAGTCATAGAGAAAATGTTCCACATCATCTACCCTCGTTTCACTACAGCACATCTCTGTATGTGTCAAGTTAAAGCGATGCAAGTAGCTTGTAGATACGTAGCTTGTATAACTCACTAATGTCTTCAAAAAACTCAAGCACTTTTTTGCCTTTACCCCCAACTTGAGACGACTGTTCTCTCCAATTAGTAGAATCACGTCATCCGTGTAAGCAGCGATTCGTACATCATATTCCATTCGCAGAAGTACCTTGTTTAAGACAAAATTCCATGGAGCTTCCTAGTGGACAACCTTTGCGTATCTCCCGAAAGATTGTCACATCCCCGACATCTAATAAAGCACGTCTATGCTTGAAAAATGATCGTATAAGATTCCTCGTTTTATCTCACAAGTCAAACTTCTGCAAACACACCTGCACCACCGACCAGTCTAAGCTACAAAATGCTCCTTCGTAGTCGACACTTACCGCCAGCATTTTTGTGTTCTTTGTTTTATCAATTTTACTACATAGATGGTCGCGTCCTCCATACCTCGGTTCTTAACAAAATCCAAATTATCATATCGTAACAAAACCCTAATTGTCTTTGACTAAATTTGTCTGGCGTCATCTTACTATACAGCTCCTCTGTTATTTACTAGTCAAACGTCTTCCCAATCGCAGGCAGTAGGGTTATTGACGGGTATGACTTTGTTATATATTGTAATGGGGATTTAATCCATTGTTAATAAATAATCCATCCAACATTGTTAATAAATAATTGGACATACACAAAATTCAACCGTTGCGTACTCACGGAGCTTGGGTTTTTGAAAAGAATCGGAGGGTACCATATTTCGGAAGTTTACAACTCTGCCTGGCTGACCGTGAGAGCAAGCGAATAAGATCATAAAACAGACCCTTGGAAGGAGGACGCCTATGCATTAGAACGCGCGACATCGAGATCAAAGAAACAAAGAATCGGGGTGCGAAATAATCCGGATGTGAAGGGCACTGTAAAAATTTGGGAAGCAGATGTCAAATTCAAAAAGAGGGTTCTTGCGTACTCCAAGAATAACCGCAATAACAAACGTCTCCGCGACAAAAAGGTTCATTCGAAGAGGCAGAGGATCGCGCCAGGGGACCAAACGCACGATCGCGAACAAATAAATGAGACGCCAAAGACTCATCGACGCCGTGGGGGGCAAAACGAATTGGTTCGTTCAATATTGAAAAGAGCGAGAAATCCATAGAATTAGGTGGAGTATCAGGGGTTGAGAGGAAGCGGAAACACCTCACACAATGAGATGACACGATGCCGCGTTATAACAATAAGATCTTTCGGAAGCTGGAGACACATGGTCGAACCGAGGCGGCGGCGAAGAAGTGCGTCATTAAATTTAAAAGTTGATCTATGATTCGTCGAGAGGGGAATGACAAATCATTCATCATAGTCAATCCGAGTAGTTCCGCGTAGAGTAGAAATAATGAAATGATTGGTAAATATTAACACGCGGGGGAGGGGGTGACTTGCTCCGCAAAAAGTTGTCAGAGAGTGGGGGTGAGGGGATAGAAAGCGGAGAGTCAGAGATTTTGGATGAAGAGAGTTTTATCAGGAGAGACGGATTTCTTACAGAGTTTTGCAAAGACAGATCACTGATCATCAATCACTGGCATCTAGAGCATCACTAGAGATTTTTAATTGATTATGTGATCAGACACTGCAAGTTTTCTTGTTGTAGTGCGCTGACACTTTGAGCATTTTCGGGATTGTCCCGCTTCAAGGGATATAATTTTTGCGTGATGGTTCAGGTTTCCCCTGATCATTACATTCATGGAATTGATCGTCTTAATTAGGGAGTTCGAACGCGCTAACTTGAATTCAGGTTAATGAATCGTAACTACTTAGTTACCGAGGGGTTTCGGCATTAGTAATCCTCTCATAACGTGTTCGACTCGGATTTCACTACGACATCAATTAGCTAAGGGGTTAAGTGCCGTAATTAGGCCGTTAAATGGTTCGTGCTGACTGGAGGCGAGCGATACGGTACTTCAAGGTGCGACGCGCAGACCGGTGACTTCAAGGTAACAAGTCAACAGCTGTAGGGTGGCGGTGCTGATGGTACGAGGCTGCTTTTGGGTCATTGATCCCTGAAGGGACAGTAACAACCACACCGTTTCGAGACTGACAGACCATCCACAATACCCACAGAAAGATAAAATATTCTGATAGCAATCAGAATAGCAGCAAAGTGGCGAGCTATTGTGAAGAAAAAGGTGCGTGTGCTCCTAGGTGAAAGAACCAAAGCTATGAGTAAATTCGGTAACAGTTTACGGAAACAATTGATTTTGTAATTAAAATTAATCAATCCATTTATTAGTATGAAATCAATGTAGTTGGGACTAATAGTGTACCGACACTTATGTAAATCAGTAAAAAATGTGTTAACGTTTGATTATGGGGGAAATGTCCGGGGTAGAATATGAGTAGTTAATAGATGTACCTTAATAGTTAGTAAATAAAACTTAATTTATCGATGCTGTGTGAAACTATCACAAGTGTGTATTTTATTGAATAAATGGGCCGAACCCGCCCCCATCCGAACTACCCAGACACCAACTGGTCGGTGCAAATGCTGATAGTGGAGTGGGCTAGGTAGGTGGGCTAGCAATGCCAGCTAACAAGATCAATTTTTATTGTGTTACAATGTAGAGTAGGAAACTCAATGCGGTTTTCTTAAGATATGATAAAAGCTTATAGTGTCCAAATTCGTAATTCATTAATTAAGCCAGTTTACCGAGTAGCCAAGAGATGTACACATGTCGTTCCCAAGTAAGTCAATATCCAAGTAGCCTAGTCCGGTGATGTAAGCGTAGTCGTTGTATCCTTGGTATCCAGTTGGTTGCTTGTATGCTCGTGCAGCTGTAGAATTCGTTCTTCCCACCGCGGCGCTTTTCCCTTTCTTATGAGGTGTCCGCGTGAGAGGAAAATCGGGCAATGTAGGCGGCGACGCGGAGGGAAATGAAGCCTAGGGTGCTTCCGCAGTTCCGGGCTGCAGGCTTCCCCATCGTGGTTTCCACAATGCGTGTGCACCGCAGACCAGATTTCCATCTTTTCTTGATCAAACGATTTGCTACAGCATACTTCTGCCATATAACCCTTCTTTTGACAGATCCTGTAAGTTAATCTAAGAAAGCGGCAGTTACTACGTTCATGTCTGGTGAAGCAATTCCTACATGATTTAAGTTTGCGTTCATTATATCTTCTAGGTCGCGAGAACCGTTTCCTACTAGCTGTTTCCAGATTCTTCTTACACCTTCTACTCGTTATAGGTCCTGCTTGAACTTGATAAATTTCACTACTTGATACTATCTGAGCAGCTGTATGTTTCGTAACTTCAAATGTAGTAGCAATTCTCAAAACCTCGTCCAGAGACGAATCACTGTTGAAGAGTATCGATTCTTTTCCTCCCTTCCCGAGTATGCATTACGATCAAGTCTCTGATGGAGTCCACGTATGAAGTCCTATTCTGTTCTTTCCCACAAAAGAATTTGCAGTGCCTGTCTAACTGGACCGCAATTCTGTAGCCCACTCTGCGTGCGTTTGACCGTTCTTTATTCTACAAGAAAGGAATTTATACCAAGCTGCCATGACATGAGGTTGCCTAGTATAATGATGGATCATCCTATCTTTTAACTCTTCATATCTTACTTTCGCGATGCCATCTTCAATACTGAGCTATTTTAGCATTTCATTTTCATTTTTTTCTTTGATCATGGCTACAACGATCACCTTGTCTAAGACAATGTCATTACAAGGCTCTTAAATATTTTTATTTTCTTCTTTATTTCTTTTACTCCTTATAGCGTCTCATTATTATTATTCATATCAGTGTTCCTATCCCTTCCACGGGAAGAGCCACAAAATCTTCTGCCCTCTTTGTCTTTTCTTTCGTCGTTTCCTTACTTTACCATGTCTGTCTCAAAATTTTCTGTCTCACAACTCATTCCTCTTTATTCATCTTCTTGTTCCTTTTTTAATGCATCTCTTATATGTCCTAGCTAGGTGACGAACTCTCTATATGCACTGTATGCAACTTTTGTTACTTTCTTGTTCGTATACCTAGGTTCATAGTCTCCTTTTGTTTTCAAAAATTGTATATATCTTGCTCGTTCCTCCCCATAGAGTATACAATCCCACATATGATGTTCTCGTGTATCACGTTCTTTTCCACACATACATTTTGCATTATCTTTTAGACCTCGTAGGATCAAGAAATCATTGAACTTCCCATGACCCGAAATAAATTCAATTACATATGGATTTAAATTAGGCCATTTACGTTCCTTGCATGCGAAACCTACCTTTTGTATATAATTGAATGTTCTTCTCCCTTTTATAGTATTACTCCACCTGGTTTGCCATGTCTCTAGAACGTGCTTTATTAATTCCTTTCTTGATTCGTTTTTATCCCGTGTGTAAACCTATTCATTTGTTTCTATTTTCCCATCTATTTCTAGCAATCTTCTGAACTTTAATTTGGTAATATATAAGTCTAAAGGTAGGACCCCATGTATAATTTCCAAAGCTTCTGTGGATATTGTTTTATATGACTCCTTAATTTTGAGTAAACACGCTCGTTTTATATGTTTCAGTTTCCGCTCTATGTGAATGAGTGCAACTCTGTTTCCGCATGCGTTAGAACTTGCCGTATCGCTCCTTTATATAATTTTAGTTTATCCTTTTGGACAATATATTTTATTAGACATATGCGTATTAGTCCACTATATACACGCTTTGCCTTTGCTGCTACATTTTCAATATGGTCTGTGAACAATAATTTTTCATCAAGTAACCCTAGAAACTTGTGTTTACGCACAAATTGCAACTTTTCGCCAATTAATTTTAAACATGGATTCCTTCTATTTTCTTACTTTATTAACCTTATTTACTTCACATGACCTTAGTTTTTGAGATATAACCGTAAGCCATATTTTTTTGTGATTGTCTCTAATATCATTATAGAAGCTTGATCCTTTTCTTACAACTGTATGCGACTGGTAACTTCTATCAAAAGAGTCAAATCATGCATATGGCATATCAATAGGTAACATGCATATTTTTTCCCTCATCACGTGTTCAAAAATTATATCCATTATAAGGTTCCAGTACAATGGACCAGTCGAAGAATCTTGGGACAGCCACAAGACACTTCCCTTAAAATTTGTTCTTCTCCAATCTTTAATAATAATTACCTATCTTCTATACACGACTTGACTAATCGTTGTAAATATGCTGCTACTTTCTTCCGTTTCATTATATCCATTAGTAAGAGCCAATATGCATTATCCAAAGTTCCTTCCGCATCGAAGAATATACTAAGGCAATATTTTGAGTTTCTTTTGACTATATCATCTAACCATTTCCGGTGAGTCCCGTCTGTTCCTCTTCCACTTTGAAATCCGTATAGTCTGTCGCTAATTTGTCCATTTTATTCTAAATAAGTTTAATTTTTTGGAATACAATCTGTCCAATGATGACATTAGCGATGTCGGTCAGTATGATTTTGTCTCACTCTTTGTTATTTGCTCTATTGGATTGTCCTTATCTCAAATTGCTAGCAAGTCGTGTTTTGTACGTACTTGATATATTTCATTTAAAATTCCATGACCAATATCTCTCCAAGATTACTTTATATCTCCAACCACCTCTATACCGTGCCATATTGCCATCTGTTTAATTTTCTCAGCTCTCAACTTGTAAGACATACATCAGCAGGAACATTGCATAGCTGTTTCTACAAACTTTTCCCAATCTGCTCTTTTTGCTTGAACAATTTCTATCTTAAAAGTTCTACCAGATTGTGCATACTTTTCCCATTCCTCTCGTTCATCTTCCCTCCGATGTCGTTTCCGTCCCAACATCTGTCTTCTCTTATTTTTCTCTTTCTTCATTTTGCTCAATTCTTTGGTCAACCACGTTCTCCCTTTTTTATATTCCATAGTATCTATCCACTCTAACTGTTTCGTAATATATCAAGTTGCAAATCTTCTATTTCTTGTACTACTGCCTCTTCATCATCTATATCTCCCGCATGTCGTCTCCATAATTTCTTTTCATTTTATAGTTTTCTCCAATTTATTCTCAATTTTCTTCCCACGCATTTTTCACTACCCTTCTCCTTCTTTCTTGTTACTCC
This sequence comes from Laupala kohalensis, assembly GCA_002313205.1. NCBI lineage: Eukaryota > Metazoa > Arthropoda > Insecta > Orthoptera > Trigonidiidae > Laupala > Laupala kohalensis. The sequence continues at coordinate 20,697 of NNCF01132113.1, forward strand.
TATTGCTATACCTGCATGGTCACTGTCAAACCCCGTTTACTATTTGCCAGTCCAGTATTGTGTGTCCACGCGAAAAATTTGTTAAGGGGAAGTCTTTTACACATGAACCCTGCTTTCTTTAAGCAGAAATTGTTGAAATAGTTTTCCCTTTCTATTAGTTATTTTATCGCCTCACATCTTTGGTGTAGCATTTGCATCAAGACATATAAGAAATTCTTTTTCTCCCATCACCCTCTAAAAATTCTTAAAATTTTAATATAATTCTATAAGTGTTCATTGAATTGGCAATACATGTTGATAATTAAAATTTCTATACCATTTTTCTGGAACTATATTGTTTCGGAATTATGTCCTGTAAATAGAATCGATTTTAAAACATGTGCTATAGCATCATTGATGTACATAGCACACCATGAATTAGAACAATGTATTATGCGAAAACGAATTGAAACATACATTGGTGATCCACTAGAATTCAATTGCTCTTGAGCACAAGCTACATTAGTCCATTCTGTAATATATAATTTCCCAATTCTATAAAACCAGATTGTTGCAGTATTTTAACAAACATAATTAATTGATTGTTATAATTGTCTTTTTGCCGCTAAGTATTCAGGACATTTTTACTCTTGTACCCCATATGTAGTTGCTACGTTTTTTCGTAAGCAATTGGCACACTTTCTTTTTTCGTGTACAATTCTTAATCTGATGTCCTTCTTCACTACAATAACCAAATTATTCCTTTCTTTATACATTAACTATTAGGTGTAAGTATTTCTCTGCATTAACTATGATTTCATGTTAATCGTAAGTTATCAATTAAAATACTATGTAATACAAGTATGTGCATTTAGGTTAACCAACAATGAACACTTTTAGTTCAGTTTGCGTGTTTTGTTCGATATTATGTAGTCAAGTCAAAGCGAGTGTCGGGTTTTTGTTCTAAAATATTGGTGGTGGCTGCCCTGAAACACCAATCGAGTCCGCCCGGAGTCAGCCATCTTGGTGTTTTTGGTGTATTCTCTAACGGTAACTTGACATGCAACCCGCCCTCCAACAATATCCACCTGCGAGGACGGTCAGCGATATATTGCGCTGTATCCCTCGAGAGCAGTGGTATTCTGAGAGATGGATGTGGTGACGTGTGTCATGAGTGGGGGATGTGGTACTCTTTGCTAGAAGGCTTACATAGTATCATTTATACTTTTTTTTATTATAATGATTTTCTTCATAATACTTTTTTGAGAGTACCCTGCAATCTTGCATTACACTATTGCACAATCTTGCACCATAGGATGACACAATATTATATCACACAATCATACGTCATATGATGCCATCCAAGATGTGTCAGTGAGAACAACGAGTATTCTGCAATCTTGCAACACATGACGCAATCCCTCAGCGTAGTACGCGCTGGTTCTAACACAACGAGTATTGCGGAATCTTGCATCACATGATACAATCCAGGATGACGCAATGTTGCATCACATGACTTAATCTTGCATCTTACAATAGAAGTGAGTATTGCGTAATCTTGCATCATGTGATGCAATCCAAGAAAGGAATGGTTTGTGAGAGATGGATCTAGAGTCGTGGGTGGGGGAAGTGGTATAAAATGAGAAGAGTAGAGTGCATCACAACGTTGTAGCATCATGGACGACAACACAGGAAAGCACATGCCCTTTGCAGCAGACTTAAGTATTCTCATCTATCAATACGTTTTTAATGATAATTTTTCTTTATAGATTTTTGGGAATACCCTAACCAGGTGGTGAGTGAAGGTAGAAAAAACCAAAATTTTTTATATTATATACAAATATAGATACATAGAGAGTCTGTGGCACGACAGCAACATCAACAATCGCACGGTCTGGAACATTAAAAAATGTGTAAGTAACATATAATAATACTGTAGTATAAAAAAAGATAAAGAAAAAACACTTCCTCAAACGGATAGATGAATAGTCCACACAAGATAAATTCCACGACTTGTCACATCGTCCACTCACCCACTTGGCTTAGATGGATAACAATGTCATGTCACAGACTCTCACAATTATGTGCCAGATATTTGCGTCACAGGAGGCAGGTGGCGCAACAATAATCCCCCACCCACATCCACAAACACCCTCTACCGAACATATGAAGGCAGGAGGTGAGGAGAGATTGAATGGGGATGTTGAGACTTATGACACACTAAGAAAACATACGGGAGAGACCGCACCGTTGCATGTATTGCAATTTTGGGTCAAAAGTTACAAAAATGGAGTTAAATGCACTTATATTGTATATTAGTTTGTTTGATGTTGTTGAATTCGATATATCACTGTTTTGGCAGTGATTTACTATTGAACGTAAACAAATAGTGAAATAGATAAATCATGTTTATTACTACTACACTACTCTATATTACTCATCTCTCTAATTTGTTGGCTGCAAACACTATTACGTACATGTATTACAATTTTAGATTTTTAAAATCACAAAAATGTTGTTAAATGCACTAATCCACGGTTGTTAAGCTACAAGGATATATTACATGAAGTTAAGCTATTCTAGTAAATAGATATTACCCAAATAGAATAGACTGAAATGCAATTGAACAAAGAATGTGGAAATTGCGTTTCGTATCAAGTACAACCCTATAATGTGTGTAAAAAGAACAGGTGCGCTTCATAAGTCAAGAAACACTAATATTACCAATAAAAATATTATTTATATAGTCCAAGTGCTCTATAACAGTTAAACAGCGTGTATTTTGTGTACAGATTTCCGAGTGTGAAGTACGTTATCTTCAATACCTCTTTCCCAGCAATTATTGGTCATTAATGGGTTACAGTCACATCAAAATGATGGCTTGCCATTCCAAGTATTGTAACCATAATCCGAATAGAACTGAAATAGAATTATTTTTTGTTTAAATATATTACACACTAGAAATCAGAAAAAATAACTTCCCTGAGGGTGTGAGGAAGTTTTTGCAGTAGTCCACTATCTCTTCTATAACCAGAATTATCTGGAATTCATTACAAGATTATGTAACTCATTACTCATATTTGAACTTTGACTTTGTTTACCTGAAAGCAGTACGTAAACTGCGGCACTAATGAAAATTCATGTCAATAATTTAACAAAAAGGATGAAACCTCTATACTAATCATATTTGTAAAACATGTTTGTTAAAGCTTAATGCATACAAAACTGGAATTTTTTGTTCCAATGTGCAGTATTGCCTATTATGAAAGCTAATATTTATCTCGGTCTGTTACATGACGTTATGGTCCAGACCATTTTGTAACTCTTTTATGTTTTTCTGTATAGCGTATCATAAAGTAATCCAGAAAACTAAGGTTGTTGAGTACAAGAAAAACTATGTTGATAAATCAGAATTGAATCAATTTATGGCAGCAAACAATCTCATTGTTAATCCATTAACAGGAAAAGGATATACAAGTAAGCCAGATATTTCCTTTTTCTAACAGATACTGTGAACAAAATTAAGAGAAGAAAGAATGAAATTATTAATTTATGGCAAAAGCAGCGCACAACAAAGTTTACTTTCTTTCTTCTTTCTTATATTAATTAATTGAAATGTTATTGCAAAAAACGAGCATTGAGTTATTTCACCGGTGACAGTAGTTTAAATAACATAATTTGTAATATAATATTGCGAAAAAGAATCACAACATCCAATAAGAAATCTTGCAATACAAGTTCTCCAAATGAATAACATTAAAATCTTGCAGAATTATTAACGATAAGAACTATTTCATTGCTGACGTAATGACGTTCTTTTCATTTCTGTTATGCTTATATCAAATTAATCACAACTGTTTCGCTGATCTGTCAGCAAATAACTCCGAGTAGCATTTCTCACCACGGAAAGAATATAAAAACGATAAATACTGCTCTTTTATAGATTAGTAAACCTACCTATATTAGCTCTGACGAATTCCCAAATATCTCACAGTAGTTTGACCAGTAATCAGACATTCGTTGCGGGAGAAATGGAAATAATTTCAATAACCTACTAGTTGTTACAAGACCGTATAATAACACAAATATATATTCGACTGCAAAAGGTGTGTGATGTTGGTAGGTCTGGGAATAGGATGCATATATCGGTGATTGACAGGAACGCAATGGGTTCTTTGAAAGCTTGAAAATCATAATAGATCACGAGTGGTGTGCGTTGGTGCCGCCAATAATTTTTAAAGAACATGTTCGCATCTGCTCATGAAGGTAAATTGACCCGCGCCGTCACCCCCGTGTGACAATTATGAGATTTGAATGTTCCTTGGTGTCGGAAGAAAACGTAATCATGTGGCCCAAGACAATACGCGATGTGCATGTTTCGACAATTGACTATCGGGTAATCGTCCCACATCTTTTATCCAACATTATCCAACAGTAATGGCTTTGATGCAATAAGAGATTGGTATGTTGTTGCTTAACCACCCGCGTACAATAAATGCGACGTACCCCCCACTTGTTCTGTGACGACGACCATATCAGTTGATGGGCGTGGCAAGAATAATCAGGATTTTGTGCTTCGAAACGGTGTATATCGATCACTTTCATCGGGAAAGAAATATGTCTCAAATCTAGAGTAGACAGGTGTTGAAGAAATAGTGTACGATACTGTGAGACGGACGACTAGAATGTGGTATGCGAGTACGGTTACAATAACAGAATTGCCGAATGGACCGAAGGAAACACATCTCATCAACATTCTCTACGTTAACGATTCCTTTTTTCGGATTATTAAAGGGTGATGGAAACGTGACGTGACCAGATCAGACACGGTTGTCATCCATGCGGTGAAAATTAATACGAAGACCAATGATCGTCTTTAACGTTTTACAACTATCCCGCTCATGAAACTCATCGAAACGTGTATTGCTTGGTGCCACAATATGGGAATGGTATTGCTCATCAGAATCATGCGAAGAAAAAATCACATGCTGGGGAGGAGAGAAATTTTTTTGAACTTTGCATACGTTCATGTTCCGGCGCGGAAGTTTTTTAAATCACAAATTCACACTCTAAACATGCGATAATTTTGTAGTAGGATGGAGTAAACAATACAATGTTGAAAGGAAAGGTGCTTCGTAGTACTCCAGAAATGTTGACGGTTGTTGAATGTCGATCATATTCGCTAAACTTCCACGCAAAATATTTTCGTTCAAAGAGATACATCGTTCTGACCACTGAAGCGGTTTGAGATCTCGGATATGACGAATCACAGTAGGTGGCACCATGCCTCTGCCTTGATGTTGTCGATCACTCATTTCCACCTGCCCCCCGTTCCCCGACACCATCTGGATTGTGTCTCTCGAGAGCAAGATGAATCGTTCAAACGATAGGAGGGATTCCTCCCGTTCAATATCTAAGAAAAAAAGAATAACATGAACAAAAATTAACTAGAATAGCCTTGGAGCATTGTTTCTTTAAAGTATCATGGTGGCATACACACCGTGCACTGTCACATCCATCTCTTGAGCAGGTGGTTGTTGTTCCTCCTTATCGTCCTCAGACTCCTGCACCACCACCTTTCCTTCCTCCGCCACCTCCTCCCCCATCGCCTCCATTCTTTCGTTATTATCATGAATTTTTAAAAACAAAGAACATGGTCAACATGACACGAGAGAGAACAGGTATAGTGTAAGGGTCGAAGAAAACGTTTTCAAAAAAATTCAAAAATGTTTTTTTTTTCAAAAAACAATTTTTCAATTATTTTACATTTTCATATAAAAGGGACTCAGGAAATAACCTGGGGGAGTCTCTGTTTACACCTTGAGATTCTGGTAAGAAAAGGGATATGAGAAGCGAATATAGAAACTCTACAAGAGAGTTCACGTAACCTCTCTCATCTCAATACTCCTAAACCTACCTATATGCGGTTTCCCTGTTAAGCCGAGCAACTCAGTGGAAGGTTGGGTAACCAATCCGAGCGGGAATCTGATTTGGTGAGGAAACAGGTTTAGGGGGACAGTGGAAAGTTGAGATACTACCACTGATTATAAGAGATAGAGCTGAACATATAAGCTACCTGCTGCATAGAGCAGAGAGGAGGCAACCCCTCCACCATGATAGAGTACTGTTGGCCAATCCCCAGAACACTCGAAACTAAAACGTTTAAAAGCACAAGTAGAGAGCGAACCGAACTGATAAAAAGAACTGGCGGGGACATGGTAAAACGCCTCTTCGAACATGGAATGTAATAGGGCTAAATGGGAAAGAATATGAAATGATTCAAGAAATAAAACAAACAAATGTGAAATACCTAGCCTTGGCAGAAACCAAATAGTGAGAAAAATGGAATAGAGATAATGTATGATAATTATTTAATATTATTCAGCGGGGTTCCCAAAAAACGAAAGAGCAAAGAGAGGGGTTGCACTCTTGCTACACAGAGATAATGAGAAAAATCTTAAGGGATGGAAATTCATGAACGATAGAATTGACTGTGGAGATAGATGTGGGGAAGCATGTTGGACACTGGTGGTAGTGTATGCTCCCAGTGACAGTGATACTTTAGAAAATAAAACAGTTTTATGAACCACTGCAAAGAACCATTGAGGATATAGTCCGGGGTATTATTCTCTTAGAAGACATGAATGCAAGAGTGGGGAACAGAGCTGATGAATGAAATGGAGTGATTATTAAAGAAGGGGAAGAAATTGTAAATGACAGTAGGAAGAGGTTATTGGAATTCTGTGTAGCGAATGATCTTGTCATATTACATACTATGTTCATCCATAAAGATATACACAAATTCACAAGAGAAGAACCAAGCAGAAATGAAAAGTCTATTACATACTACATAATTGTTAAGAGAGATATGAGGAAGGATATAAGAGACACAAGTGTGAAAAGGGGTCCAAAATTAAACAGTGATCATAAACTTGTGATTACAGAGAAAGTCTGATCAAGAAAGATAGGCCACTATTATTAAAAAGGAGCAAGATGAAATAAAGGGAGAGGAAACGATTAAAGTGTATAATTTAAGAGAGAAAGAAAATCAAACTAAGTTTTTGGAGAAGATGAAAGAGAGGATAAAAGAGCAGGAAGAGGTATTAGATCAGGAACAAGACAGAACTAGTCTGGACGAAATGGAAGAACACCCTACTATCGGCAGCAGCAGAGGTTTGTGGCACATTTAAACCAACAAGAACAAAGAAAGCAACACATTAGTAGACTCCTGAAACAGGAATGATGGTAAAAGAAAAGAAAAAGACATGGAAGAAATATCTTGATTTAGGGACATTTCGAAGAATATAGGAAACAAAGAAATATAGTAAAGAAAGAAGTTCAGGCAGTCAAGAAAAAAATGCGGGAAACGTTTTGAGAAAAATGGAAGAAAATCACACAGAAAACCAGAAACATTTCTACAAAGTTTTGAAGAGTATGAGTAATCAGAAAGACTGTCCTTTAAAATATATCAATGATAAAGAACAGAATTTAACATTTCACTCAATACTCAAGTATTTACTCAATATTACGATGCAACTTCGTGACATCGATCTGCAGCATTATACATCCACAGGACGGAGCTTTAGAACGAAACCACTCGCCCTCGAACGTCTGCGGTAAGCCGGCGTCGGATGATCATCCGCTGAACCTCGTCTGTGCCGACTGTGTTAAGCACGCATTTCTACCTCGGCATGGTCATGGGTTCCGCTTTGCTTCATACCTGTATCCACGTGGTACAGTCGTCCTCGCATTTAAGAAAATGCCTGTTCATCGACACTTCTACTTTTCATTATCCAAAAGTTTCTGGAATAAATACGCATTACGTACGAACTCTCAAAATTGTATAGTTTGCACGTCACGAACTCAACTCCCCTCTCGTCCATCCTTCATGTTAACATCATACCATCTTCCTTCACACTCACTTTCTCTCGATGCCCACCGCTTCGCCTCCGTGCATGCGCAGAGCAAGATGATCAGGCTCCCAAGTATTGATACAATATAACCAATCGATACAAAAACAATACTGTTTATACTTGGTGTCTCCTATTATCTATAGAAGGTGTCATCTACAAAAATATAACACTCCGTGACTCGATATCCATATGGCCATTCTCATCTATCAATAATTTTTTTAATGATACTATTTTTCTTTGTGATACTTTTTTGATGGTACCCTAGCCAGATGGTGAGTGAAGATAGAAAAAAAAACCCTTTTGTTTTATTATAAAAAAAGAAATGAAATATTATTATATTATAAGTATCATAAATTATTAAAACAGAATGTCCCTCTGTGCAATGAACATTTAAGCAACCTTTCTCCTCTTTTGTCCCTTCCCCTGGAATTACTCATGGCCTTTCCCGGTCACTCCTCTAACCCCACCCACCCGCTCCCGGCTCCTACTTACCTGTAGTTCTTAAATAGCACCCCGTCCAAACTTTCGACACATTTGCCCCTTTGATACTAGGCAAATACCTCAGGTACGTTCAACTCACTTATTTATTTTATTTTATATTTTCATTTAGTTGCAGTTTTATTTCTTATTCACAGATTCATTCTACGATAGTTTGTTGCTCTGTTTCCAATACACTTAAAACTGTATTATATTTGAATTAATTTAAAAATTCTATCATACAAATTCCAAATAATTTCAAATCTTCATAATTTTTTAACAAATTTCAAATGTTTATAAACTTAACAAAAATATTCCTGCACATTGCATTCTTACATATTGTTTACATTTTTGTATTTCGTTTTATTTTAGACTGAAGATGCCAGCTAAGCTGGCGTAAGTACCATCTGAATAAATATTTTACTAGTAGACAACACCACATCTTCCATATATTCTTAAAAAATAAAAAATGAATACTAGTATCGCCTCACCGATATCCAACAATTATATACAAATATAGATACATAGAGAGTCTGTAACACAACATCATCATCGACAATCGCACGGTCTGAAACATTAAAACTTGAGTTCGATGTCATAACAGTGTAGTATAAAAAAAGGGAAAGAAAAAATCTTGTTAAAACGGATAGTTGAATAGCCCACAAGATAAATTCCACGATTTGTCGCATCGTCTACTCACGCACTTGGAGTCAGGTGGGTGACAATGTCATTTCAGACTCTCACGATAATGCGTCAGATGGCTGCGATACAGGGGGCAGGTGGCACGACAATAATCTCCCACCCACATCCACAAACACCCCCTACAGAACATGTAGGCAGGAGGTAAGGATAAGTTGAGTGCGGGTGTCGAGACAGATGGCACACTGAAAAACATCAGAGAGAGACCGCGCAGCTGAATGTATTGCAATTTTGGGTCAAAAGGTTAAAAAATGGTGTTAAATGCACTTACATTATATATTAGTCCATTTAACGCTCTTGAGTTCGATATATAACTGTTTTGGCAGTGATTTACCTGAATGTATTGCAATTTTGGGTCAAAAGTTGCAAAAATGGTGTTAAATGCACTTACATTATATATTAGTTCATTTGACGCTGTTAAATTCGATATATCACTGTTTTGGCAGTGATTTACTATTGTACGTAAACAAACAGTAAAATAGGTAAATCATTATCTTTATTGGTCCTACACTAATCTAAATACTGGAGTCTCAATCCCTTCTCTTTAACCTGTTCTTCGAGCCTTATTTCCTAATAATAGAAGCATCCAGGTGTATTTTGTGTGCACGGAATTTGTAGTTGAGAACCTCTTTCGAATCCCGTCGAGAAATGCCGGTTTATTGCATTTTTTTACTTGATAAATGAGATATTAACAAATTCGGCATTTTCGTCAAAATTCAAACAAAAAGTTGTCTCTTTTGAATTTGCCTACGTCTTTTATCAAGTTTAAACTTGTGTTTGATAGATTTAAATGTGCACTTCAATATGGTATATGTAACGTATTCAAATATGTGGTCAAAACGACATAATTTTAGTTCATTCATGAGGATGTTCAAATATAGTGAAATATGCGTATAATCAAACGCTCAGTATGAAAATTGAGGTTCACGTTTCGCGAGTAACGCTATGCGATTTCGTAACTTGGGGTGCAAGGAATATAAATTCACCCTGGGCGTGCTATATTGTTGAGTAGTTATATTAATTTTTTTTTATAATTACACCGAAGTGTGTTGATTTTTCTCTTAACGTCGGCACGAGTAGCCCCGGGTTTTAATTGGATCAGAATTCCTAAAAGATTGTCATAAGCGATGTTTCTCCGGTTTTTATTTTTGTAATTAGAATTCGTAGGATTCCTCAGTTCGGGAAAAGTTTCATACATCACAATAAAGTTACGTAGAATATTACCGGTATCACTAGACGTCTCACTTGATTCAAATTGTTCATCAGATATTTCACAGTCACTCATTTTTTCGCATTTATGTTGACGACACCATGTTTTATAATTAACTGAATAATGATGGAATACTGATGGTCTACCCTACACGGTCATTACCAGGGCTCGGATGACCTAAAATATTAAAAAAAAGATCAATAAAATGATCCAAAAAGTTAATAAAATGATCTAAAAAATCAATAAAATTATCTTAAAAAGGTCTTTAATTTTTTTTCTTTATTTCAGAGTACGAGAGTACAGCACAATACTTGCTTCTGTAACGTTAGAACTGGAATTAAAAATTAATATTAATTTAAACTCGCAAATTTGTATGTTCTAGGAAGATGAACGCATAAAAGATCTACCTTATTCAGAATTATTGCAGTAAATAACCAGCAGCATGCGCAGGTTCTCGAAAGTTAGGGAACTCCTATTGTCGGAAAGCACATTTTTGTACTGTGAGAAACTCCATTCCACATCCGCTGACACAACTGAAGCATACTTGAAAAACGCTAAATCAGGCAGTGAGATCTTCTTCAAAACAGGAAGTATAAAATGTTTCACCGATTAGCACTTGAGAAATGCGACACAAAGTTTTGTATCCAGAGATTTTATCAAGAACATTTTCCACTTTCTTAGGTACCCTTCTTCCAACTTCTCCCCCTACACTTTTCAAATCAGATGCAATTTTGTTAACTAGAGTTAGATAACTTTCCAGACTTGCACCTTTCTCCTGTATACGTGTGATTCCTTGTTTTAAGCAACTGAAATTTGTCTTTATGAAGGCTAGCAGTCCTTCAATTTCACTATTTGAAAATAGTGTATTAGCTGTATCAATTGCAGTAGCATCGTCAGGATTCGGTCTTTCGATAACGTTTCACCATCTCGAAATGATCGCAATAATATATTGCTGAATCTATCCAGGTGCCCCATCGGGTGATGACAGGTTCTGGTGGGAGTGGAATTGACAAAAATTTCCTGTCTTTGACACTAGGCACTTTTACACTTGAGAAAAATGTGCTACCTCTGCCACTCCATGCATAGCGAGTGCTAAGCAAGTAATGTGCACCATTTTCGGGTAAAAAGCTTGTATTGATTTTCCTGCTTTCACAAGTTTATCCTGCGTCGGACACAAAAAGGAAGATGTCATCATTTCTGGTACCCTCAGGCCACAACAAAAAACCATACATTTTTCAAAGAATCTACAAATTGTGGAGTGATTAACAGTTAACACCACGAGCCAGTAATGATGAATCGAAATCAGAAAATCCGAATTCTCGTCATCACCGGGTATCATTCCAGTTTTTTCCACCTTACACAATCATATCTAATGTCATTTTGATAAGGTAATGGCATTAATACTTATCGTGTAGGGTCCCTAGAGTTATTCAAGCACGTCCGTATGAAGTTCTGACCTCTGAGAGGAAGGTTGAGACGGCCGTCACCGGAATGGGAGATATTTGAAAGCTGATATTTCTGTTTACGTTGTGAGATTTTCAGAGACTCTGGTAGAGCGGAGAATTCGTGGCTGGAACTTAGGTTCGTCAAAAATTTCAGAGGTAGTTTACTCAAAGTTGGAGAATTTGTTTAGCCTTCATATGTGTCTAAATCAATTTTGATCATAAAACTATGCTCTATGCAGTTTCGATTTAGTACAGTTATTTTATTATTATTTTTTTCGTTTAACAGAATAATTCTTAAATTGATACTTGAGGGGGGGGGAGGGCTGAAACCCCCCTCCCCTCATGTATCAATTTAAGAACCTCTCATGGATGCACTCCTGATTTTATTCTTGTCCTTGAAAAATTAAATGTTTCTGTACCTCGCAAATTTGAATAAAATATTAGCATCTTTAATCACAATAAAAGTTTTGCATCTATCACTTTCCCGTCACACAAAAATTTTATAATAATCTTGAAAGTAGGGCATGACTGTACCAAACCGCACATTAATTAATACTTAGATGATTTGCTTTAGAATTTTCAAATTTTTTCTGAGGTTGGGATATTTTCTGGAACATACAATGCCCAAGACTATATTATTTTGTTAACTCCCCCACCCCTAAAATATTAGTCTGTATCCGCCCCCAATTATACTTGATTTAGTACACAATTCATGAAATCATTATTCAGTCTTCTACCTTCACGCAGTGTTGTTACATTTCCACACTATGCACAAAACCATACTGTTTTGTACAAATGTATCAATGTATCTATATATCTGTGTAATAGGGTAGATAGTACATACACCATTAAAGTCCATCTTTACATTTTCATAGAAGAACTTCAGAGCTTGAGGAACATACAACCTGAAATGAAGGTGGATACAAAGTTGTTTTTGATACATCAAATTTTGAAATTAATCATATCAGGGGTTCTATCGCCCCCACCCTTCACACATCATCCAATAGCTTTGTCAAAATTGGTTGCTGGGGTTACTTTGATTGACCTACCTTTGGTGGGTATAAATACTCCCTAATGGTAAGGTGGGTTGGGAATTTTTTCAAATGTCACACAAAGATTTCACATAGTATATTGTAATGTAAAATAAAATATAAGCATAAGTTTTAATTATCATAGACAGATATTTTGTTTAACTACATCTGTATAACAAGCAAACAATAAAAAAATTAAAATAAAAACATAAAAAGCAAAATTTGTTCAATTTGATTTAAATAATTTATTTCTTTGAAAGGTCATTTGATTTACATCATATCAGCCCTTGCTGAAACTGTTTCAGCTTTCACCTCACCAAGATAGTGGAATTTAGTATTCCATTTTATCCAAATCTGGACATTCCAGTTTCAATGCTGTTTATATCATCAATATTCAAATTAGTACAATCAGAAATTTGTCCCATTCATTAACATATGAATAGAAGAATATTATATATTGTTTAAGAAAGAAAACATTTCAGACAGAAATTCATTTGTAATAATGGAAAATTAATTTTTAACCCCCATATACCAGAGGACATACGAGATTTAAGCTGTACATTTTACATGTGATAAGACATAAAGAGATAGCTCTTTAACATGCTCTCCATGTGGGTAGAGGTCAGTTCAATAAATAGATTCAATTTTTTTTACAAATTTGGAAACATTAGTTTATTTATAAAAGTATTCAATTTTGCATAAGGTTAGATTATCAATATATCTTACACAAAACAAATCATCATTTAGAATTTAGATCTTACACAAACGGATCAATTTAGGATTTTTATGGATTAATATTTTAACTTCCACACTTTTAACCATTTGAAATTACATTTGCTTTAACAGTGAATCTAATTTTAAGCAAAAAAATTGTAATACATGAAAAATATATTCACATTGCAATTCAAACAAGTAGAAGGGATTCTCTTTTACACCAATGAAGTAATTTACATAAATTCTGTCTTTTATTTCCCTTTTAGAAGTCACCTTACTTCAATGTTTAACAAAGATGAGACATGTTATTCTTGAAATCGTGTGAATTTCTAAATACTATCATTCCATTTATGAATTAAGATCAGGTACTAGTTTCTCTTTCATAAAGATTAATTTATATGAAAGTAACTCTTCAAAAACATTCATAACACTTAGTTCAGAGACATTATAAATTAAATTAAAACTAATAAGAAAAAATTTACAAATATTTTATTTATCAAACTATGAAATAACTGGGAATGAACCATGTATTAATAGAAGAAAAAAGACAGAATTTAACTCATAGTGTATCCGAGTAAAAATGGAGAGCACTTTAAATTAAACAAAGTTGCAGAAAGGAAACAACTACACCAAACAACTTATACACTCTGAAACTTCTTTGGACCTGCTTCTAATGTTGCCAGCTGTATAACCAGCCATATTTCTAAGCTGTATATTAGTGCCTGCATTTACAAGTAATTTCGTTGTACTAAGGCATCCATTTTCAACGGCTCTGTGGAGAGCGGTATTTCCATATTTGTTTTGAGCATTAATGTCAGCTCCTTTGCACAGGAGATAGTCTACAACATCTTCTTGATCTTGACGTGCAGCCCAATGTAAAGCTGTATTTCCATCATCACCAGTTTTGTTTACATTGGCTCCACTTTCTACTAAAGTTTTCACAATATCCAAATTACCACCCCCAGCATTTTGACTCAAAGGAGTATCACCATTTCGGTTGCATATATTTATGTCAGCACCATATTCCAACAATAGTTTAATGATTGATGAATTTCCAAGCCAAGTAGCAAGATGAAGAGCTGTATTTCCATCTCGGTTGCATGTATTTAAATGGGCACTCTTCATTAGAATATACTCAACAATTGTAAGGTTTCCAACTTTCACAGCGTGGTGCAAGGCCGTACTACCATACTTATTTTGACAGTTAATACTTGAATGGTATTGCTCAATCAGGAGAATGACCATTTGCAAGTTTCCTCTGAGAATAGCAAAATTCAAAGGTGTGTTTCCATTCTTGTCTGAACAATTTAAATCAGCTCCTCTCTGAAGAAGGTAAGCAGACACTTCTATCATACCTTCACTTGCCGCAAGATGCAAAGGTGTAATGCCCTTGTTATTCTTTATTGAGACTTTTATTTTTTTACTTAAGAAGAATCGGACTAATTTTAGTTGCCCATACCTAGCAGCAACATGCAATGGGCTGTACATTCCATCAGTGGTTTCTAAATAATATTCTGAGATATTTATACCACACAATGTAAAATGCTCAATCAAATTAAAGTATCCTTTTTCACTTCCAATCAACATTCCTTCATGGATGAAACTTTTATCATTAATTTTTTCTTTTAAACAATCAATGTCACAAAAACTAACTTGCTCCTTCAATAAAAGATCCATTGCATCCCATTTCTTAAGTTTGATAGCATACTGAACTGGTCTCCAGAAAAATACACTATCAATTGTCTTTGAGTTAATAGGGCAATCAACTAATAATTTAATAATGTGGTCATGACTATTACATTCTAGACTCTTTGAAGGGTAAGTCGAAATATTTGGTTTACTGTGTATTATGGCTAAGTGCAAAGCAGTTCTGTCCGCTTTGTCTAAAGCATTAACATCTACACCATATTTAATAAGACTAGTCACTGTTTGAAGATCTCTTCTTAAAACAGCAGTATGTAATTCATGACCTCGAATTAAAAAGTAATCAAAAAATCTGGAAAGATATGTAAAATTCACATCGAACAATCGACGTTTTAAAAATTCTCTACTTTTTTCAACGTTTTGTGAGAACCACAAGGCTGCAAAATACTCTGAAAAAGTTTTGTGCCAGAAGACAGGCTTCTTATTAACCAGCCCAAGGATAATTCCAAACTTTTTAACTTGAAGAACAATTTTTGAGACATTATCTAAAGCATCTAATAAATTTAATTCAACAAGTTCTTCAACATCAAGCAGTGATAATAAGGCGCATAGCATGTGGCGGTTCATGAACACTTCTTCCAAATCATGAGATTCATCAAAATCTAAGTTACTTCCACTATTATACAATCCCTTTAATTGAATAAATTTGTCATATAAATGAATTACATCCACATTTTCTGGCCAATCTACATCCCTGAGAGACTGGTAGGTAGAGACATCCTTTCGAAAAATCTCTGCAACAATTTCACATATTAAAGGGAATGCTAAAACTTGTATTTCATCAATTTTACTGGCTTGACAAACATTTTGTAGAGCTTTGACAAAGTCTTCAAGTTCCTGGAGGTTCCCTTTTCTCACTCCCCCCCCCCATAAATTAAGCAATAGAAATTGTTGATTTTCTGTTGTCAAGCTTTGCAGTTCATAAACAACAACATTAAAATGTCTTTCAAGAAATGATTTCATGTTAGGAGTCGATGTAATCCATAATTTTTTAATATTCATTGTATTCAAGGCATTGATAAAATCCAAAACCTTTTCAAGATTCTTGTAACTTACACTTTCAAGACCTTCACAAACTACAATAACATTTCCTCTCTTCTCTAAGTCATGCCTCAATAAAATATGCTCAATTTCAGAAGCATGGTACTCATAGTTAAACAGTGAATACAATATTTGTATAATGATTTCACAATCATAATCTTCCTTTCTGGTTTTAACTATCAATGAAATATCACTGTTAAAATTCAAATGTATAAGCCAATTCAATGGAGCTTCTTTTTTCGTATTTTGTTGCAAATAATTGACTAATGTTGATTTACCCATTCCCGATTCTGCTATAACAATGGCATGGTGTTCAACTGTGTCTAAAAGTGTTTTAGGAATGTACTTACTTTGTTTACTTTCATCTAAAACTTTCCAAATATGTCTTGCATTATCATCAATAACTAAATAATCTTTCAAATACTGTGTTTGTCCTCTGCTCTCTTTCCATTGAAGATTACCAGTTTTAAAAATAAGTCGATGAACATTTTTAAGAGGAAAATGATTGCATAAAGTTGAAAATATATTCTCAGCTTCATTCAAAGGAATACAAAATATTCTACAATTAACACTTATTGTAGAATCATTGAAGGTGCAAGTTGCAATATCTTCATTAGGGACAATCGTTCTTAATTCTAATTCTGAAATGCCACTTACTGCAAACATCTCTTTACAATGTGGTACTTTTAGAATATTTATGTCAACCTCAACAGATAATTCCAAAAAGCGAGGAATAAAGATATGATTCATATCATTTATGGTTGGCCCGATGAAGAAAGTATCATTCTTGAAGAGTTTGCATAGAACACACGCAGTAAGGACTCCTTTTAGTTCACTACAAGTTCCTAGTAGTGATCCAATGGGAACAAATTTTCCTTGAAAAACAACTTCTTTTTTCATAACTTTTGATTGGGTCTGGTCATCCAAATCAACAAATCTAAAATGATCTTTCATTTCATAGAAGTCACCTGCAAATATTCTCTTAGCATTTGAAATAAATTTGTGATGATCTGAAGAAATAACTACAAGTTTGGCACTGGCATGCATATTACATAAGTGGAAAAGGTCATTTAGAGTCATATCATCAAACTGGTAATTATATTCAATAACCAGAAAGGGAAAACACTCATTTAGCCAAAGACTAATTATATCATCTTTCCACAGAACAAAAGTTTCAGCAGATATCCACAAGTAACTACTAGACAAAGTCTCTAATACCTGATGAACTTTAATACATGTTAACGAGATGTCAGTACTGGAAGCAACGATATTTAAAGCTTTGTACTTCAGAATACATTTCTCCATATCTTTTGTAGGAAAAATAAAAAATTTAATATCAAATATGGACATTATTTCCAGTTCAGTTTTTGGTATTCTAATGCATTTTTGCAACATAGCATAAAATTCATTATAAAAAAGACATTCCTTTGTCAAATAATAATTATCACATAAAAACCAAGTTTTCAATTTTTTAATCAAGAACTTATACAAAATTAGAATTCCCAAGGAGTTTATATTATCCAACTTAGACAACTCAATTTTAATTAGTTTAGGCATACTTACATCATCAGCTTGTTGGCAGTAAAATTTTAATTTTGATAGAATATGAAATGAAGAACTTTTTATATCTTTCACTTCACTATACAAAGATTTTAAAACTTCTTCAGAGGGATTCTCTTTGAAGAAGTGTAACTTATGTACAATTTCTTCATAATTAACTTGACTCTCAAATACGGATATTTGATCACCTACATTCCTATCAAAGTTAAATTTTTCTAAACATTGTTTATACAACATAATTTCATTAGAAATTGATGGAATACAATCACAGATGATACAAAATATATTTTGATGTGGTCCAGAATTTAGTTCATCTGGAGTTTGAACAGAACATGATAATGTTAAACAATCATCTATTCTAACATTGCTATAAATTACAAATTCAAAATCATCAAACTTCCCAAGGTGATTTAAGTTCTTATTTCTTATAAAATCTTCTTTCAATAAACTAACAGATTTAATGTGAGTTAACAATTCAAACAGATTCACTGATTTCTCATTTCTCACATTAACATCATATTTTGACAAGTAATTAATATGCAACATAAGTACCCTGTTTCTATGACTGTCAACAAGTTTCAGTAAAATATCTCCAAATATTCCTCCATCATGAATGTTACATCCAATGAAAAATTCTTTTTCATTAGTAGAGAGCCTTACAAATAATAATGCAACAAGTTGTAAAATAAGATCATCTTTTTCCTTATTCCAACAGCAAGTATTCTTGTGGTAAGAGGTGAGCATATGTGAACTAGTGTTGTTACCACATTCTGAATGATCTGTGTCTTCATTCACACTTTCTTCCTTTTCACTACCTTCCATCATTTGAATTATTCAATTCAGTAAAACAATAATTCACTCCACATAAGTTTTGCAATAAGTTTCATAACAATATTCATCTCTTGATACTAGGCATTTAATAAGTCCACCTTATTCTGTGAAAACGATTCAATGGTATTTTAATCTTTGTTATTCATTTCCCAGAAGAAGAGAAAAATATTTCCACCAGCTTGACCAAAAACCATACTCACTACATAACGCACAATATATGTTAGATGCCACTCGGTATGATTCATAGAACATAAGCGGTGGGTATCATAGAACGTATGCTTCAGTACCAGCATATCAAGCAGCTATTTCCATCCCATTTTCATCTTTCCGTCGTCATGGTTAGGCCCAGATCGCGAGCAGATCCTGAGCACATCTCAGCTGTTCGAATTTGACAGATTCTAGTTTTTAAATGCCAAGCTGGCATCAGGCATGCCAACATTTTCGAACCACTGATAAGTCCATGCTGAGTCCGCGTATGCAGTGCCAGCTAGAAATATCACTTTTGGATTTATATGTTATCCGATAAAAATATTGGACGGTTTTCTATCTGACAACTTGCGAAAAAGATTGTCTTTACTCTTTCAAGGAAGGTGAAGAAATTTCTATAGTGGGCGGTTCCCCTAAGTCTCATGTGATATACATGTTCCATTCGGGCCCTCGGGCTGTACCCGGGTTTTGCTGTATACAGGCTGTATACAACGTATACAATTGTGAGAGAGGAACATAACCTAACGAATATGTGCACATGAACAACGAAGTATGCGAACGAGAACACCGTGGCACTCAGTCGAACGTCACACAGAAACTGCTCAGAGCCATGCTCAAGCAGCGCGTATACTTACATTTTGAGTGCATCACGCACTGATCACGCACTTGAAATACGTTAATTTCGGTCCATTGGTGATGTAATGTAACCCAACTTATCAATCATTTACGTGCACACTTATCGTTGATATGGAAGTTATAGGGAACTGATGTTGAAAAATTATATTAAAAAACATTTACCGTAAATATTTACGTTTAATAAACTAACTAAAATAGAATTAGTTCGATGGAAGTTGCTAATTTGCCATGTATAATTATTGTCATGTATAGTGCAAGAGAGGTAGAAGCTTCGGAAATGTTTCCACTTTCCTGCGTGTTACCTTTCTTATACATGTGAATTTTTAAATGTTTAATTTTGTGAAGTGTGAATATATTTGGGTTTACCAATTAATTTGTGTACTCATGAACTTATGAAATGGAGTCTACTTATGTAAAACAGTTGATCCGCTCAAAATCAGGTTTGCGGATTGTTACTGCTAATGAAAATTCAAGTAGTCCATTTTATTTGAGTGAACCTCATTGGACTCCTGACAAGGATGTTGGTGAAGTCTTGACTATTCATTCGAATATTATGTTAAATTTGGTTGTGTTTGAATCCTTTAATACTACAATTTTTTTCCAGATACAGAATTGCACTGAATGTAACACAAAGTTCGATTTTCTCAGAAGAAAGGTATACATTATTTTTATTATTTTATCTGCTGAATATTTACTTTATAGTAATTTATATTGAATTGTTTTACAGCATCATTGTAGACGATGTGGCAACATATATTGTGGTTCATGTTGTGATACTAGGATTGGTTTGCCAAGAATGTGTTTTGTGGACCCTGTTAGAGTTTGTGAAAAATGTGCTGTAATCACTGAGAAAGAGAAAGATTTTTTTGATCGACATCTTAAAGCACTCACAAACGGTTGGTATCATTTTATTGCTTCCTAAGTTAAGGACTTGAACAGATACTAAACTATACTAAATAACAGAACTATACTAAATATTTTAAATTTATTACAGGGGCTACATTTTTCCTCCATTCTTCCTTTGAAGAGAACACCTCTGAAAATATTCTGTGTAGACTTTCACCTGATCACAGGTATTCAGTTACTTTTATTTGGTTGAATTATGATCATTTGTTGCAATCAAAGCCATCAAAGTCTTTTTTGTGTCATCCATGTTTCACATTTGGCACATATCAGATGATATATAGGAATTACTTAAATTCTTCTGAAACTAGGATGTTCTTTTATTTGGGCAGTTAATATTGTAACTTGTATCGGATCATTGTAACTTGATACAAGTTAATGTTGGTTCCTCAGTTGAGAGCAGTAGTGGCGAAATCAAAGGAAAGACAATTGGTGATTACTACATCAAGAATGGTGTATTTTTTTTTATAATTCCCATTTTTAGACGGTTAAAATGAAATTTTTATATTTTCTTAAAAAAAGTAATTCCTTTCCTAAAATCTTCCCCTAATTGCTACTACTGTTTGAGAGGGTGAAAAATTGAAAAAGAGACTGTTTTTGACATGTTTCCACTAAAGACTTCCATAGAGTAAATGAAAAAATGTGACTTGATGGAACAGAAGTCTCAATTGTATTCTAACTTCCAGTCATACTGGATACAAAATTTTTTCTGTCTGAGCCCACATCACTCTTCAGTTCCATTTTACTCTTTATGCAGCAGTTTGATGGTGTAAAATTCTTCTATCCTTACACATCATGTTCAATTGCACTCAGGATCAGTTTTGACTTATGTGATTGTGTGAAGAAACCACATTAACAAAGAAACTCGATAACAGGAGTTATTTGATGCCTTTCTGAAAAGAACTTAGGCTGATGAAACAATAAATATGATTTTCTGAAAATAAGCATAGGCTGGAATAACAATAACAAACTTATGACCAAATGAAACTTCCTCATTGTAATCTAAGTAGTAACAATTAAGTAGCACTCTTAAAAGAAACTTTCATATAAAAATAGTCAACACTCTATGCTCAAATATTGTACTTTAAATACCTATATGGATATATCCGTGTAGTAACCTGACTTAACGTGGTATTCTAAAATTTAAATTCGATGTAAAAGATGAACAGTGATTATCCCTAGCATAATACTTTTGAAACAAAAGTTGATGCAAAACTATGCCATAATTTTACTAATACCTTGGTAGTATTGTTCAGAAAACACTTTCATGTACACATTGATAAAACTAGCCCGTTATTCTGCAAGTAAACTTTCATGAGAAATACTTAACTATCTCATTGTAACCCTATTCTTAAGACATAAGTTCATATAGAAATCTACTATTCACTTCATACTTTAAAATTTTTGAAAAAGGATCTATTGATAAAATATAATTTACTCAGGGAAATTAATTTAATCAGAATCTGATGATGCAGCTTATCACATGTGGCGCAATGTTTTCTTATGGTATTTTCCGAAGTACCAGCGCACTATAGAGCACTAGAGGACCATGCCAGAAATGACCTTTCCCTACAGAATTTTTCTCACTCTATGCTGCAGACAGAGAAACTTATATGAGAAAATATGTGCAATGGTTTTGCGCCACTAGTTTCACTTTCCATTAAAGTCTCATTCCTGTTCCACCTTTTTGGTTCTCCAACTTGTTATACATTCTATCTTAGTATCTGATTTTGATAAATACTGCACCCTGAACTTTCTTCACCTTTTATCTCCTCATTTGGTTTTCATTACATTACTCGGAAAGAAGTGCATAATAAATGGTGGTTCGATCCCACATTAGCACTTCTTTTGTTGTGTACATCTAACAAATATTTGCTAAATTTGGAGCTAATACAAATGTGATCTATCTGGCTAATAGTTTTCCCATCAAACAAGATCCATGTTATCTTATGAAGATCCTTGTGTGGAAATAACGAGCCACCTATCTTCATATTATTATAAGGGTTTGAACACGCGCTCTACCATTCTGCAGTCTGACAGTAACGAAGACGCTACCACTAGACCACTGATGTTG
The DNA here is from genome assembly GCA_002313205.1 of Laupala kohalensis. Lineage (NCBI taxonomy): Eukaryota > Metazoa > Arthropoda > Insecta > Orthoptera > Trigonidiidae > Laupala > Laupala kohalensis. The sequence goes on from NNCF01132113.1 coordinate 43,121, forward strand.
GTAGCTCAGGTCAGTTAACCCACACATTAAGGATTAAGTAAACAAAAATAGTTCCATTGGATACTGCTCTGCCTTTTATCGAAAATCGAATTTGAAATTTTGTGGATATTTAAAAAAAATATTTGAGTTAATACTGCTTCCAATATGTAAGAGATAATGCAATGTTGAATGATTCTTTTTCCATAGAATCTGTACATTGTTCTGAAAATGTCAGTGAAGAAATTATTGTAATATAGTAAAGATCACCAAAGTTATGAATTTTTCCTAAAACAATGTAACTGGCACTAAATTTCAGTTTTGCCTTTATCAGTTAATTTTAAACATTTATACCTCAAAGTATTGAAGGCACAAATATACAATTTTACAATGTTAGTCAGGATAGATAAAGGAAAAGTAAAAAAAATCATGAGATTCTGAGATCATGGGTTTCATTTTCCGCTCGAGGATTTGAAATGGGATGATAGGTACTTTTATGATCATATATCAACTATTTAGCAAGTTCACTATAAATATTGTTTATACCAGCATGATCAGACATGACAGTTGTCAATTGTCAGGACTCAAGTAGTCAGGTACAATCCTTTTAAAAAAAATGGGTCAAGTAGCTTCTTTTCTTGATGTAATTTTTAAATTCAGTTATCTCTGAAAGTAAAGGTAAAAGATAAAATAATAGGAAATCGCAGACACATCTTTTAATGCTCCACAATACAATACTTCATTTATGGGATTTTACTCGAAATGGTCATGCAGAAAAGGAGCTATAATATTCTGGGACATTTGCATGATGGTGGTGGAGATGATGATTAGTGCAATAGATCTTAACAGGGGGTTTTAATGAACACCCTCTTAGTAGAAGTTTTGATGGTGATTATAGGTTTCTGTTGGATAGAAGTGACAAAGTGAATAAATGTAATCTAATTAACAGTTGCCCTTTCTTAGAATAACAATAAGAAATTTACACCATTATAGAGAATGATAAACATGTTTGGTATAGATATTTGCTTTGGTTCTTATTGGACTAGATAATACTTTTTAAGCAATGTTGTTACATGATTTTTCTTAACAAATTAGATTTGAAATTTTCCAGTCTGTACTGTCAATGTGACGGTATTATTTTGTAAATAGTTGCTGTTCATATTGATTTAATGATCATATATTAATTTGATTTACCTGTTAGGTAAATAAATATTTAAATAAATAATATTTATTTTTTAAATCATTAAATATTTATTTATTTATGCCCAATATGTAGATGGAACTTTCTTACTATTAAATACTATGCAATGATCTTTGAATTGGTGAACTCGCTCTAATACTTTATTATCTATTTCATACTGAAATGTAAGGGGCATCTAAGATCCAGTAAAACTCATTATCTTACATTTGTCAATGTTAAGCTTTAATTGATTCCCTTTGCACCAAAATGATAGTGCTAGAAGACATAGGCAGTCCGAAATTAATTTAATTAACCTATATAATTTGAGATCAGCAAATAGCAGGAAAGGACTAGACAAAACTTTTTTAATATCAATAAGACAAACAAAAAATAGAGGACCTAAATGAGGATGTTGGGGGACTCCTGAAGAAATTACAATATCTTTACAGATAAATGACTTCCATCTAACATTTTGTGTTCTGCCTGACTAATAACTTGATACCCATTTTAATAATTTACTGTGGATGCCAATAGACTTTAATTTGTTTAGCAAAATTCGATGGTTCACCGTAATGAAAGCTTTTGCAAAGTCCCTGAATAAAGTATCAACCTGATGATTCACTTCAAGTACACAGAGAGTAAAGAGTTGGAAGACTAATAAATTTGTTGTTGTTGAATGCTTACTTCTGAAACCATGTTGCTCATCAGTTAATACACATATCAATAATGATGTAATTTTACTAGTAACAATTGTCTCCAATAACTTAGGTATAACACTTTTGATTGAGATTGGTCTATAATTTTTTTATCACTATAGGTGTAATGTAGCTTTTCTTCCAGATATCATTCATGCAGGTATCATTCATTCAGGGACTTTGCAAAGAGCATGTGTATAATAGGTGTAATATTTGCTATACAGTTTATCAATAGATTTGCCGTAATTTTACAGAGACCCGCACCTTTATTCTTATTAAGATTTTTTATGGCTTTGAAGATATAATGTTGCTTAATCTCAATAGGTTAACAATTGAATTACTATCAACCGAGAGAATCAGATGTTCTAAATTATCAACAGTATAAACAGAGTGAAAGTAAACGGCAAAAAGATCAACTATATCTTGACCCGAGTTCACTGTAATGTTATCCAAGAATGCCAATCGTACCCCACTTTAAGTTGCAAAACTTCCAAAAGGATTTGATATCAAAATTTATTGCCTCTTCAGTTTTAAAAATAAAATCAGTATAATCCGTTTTAGCTCTTTTTTTTCTTTTTTTAAAAGTGTTTTCTACACAATTCAGAGAATCTCTGATAGTCCAAATTGGAGAATGGTCATTTGTATTCACTATGTATTTTTTTTCTCTTTAAGCATTTTCTTTAATTCAGTAGAATACCATATTGGGTAGATTGACGCTGTAAATGTATGTTTCGGAACATTACTTTCAATGATGACACTTACAAATGTATAAAAATAACCAAATGATAATTCTAATGGATTTTCAGAAAAAACTATTATAATTCATTATTAATTGCTGTATAATCAGCTAATAATTATAATGCTGCATAATTAATTAAATAGTTGTAATTTATGAAACATACACACCAATACCAAGGGCAAAATGTATACAAAAGGTATGCAACTGTGAAATAAAACTATAATACCTTAAAAAGGTAAAGTTTAAACTATACAATTTGAATTGGGTGTGGAGGGATTTTTGGGGGGAGGGGGACAAAATTATCAGTCTAGAGCCCCTAAGTTGGACCGTGCATGTACTCGCAATTATTTCATGTGGTTTCTCGGGTAAAAATTTCTCTTCTGGTTTCTCTGGTAACATGTCCTTGATAATTTTATTGTTTTTTATGAAATAATTTATCTTATTCATAGGTGTTTGGTGTTTGAAGGTGCTTTAAACAAAATCGTGGAACCAGTTGAACTTACTCAAATTAAGTCAGTGGGATTGTCCAGGAGTGAAGATACAGGTATTAATTCATGTTATATGAATAACTATATGTATCTGCCTGTAGTTAATTCCCTCTTTTATTAGTCGTGTAAGAAAGTTTGGGACCTCTGTAGATCTTGTTCGATAATCCCAACAATTATTATAACTCAGTTTTTAGAGTTTTTAAATCATTAGCATGAAAGCAGAATTAAGGTGAGGTATTATTTATTCCCTCTTGAAAACTATAAAGTTAAAGAAGACTTTTACATTTATATGTGAAGTAATAATAATTGATGTAATTTCTCTGCTCAGAAAATCTGGAGGATAATATACAAGGTATCTAATGACTTAAACAAAGTTTTTTTGAATTGTGAAGTTGCAAAATTCATTCAATATTTCAGTTATTTTTTCTTCACGTTGTAGGTATCGATAGCGTAGAAATTGTGTATGCCTGTGATGAATTAAACAACAAGAGGTTAAAATTGGTAAGTGCTCCTGATCCTCATCGAAAAGTTTCAAATTCCTGGATATCTGCTATGCATCAGGTGAGTTACGAGTTATCTTATAAGCTTTTGATTACATATAATAGATTGTTAGTGGCATATTGATATCTATTTTGTTCAATTAATTGAAAAAGGGTATAATTTCATCTGTCTTTATTTTACAAATTTTAAGTGAAAATGCTTTTGTCAACGGAGTCGACATTTTCAGCTTAAACTATAGGGGAAAAAACTAAATAAATATATCAAGTAATATACAAGAATAATAATTAAACAAATTTGTTGCTTCTGATGAGATATTAACAATTTGAATTGAAATTATATCTTTTTGACATCTTGTTTCAGTTTTTATATTTTTCTTTGGTGAGAGCTCATTTGCAAATTACATACAGTATAACATTACTAGTTACAATACATACTGTAGAAATGGGAAAATAAATAATAGATAAAAGAAAATTTTAAGTTTTTCACTTCAATGTCTCAGTTCATATAGCTGAGAAGATGGAAATATGAACCCTTAGACTTACCACTGCAGGTGTAATACTTGAATTCTGCAATGTAGATTGTATCTAGATGCTGTTTCCCCCAAAATGTTTCACGATATGTCTAGAGATTAAACCCAAGTAGAATTGAGATTCACTAGTGCTCATTATCGTGGTACAAAGTTGGCTGAAACGAGTATGTATAGATAAAAGAAGAATAACACAAAACGTATTACGAACTATACACAAATTAAAAATACTAGTTAGATCTATATGTCTGCGGTCCTAATGTCACTTCAGGCATTGATGGGTACTGCACCACTAGTCCCCGGACATCGTAAACTTTGGGCATGTTTCAGCGACCTCCATTGGCGTTATGGTGGAAAGTTGCGTGTTGCAAAGAGCGGGGATCTTGCCTTCGTTGGCCGGGTCGTGAGGACGGATTAAACCTCTATAAAAAACTGAACTTCAAGGTGTGTTACGCGCCGATGAGGTGAATGGGTGCTGAGGATAAACACTCACTAGCGAACAACCTCTGGCGTACCTCAGTTGTATAAGTCTTAGTGGCGTGATGCGGGAGCTCCACATTACCGGACATCTGTTCCTCCGAACTCGTGGGACAAAATCTCTGAATTGAATCCCTCACCTTGGGGATCGGGTGGACCGCAAGGGTTGAACAACACCCAAAGTTCTATAAAGCGGCAGAGGTTTCAGAACCCTTCTGCTTTAGAAAGTAAGAAAGAGTTACAGAGAATTTCATATCCGAATGTTTTTATATGTCCAGAGTTAATGAACACTTGCAGAAGGTTTCGCCCTTTTATAAATTTAAAGGTTTAGAAGGTCTCTTTGGTTCTCTGTAGAATATTAAGAGATTGAGAAACGGAGCGATGCTGCTGGAAACTAAATCAAGTAAGCTAACTGTAGAGCTTTTGCAATGTACATTGCTAGGAGAATACTCTGGCATGTGCGAACTCCATGCTGCGCTCAATCGCAGCAAGGAAGTGATCATTTGCACGGATATCATGGATATAAAGACCGAAGAACTAGTGAAACAATGGGAGTCTGACCATGTGGTGGTCAGTCAAATCATGAGTAATGTTGGTGTTCTTGAGGAGACAGCCTCCTTCATTGTGACATTTGACTGTCCTAAACTGTCAGACTTCGTGGTTGCTTGGGGACGGAGAGGACATGTTCTGAGAGAGCTCTCGTGAATGAATAACAAAAAGTATTTCAAAAGTGTGGAGTCGTTTTAATTTGAGGTTAAATTGAGAAAGTAACATACTATAAAGATGTGTGTGAAAACCAGAAGTAATTCGACCCATGGAGACCGAAAAAACAATGAATTACTAATTGTGAAATCTTCAGACGATGTTTACGTATTACATATAATGTGAAAACAGGTTGATAAATGGTTGGAAGTAGGATAACAGAGGAGAGTAAAATATAAAATTTGTCAGGATTTGGAGCTATTTTCTTGGGAAATATGGACATAATTAATTTAATGTGATCTATATACAAGATGATGGTGAAACAAAAATGAAGAAAAATAAGGTATTCTGTAGATAGAATGCTTTCAAATTGTAATACAGTGTGCTAACTACTATGTAGAAGCTATTTTTTAACGCATTAAAACGCTAGTAAAACAACTGAAAAGTATTAAAAACACTGCATTTCATAGATTGCAAAAACGGCCATATAAATTGTTTAATAACATCATGAAGTACTGCGTATGTATTGCTGTGATTTAGAAGTGTTTGTACACGACCGCTCCAATATACCACTAGGGAAGTCTAATAGCGCAGTGTGTCATGAAGTTGAACCATGTCGGGAAGACAAGGGAAAATACAGCCTAGGGAGGAGGTGGGACTTAATATTTTGAGGGGAGACATAAGGGAGTACCCAAAGTACCTATACAAAATTTGCATCATATTGGGCTATAGGGACCTAAGTTACGAGATACGTACACGTGGTAGAGAAACGTGTTTTTACGAATAGACCATAACATCTTAACAAATTGACATCACAATGGAACAAATGGTAACTGAATCAGTGGGCCAAACCAAACAATATAGATAATAAATTTATAAAATTTAAGAATAGAATTTTGACACAAAGCAGTTGTAAAACGCACAAATACAACTAGAGTCAAGAGCAAAAACATATCAAACTATAATTAACTATTCAGGTATACATCTCATTTCAGGTATACAACCAATCCAAAAGGAGAAAGGTTGAGATAAATAAACGTGTTCACTAGGCACTACCTAAAGTAAATGCTACCTACAGGAAGTAATAGTAAACCAAAGTTTGGAACGGATAGAAGGCAGGAAACGTCTTTTGCAAAAAAATTCGTGAGTCTAGGGGAAAAAAGAAACCTAAAAACCACTGACTAAGGTGGATCTGCGAAATGAGATTCTTGAAGAGGTAGCAACACCTAAAGGGTCACCAACACGAAATACAGCCTCAAGTGAAGCACAGTCATTGAAAGATGTAACGCCTGCAAAAAGAGCGAGTTGGGGAAAGAGAGTAGTAGATATGGCTGAAATACTGAAAACAGATGCAAGGAGTGGATATGGTGCAGATCCCATAGACGAATAGAGCAGTTAAATGGAGACAAGTTCAATAGATTAACTGTAAATTTGCAAGCAGGAATCATTGAAGGAGTTTTTAGCGCGTCGCAATCTGGAATATATTTGCCTGCAAGATACACACCTTCCGGATCACTCCTCTCTGCGGGGACACAGCATCTTCTTGCTTGATGACAACAGATGAACGAGTAAGGGATTGAGTGGCTGTATATGTCAAAATAATGTCCTCTTTACCCATCGTTCTACGTACTGAACTCCATGCTATAGCAGTTAAAAATCCTTACTCAATCTGTGAGAACTGTGTTCCATTTACCTTCCACCGACTCGTAACTTTTCGGAGGACGCCTTGCAGGAACTAGTAAAGCAGAGAAATCGATGCTTTCTCCTCCTTGGAGACTTAAATGCTCACAGAGTACTGTGAGGTTCGACCAGCGACTGTCTCTGATCTTAAACTTCCTGTTAGTGTGTGAGGATTTGTGCATATTGAACACCAGAGATATGACCAATTTCGCATTTGCTACAGGATCATCGACTGCTATAGACTTGTCAGACTCCCCTGAAATTGCTGATGTTTTCCAATGTGAGGTAGATGTGCATAGTAGCGGCCATCACCATATCTGGTTGTTCTTGCAGGAACGTGCGACAGTTCCCGAATGCAGGCCCCAGAAACGGATTCTCAGAAAAGCTAATTCGACACTATACCACACTGGCTGAATTCGAGAAGACGGAAATGGCCAATAACGGGTCGACCATCTGACCCAGGTTATTCTTCATGCCGCAGAAATATCCATTTTGAAAACTTCTTTGTTTCCGCCAAGACCTCATGACCTCGGGTGGAACGATGCATGCCGTTCCGCCATTCGGGCGATGCATTGCGAAAATATAAAGGTTAGTCCATCTCCGGAAAAACCTCGCAGCATATCGGATTGCTACAGCAAAAGCGCGCAGAACCAAAAAAGAATCCAGGACCACCATCTGAAAAGAGCTTTTAAATACCATTAAGAGATCAACCTCGTCCACTTATAGTATAGGAGTCAATCCAATAGATAACTGGCTGGTATTCTCCAGTCCCGTTATCCGGACTCAGTTATCAGGGTCACGTTCTCACCAACAACCGAAAATTGGCAGCAGCGATGGCTGAAAACTTCGCTTATCCAACATCTACAGCCATCTGCGATCCCGATTTCGGAAGGAAGAGGGAAATTGCAGAGAGCACTTTGACTTTCGTTCCACCAACTGGGAACCCTATAACTCTTCCTTTACTATGTGGGAACCTTAGTGAGCTCTAGCTTGTCCACGGTACTGCGCCTGGCTCCGATTCGATTCACTACGAAATGCTTAGACAACTCAGTCTAGAATCGAAAGAACACCTGGATATCTTTCGTGGTCCGAGGGAGTATTCCCTCATTCGTGGAAGGGAGCTCATCGCTCTACTAAAACCCGGAAAGGACAAGGCAGCTCTCAGTAGTTATCGAAGCATTGCCTTGACGAGTTGCGTTGGTAAAACAGGAGAGAATTATAAACCGACGTCTCGTCTGGTATCTTGAAAGGCATAATCTACTGAGTCGACCTCCTGGAAACGGCAATACAAGATTCGTTCGTCCCAAGACATGTCGGAATATTCTTTGACATCGAAAAGGTTTACGAACCTACTTGGTGTCATGTCATTTTACAAAAACTCTATGCCTGGGGTTTTAGAGGACTTCTTCCCCTGATGTTACAGGTTTTTTTTGATAAATGTTCCTTTCGTTACCGAAGTAGACAAGACGCCTTAGATGTCCTTTCTCAAGACGGTTCCTCAGGGCTCAGTCCTGAGTGTGACTTAATTTGCCGTGTCCATAAACAGCATAACGTCTGCTGTGAAGTATCCTGTCCAACACTCTTTTTGTCGATGACTTTGCCATCTTTTGTTCGTTGCAGTGTCACAGGTGCGGAGCGACAAATCTAACTTGTCCTTAATAGAATGTACCAATGGTCAATGACGAGTGGCATTCGTTTTTTGCAGAGAAAACATGCTGTTCTTTTTAGTGGGAGACCAAGCCTCCTGCCAGAACCTCACCTTACTTTGGCGGACGACGTTCTCAAATTCCATACTTCAGTAAAGGTCTTAGGTCTAATATTTGATCAGAAACTAAATTGGATTGAACACCTTACTAACCTAAGAACTAGAACAATAACGTTTCTGAGTCTTTTGAAGTACCTGAGTAACAGGGAATGGGGTGCTGATCGCTCCTCCTTGTTCCAGTTTTTTCGAGCATTTATGAGATTTCGGATCGACTATGGCTGCGTTGTGTATGTCTGCTAGTTCAAGCTATTTTTAAAAAAGCTGGATAGTGTCCATCATGCAGAATTCCGACTAGTAACGGGAGTCTACCGTACTAGTTCTATTCCCAGTTTGTATGCCGAACCATCTCTTTCCCTCCGGCAGCAACTATTCATGTTATGACAATTTTCATATGTCCGTACTTTACCCGACAATCTGGTAAGTAACGCAATATTTCATCCTTCCATCCGTTTCTAGAGGTCCATCGGGTCCCGTACCCAATCCTGGCCACCGCCGGGCAACGGCTCGGTTCGGGGGCGAAGGGGGGAGATGCTCTGCAAGGGGCATCGACCGATACTTGTTGGGGAAACCCAGGCTGAAGTGGAAACCTGTCTATCACGAGCAGAGAACTCCGTAAGGGGTCTCGACGGACACGCCGTTGAGAGGGAAACCTTTCTAATAGCAGGGGGTGCAGTGTTCCACCACCTTGAGTGCACTTCTACCCGGACACGCACCCTGTCCAGATCCTAGATACCGCTGGGCAAATGGAACGGATGTCTCGGACAGACGGCAGAGGCAAACGTAGTACGCCTCGGGCCGTTACCCATCGATTACATTCTCAGTAAGGCTAATTGGACACAGTACCGTTCTGTCTGTCTTCAGAGAAACTGGTAGTGTCCAAGAGAGGGTCGACCATCTGACCTAGGTGATTCATCACGCCGCTGAAGAATCCATTCCGAAAACATCTATTTTTCCGCGAAGACCTCATGTCCCCTGGTGGAACGACGCATGTCGATCTGCCATTCGGGCAAGACGAAGAGCATTGCGGAGATTTAAGGCTAGTCCATCTCCGGAAAACCTCGCCGCATATCGGATTGCTAGAGCAAAAGCGCGCAGAACTATCAAAGAATCCAGATCCACCTCCTGGAAGAGTTTCTAAGCACCATTAAGAGAACAACATCGTCCACTTAAGTATGGGAGTCCATCCGAAAGATATCTGGAAGGTATTCTAGAGTCCCAATATGTGGACTCAATTATCAGGGTCGGGTTCTCACCAACAACAGAGATATGGCAACAGTGATGGCTGAATATTTTGCTGACCTAACATCTACAGCAAACTGCGATCCTGATTTCAAGAGAAAAAGGGAAACTGCGGAGAGCACATCTATTGACTTTCATTCCACCAACTGGGAACCCTACAACTCTTCCTTCTCTATGTGGGAACTTGAGTCAGCTTTAGCGACAGCCCACAACACTGCTCCTGGCCCTGATTCAATTCATTATGAAATGCTGAGACAACTCAGTCTCGAGTCGAAAGAATACCTTCTGGATATCTTTAATCTTTCATGGTCCGAGGGAGTATTCCCTAATTCCTGGAAGGAAGCAACGCTTATCCCTTTATTAAAACCAGGTAAGGACAAAACGAACATTAGTAGTTATCGAAGCATTGCCTTGACGAGTTGTGTTGGTAAAACTCTGGAGAGAATTATCAACCGACGTCTCGTCTGGTATCTTGAACGGCATGACTTGCTGAGTCGATCTCAGTGCGGTTTCAGAAAGTTCCATTCCACCTTGGACAACTTACTTCTCCTGGAATCAGCAATTCAAGATGCTTTCGTCCGAAGACAACATCTCATTGGAATATTCTTTGACATCGAGAAGGCTTACGATACTACTTGGCGTCATGGCATTTTACAACAACTGTATGCCTGGGGATTTAGAGGACGTCTTCCTCTGATGCTCATGTCCTTTTTGGATCAGCGTTTCTTCCGCTATAGAATTGGAAGAGACACCTCGGATCTCCTTCTTCAGGAGAACGGTGTTCCTCAGGGCTCAGTCTTGAGTGTGACCCTTTTTGCAGTGGCCATAAACAGCATAACGTCTGCTGTAAAGAATCCTGTTTTACACTCTCTTTTTGTCGATGACTTTGCTATCTTTTGTTCATCACAGAGTGTCACAGGTGCGGAGCGACAAATCCAACTCGTCCTTAATAGATTATACCACTGGTCGAAAACGACAGGTTTTCGTTTCTCTGCTGAGAAAACACGCTGTGTTCTTTTCAGTAGGAGACCAAGCCTTCTGGCAGAACCTCACCTCGCCCTGGGAAACAACGTTCTCAAATTCTATCCTTTTGTGAAATTCCTAGGTCTGATTTTTGATCAGAGATTGAATTGGATTGAACATCTAACAGACCTAAGAGCAAGAACATTAAAATCTCTGAATTTATTGAAGTGCCTCAGTAGCAGGGAATGGGGCGCTGATCGCTACTCCCTGCACCAGTTTTATCGAGCATTCATAAGATCTCGGCTCGATTATGGCTGCGTTGTATATAGCTCTGCTCGTGCAAGCTATTTAAAGAAGTTGGATAGTGTCCACCATGCCGGAATTCGACTAGTTACGGGAGCATACCGCACTAGTCCCATTCCGAGTTTGTATGTCGAGAGTGGCGAACCATCTCTTTCCCTCCGGCGGCAAATCCTCATGCTACGACACTTTTGCCACTTGCAAACTTTACCCGACAATCTGGTACACAACGCGGTTTTTCATCCATCCTCTTCTTCCATCCGTTTCTACAACAACAGACTGAGAGCAACCAAACCTTTTGGATATCGCTCCAAACAAATTTTGGAAACCTTAAATATACGCACACCTAATGTCTTACATCAAGGTTTTAGTAAGTCTCCCCCTTGGGCTTTGCACAAGCCGAAGATTATTTTCGATCTTTTGCATCATGACAAGAAGAACACTCCAGCTCCGATGTTGAGGATATACTTTCAGCTAATCCTCTACAAATACCGGGACCGTATCCCTGTGTTTACCGACGGGTCGAAGCAGGCTGATGGTGTCGGCTGCTCCGTGGTATTTCCCCGTGAGACCAGTGGCTACCGTCTAGGCGACTTGTGCAGTGTTTACACTGCTGAGTGCTACGCCATATTGCGAGCATTGCGAACTACAAAGTGCTCCCGCGGATCACATTTCCTGATTTGTTCTGATTCACTGAGTGCCCTCCAAGCAATCCAGAACATGTATCCAGCTGATAAGCTGATCCAGAACATCCAGGATGTACTTTTCTCACTGCAAAGTGATGGAAAGAACATAATGTTTTGCTGGGTTCCCGGACACGTGGGTATCAGAGGAAATGAGGAAGCAGACGATTCCGCAAAGACGGCATGCCTCAGGAATCGCGTGGATTTCTCCACGATTCCAAAACGAGATCTCCTAAATTCCGTCAAGATAAGGATTCTGAGTGAATGGAGCAATGAGTGGTTAGCTGTTGAAAGGAATAAGCTCCGACTTATCAAATCTTCTGTTAAGTCATGGAGCAGTTCCTGTAGGCCAGCCCGGCGCGACGAGGTCTTGCTGACCCGCCTGCGCATAGGACATTGTCCTCTCACTCATAGGTATCTCTTACTACTTGATGATGAACCCGTTTGTGAGGAGTGTAGCTGTTCTCTGACAGTGCGTCACCTACTAACTGATTGCAGAAGATACTCAAGTATACGGAGACAAATTGGTCTGGCTGCAGATTTACCAACAATTCTCGGAAATGAAACGGTTAATGTTAACAAACTATTGAATTTTATGAGTAGATCGGGGCTCCTCCCACAAGTTCTCGGGAGGGTTTTAAATTTTCATTTTCTTTTCATCTTTACCGTTTTCTTCGTTTTCATCGTTCGTTTCTGTAATTCGAAAATATAATTTTAAAAAAATTGTTTTCCCTTCGTTTTGTGATATAATGTATTTTATTCTCTTTTCTTTTCTTTCATCTTTCTATTTAGATACTTGTTGATTTCAGGAGGGTTTTTTAATGGGTATGGTCGAGTTATTCGGCGAGCCCCACACACGGGGAAGAGTCATTATGGCTCTTCTCTATGGTGCGAAACTGCATTTTTCCCTACTTGCATGGGCTCTAATGACCTTCGATGTTGACGAGCCCTAAAGCCCCACGAAAAAAAACNCCATCGAACGCTCGAGGATCCACCTTGGATCCCGTAACATGGGGAGAGGGTTTGCCCTCGGCATAGCTAGGTGTGTCAAGGGTAGTCCCTTAATTGTGCCTATTCGGATCAAACAAGCAGCCGTTCGGTGGACAACTGGACGAACGGACAAACCCCAGCGCACCCCGTACTCACCCAGCAACGAATCAGACGCTGGGGATTTCAAGAAGTGGTAGAGATCCGTACGCGATCTCGGGTGTAACTCAGCACTTTAAACCGAGTAGGCTGGGTAAGGGCGATAGCACAGGCGGGTGACCCTTCACTCAACTGGTGCCCCTTAATTGGGTTGGCCTCTGCTGAGTAGTGGTTTTCCCACCCGTGGTCACGGGTAGGAAGCTTCGGCTTCCGATCAGTGAGCAGGATTGCTGCTCGGCTACTGTTAGCGCATATCGCAGTAGGGAGGCTAGACGTCTCCCCGTCTACCAGTGCGTCTACTGGTAGGTCTGATCCTTGGGAAAGGGCCTCTGGGTCGGATGCCTTCGAATCCCCTCCTGTAATCCATTCTGTAGGGAATGGAACGCAAATAGCACCGACAGGTAGCTGAGGTATCTGGATCCGTGGGATAAATTATAAGGGTGCTCCCGGACTCACGTATCGGACCCGGGATGTCACAGTGGACGTCAGACATACATCCGTTTCTACAACGCTCTAATGACCTTGACATGGGCAAGCATTGAAACCCCAACAAAAAATACAACATACGGAGTGCAACCAAATCATTTGTATATCGCTCCGAACAAATTTTGGGAACCTTGAATATTCGCACACCCAATTTCACAAATTAAGGTTTCAGTAAAACTCCTTCCTGGGTTTTGCATTAGCTGAGATTAATTTTGATCTTCTGCAATATGAGAAGAACACTGCAACCGCGATGTTGATGGTATACTTCCACTGAATTCTCGACAAACAACGGGTCTATATCCCTGTGTTTACTGACGGGTCGAAGCAGGCTGATGGTGTCGGCTGCTCCGTGGTGTTCCCCCGTAAGACCTGTGGCTACCGTTTTGGCGACTTGTGCAGCGTTTTTCATTGCTGAGTGCTATGCCATATTGAGAGCGATGCGAACTACAAAGTGCTCCCGCGGAACAAATTTCTTGGATTTGCATTGATTTCCTGAGTGCTCTTGAAGCAATTCATACCATGTATCCAGCTGATAAGCTGATCCAGAGCATCCAGGATGTACTGTTCTACTTCCAAAATACTACGGAAAGAACATAATGTTTTGCTGGATTTCCGGACCACTCATCCGCCAGCTGTTTGATGAGAGTCAGACCCGATATTACACAAACTGCTTCCTAGGATACCGTACGGAAAGTGGCTGCTATCCTCAGTGCAGTCCGGCGGTAGGTTGAGACTCGTTTGTAACTCAATATTTACTGCATCGGTCCATATAGGTGCTGCATACAACAAGATTGACGTGCTCATAGATGCTCAGAGCTTCCTTCGATTTTGTCTCGGACCATCGATGTTCGGCATTATATATGGCACGGTGGTCACAACGTGTGCAGCCTTCCTACTCACACTCTGCAGATGTTCCTTGAATTTCAGTCGTGAGTCAGTTAGTACACCAAGGTATTTCACTGAAGCATGGGCACGAATCTCTGAATCCTCAAGTCAGAGTGATTCTGTAACTCTGTAACGATTCGACTTTTGACGAGTACCACTTCGGTCTTGTGGTCTGCGAGTGTCAGGCCAACAGTGGAAAGCCATCCGCGAATAATCGCAACAACCTCATCCACTATCCATTTCACTTCAAGGAGCTTTGTTACGACCACTACAACGTTGCTAGAGAATATTGAAGTTTGGAAATTTGCTTTTTGAACAGTCTTCTGAAAGAATGGCATGTATTACGGAGTTCTGCAGTCCTATCGTTCCACCAGTAAACTGGAGGTCTCTGAGAGTTCCTCGTTGATTTCGGTATTGTGATGGGGTGTGATTTACCAGATTATCGATGAACATGAGTTTAAATGAAGCTGCTCTTGAAAGTTGGGCGCCAAATTACCCCCAAAAATTAGGGTAATTAATTTAAAGAAATTTCTAAGGAAGTTAGGACCTTTAAAATAAATAAAAACATGAGATCTTAGAGTATTCAAATTTTAATTTAGGATTCGAGTTATTTAATGAGATGGAAACACACACTCAAGAGTTCTTCATGGAAGACGCAATTTACAAATAAAAGAACTAAATTGTTTATTCATGGATATTACAAAGCACTTAAAAATATCATGCATTCTTCTTCGCTAAAGCGCAGATACAGTCCCCCAAAATAACACGTCACAGCAATATTGGCGATCAATAATACCATACTTGATCTCGCCACTGCTTAAAAATGCTGAAGGCACTTCATGGTTAAATTTACACAAAATTAAGTGATTGATCATTTATCATTTAGATAAGGCCCTTTTGAATAAAGTTAATGTTTTGTTTAATGTCTTTAACTAGGCAAAGGTAGTCTCATACTCGATGCACACGCATTTCTCCTTCGCTGTGCGGGTTAAGTAGCTGGATGCATTCCAACATTTAGGTTACCTTTTTCGAAGATTAGCAGACCAACTGTGGTGGTGTCGAGCAGTTCAATGATCCTTGGCGCCCCCTAGAGCCGATCGCCTCGCGTTGCCCCAGTTCATTCAATCCTTCCATTCATTTCGTGACTGTCAGCCCCTCTGCCTCGGAAATCCTTAAGCGTCAGCTGTCACGATCCGCATCTCAGGAACTCGACCCCCTCAGTTCTGATGAGTTGTTTCCAGGAACGCGCCTCCTCCGATCAGCTTGGAGCCCTGGTTTCCTACTTCTCGTTCGGAATATTGAAGTGTTGAGCGATCATTTACAAATCAGAAACGATGCTCCATAAACAAATTTTCTAATGTTCCGAATTAACGATCGAATGTTTCTAAATACCGGATGAAACTCCGCGCATTACTCAACGTACATGACGGTAAATATCTGAATCAGTAGCAGCATCGTACGAAATTGAGCGTGTAGTAGGTCGTGGGCATCAAATGACCGCATCTCTAAGTCACTCGCGAATCTCCTCTGACTGAAAATCAATTCTCATAAAAATCGACTCTCATCTGAAAAATCTCATTTGAATCTGAATCTGAACTGCGCCTGCATTGCATCTCATCCGCGTCTCATCTTTATCAATTCGTTCCCCCTCCAAAATAATCGTTCCGCCTCCCTCGCCCCTGAATTTCGAAGACAGATGAATCATGAGTACAAGTTTTCCCCCAGACACTCCTCCGTCGCTTTTTTTTCAAAATCAGTTATCCAGTCATCTTTTTCATGTTCCATGTTACTCTCAGATAATATTAACCTTACCTCGCCTCGCCTCGTCAACTACGACTCCGAATGTGCCTTTCCTACGCCGCACGCCACCGACTAAATAGACATTAAATTTTACGAGGCCCTGCTATGGTCTCTGTTTGGGATTCCACAACCCTCAGCGATCCCTCGCGTGACTGTTTATTTCACATGTCTCGTCTGGCTCCCAGACGAAAGCCCTTTCTTTCATAAATCGGCCACCCCCCTTGTCTAGACCTTTCAGTTCTAAGGTTTCTTACATCTACCTAGATATAATTGCGTCTGTCTTGTTTTCCAGCTACGTCGTCTTGCATTGATAATTGTTTATCTTAATTTAAACTAAAGATTATTATATAATCACAGTATCGACACATAGTGGGCTAAAAGTCCGATTTAGCGCGCTGAAAGTCAAAAATTCTTTTTCTCCAATATTGAAGAAAAATAGCAGTAATGTACTCTAGAATAACCCGCACATCTGTTATGACAAACAGATTCATTGCGTTTTTTTTAAACAATGACTCACTGAATACATGTGTTTTCTTGTGTTGTGTCATCGGCGAGAAACTTGTTACAGAATGACATGGTAATTAATTTAGAACATCATTGTTTGAAAAGATCGAGAGTTGTGTTTTGCTTTATTAGAAAGCAAATGGATATTATTGTATAGTGTCAATTGTTTTCTATCTTGTGAAGTCTTCTAGATTTTTTAGAAATTTTCAAATATTGATGTGTAAAGATATTTTAAATTTCGTCGAGACTTTTAATTGGTTTGCCACCGAGATCCCGCAGAAATTCTCATACAATTTTAAAGGGCATCATATAAGCATTAACGATTTTTTAAAATATTTTGCCAAACTTTGCTTTTTCAGTTTTTATTCTGCTTTCCTTGTATATTGTTGATCTCCCATGAGAACTCTTCGAAGAAAGGCGCGGCCAAAGGAAGGTCGAGGGAACCAATTAAGCATTTATAGGTAAAGTTTTCGACATACTTGGACTAAATTATGAAAAGCGAAAACCCATTCCACAATGTGCTCAAATTTTGTATTAAATAAAGTGTCAGTTGAGTTATATCGACGGAAGCAACAAAGAGAACCAGAAAAGGGAACTGAAATATCTTTTTTTAAGATGAACTTTACTTACATTCCAAGATAAGAATTTACATTTATCTGATGACTGCATTTTACTTGGATAATAGAGGGAAAAAATTTAATGTGTTGTTTGGCTCAGGCAACAGGTTGTAATGATGCATTAGGTCAGCGAAGTGCTGACCAGCGTATCTGCTGAAACACATCCATTCAACGCCTTTCACTCTCCGTAGAAGAAATGTATACGGTATTCGTGCCATTGACAAGAATCGCTTAGAAAGGGGTCGTATGTGGCAAATGATCAATTCCTGCAATATCCTAAACACCTGAAAGATTTAGTTTCATTAGCTTCTCTGCAGTCGAGGAAGGATCCCTAGGAAAACATTACCTACTCTGCATGCTTGGAAAGTTTTTAATTAATTTTGCACATTTCTTATTGCTTGGAGTTAAAGAAATGCCTAATACACAAATAAAATAAGAAATCTGTGGAAATTGCAAAGAAAATAGCGACGACAAATACGAGAAGATGCATCTGCTTATGGACATACCGAAACTCGGTTGTGGTACGAGCAATGATTGGAACCCTTCCAGGAGACTTTTTCGTAACACTAAGCTAGCTTCCTTGGTGTCTTAAGTTGAAAAGGACTTATAAAACGATTAGGTTTCATCTTAAGTACAATGACAATCGACTATGCGAGGAATGTGGAGGCATTTAAGGAGTTGTGTTTGGAAACAGCAAAAGTATATGTTATCGTAAGGCCTTCCTCCTTGCTCTCCTGCAACTGCTCTGAGATTTTCTGGGCTGCCAATGGTTCACAGTGAAAAGAATGGCCTGATGGTCGCCTCTCGCACAAGACTTCTGTACCGCCAAAGGCAAAATCTCTTTTCCATAAGCATTTCTCTGGCTTGGAGATTTCTTGATACCCTATTTAGTTTCGCAAAACTGCTTTTAATTGAGACCACCAGTCTTCCGACTTTCTTGTGGGCATTACCCTTGCCTACTATGATTTCAGTAAGCTCATCAATCACCTAATATCACGACGAGACTATCCACATTCTTCTCATCAGTGTTTTTACCTTTGAGGGGGCAACCCTCTCGTTAGCGACATAAGTGTCACTAGGTATCGCATTATCACTACTGACCGTCACCGGTACATCGTTTTCTGTATGATTTAAAAGAGTAACATTTCCCACAATGTTCCCACGTTGTTCCATAATGTGATTTTTTGCGAGGGAAGATGAAAAATTTGCTTATAGATACCCTGAATTGACCGCTTTTCAGGGTTAGGTGGAGTTGCAAGATGGGGGCTCTCCTATGCAATCTCTCCTTTCCACAGTTTCTTTTCGAAACGGAGCTTCTTAATAATAATAGCAGCATACGTTGTCCCTGCATTCCAATTATCGACAGATGAAATCGTGGCATCATGCCTTCCGGATAGAGAGGTTGATCAAATACCTCCAAATCATTCTGTTCTACTTGAAAACGTGGGCATTTGAAGAACACGTGTTCCACGTTTTTGGACTCAGGTTGATATACCGGACAAGAGGGATCATCGTCCATGTGAAAACGATGCAGGTATTGCCTGAAGCAACCATGCCCGTCAAAAGTTGTGAGAGGTAGGGATCAACTTCTCCATGTTCCCGGTTGATCCATGGAGCTGTGGCAGATATCAGGCGGTGAGTTCATCTTGATGGATCCCAATAACGTTGCCATTGCCTCATGGTTTCACTCCTTTCTTCATCGATGAAGAGGTGCTGCAGGACGCCATCCCACTTTGTTTTCCGATGTCGTACTTGCTTATCGGTTATGAGACCGATTGGTGGCATACCAGAGATCAAGCATAAGGTGTCATACAATACGGTGCAACAAAAAAAAATCGTGCGACGCGTAGAATGCTTCTTCGATGTACCGAGTTCATTTGGCGGGCGAAAGATTATGTCCTTATAGCATTTCGTAAAGCAAAATCGTGACGACACTCAATACGCGTGTACGACTGTTTAGTCCCTGCGATGTTCGACATAAGCAGTGCCAGAGCGTTTGCAACGCCAGCTGCCTTTTTGCTCACAATTTTCAGGTGATTGTCGAAGCGAAATTTTGAATCTATTTGGGTATGTAGCTATCGAAGGAATGGTTGTGAGGGAATGACACCAACACCGACTGAGATAGTTTTTTACTTCCCGACTAGTACCTAGGACCACTTCGGCCTTATGATATGCTAGTTGCACGCCATCTGATTTAGTCCAGCGTCGAATAATGGCAATTGCCTCATTGGATTTGTCGGTCACCTCCTCCGGGAATTTACCAACCACTACGGCGGCAACACCATCTGCAAAACGAATAGTTTTTACACCATCCGGCATTGCCAGTCTCAGTATGGGGTCATACGTAATGTTGCACAACAAAGGACTAAGAACAGAGATCCAAACGATGTATGGCTTGGGACCTGCATCCGAGTAGTACAGTTACGTCATGTCGCCGAAGTAGTTAGCGAGTTCTGATGTACTCAGGGGTGCCCAACAAACGTAGCGAGTTCAGAATGCAGTTGCATTTTGCCGCATTAAATGTATTCCTAATATAGATTAAGTAAGTTTATTGCCCCCCCCCCCTTACGTGGTCATACGCAGTTTGCAACTGCATTTTTGACAATAAAGTTTATTCAAAGTGATCATGGCACAGGATTGTTTAGCACCACATTACAGCGCCTACCGGCGATTGCCTTGCGGGTGGTGTCGACAACGATATCTGTTGCATCAATGGTGGATCTGACTTTTCTGAAACCGAACTGGTTTTTTGAGAGGCCATGTGCACTTTCCGTGTTCTTTTCCGTATGTGTGTGTACGTGTACGTATATGCCACGAGCCAACTTCATTTTCTGCGTAGTCATGTTTAAATGAGTGAGCGGAAAACAGCGTTTCCTGGGATACAAAAAACTTGCCACATTTCGAATTTATTTTGTACTTGAAAACAAATTATAAAAGAAATGGTATGTAGTTAAAATGTAAGATTATAATTCTTTTTAAATCTAGGAAATAATCTTTGTAATCAGTGGCGTGACAATACAATGTTAGACTCTTGACCCACAAAGAATTGAACTTATAGTCTTATGAATGCTTTTATTTACTTCATAATGAAGTTCACTTTTTTGTAGGATGTTTATAGTTAGATGTTTTCTGTGTCACAAAGATGTGAAAACCAGAATTGAGCTAAAGTATCTCCAACTAATTTTTGAAATTGCTTAAGTCTACTTATGAATTTATTACAAAATTAAATTTGAAAACAAACAATAGTGAATGATATTGAAATAAACTCTCCAGAAAACTCAAAATTGTTAACTCAAAATCAGTATCAAATTTAAAAGTTAAATTTGGTTCATTTTGTTAACTCAACTGATATTGATTCATTGATCTGTTTGATAGTTATCAAATAAGCAAAATCATTCCCACATGTATGTGACATTGAAAATTGTCGCGAAACTTCAGGGTAGATTCTCCTGGACCCAATTTGTGAAGATCTGAAGATTTCTTCAAAATCTCTTTGGACAATCAATATAGTCTCCTTATACTTGCTTCTCTTTTAGAAAGTAAAAATCTTACTATACCAGCAGTGCTAGCATTTTGCTGCTCTTGCCACCCTGTTGGTAAGCCACTGTTTTTAATGATACCTCACTTATGGCAATTAGTTAGAAAAGACAAGGGGAAAATGCTTTTTACAAATACATTCCTGTTTAGAAATAAGACTGATTTTTAGTGAGAAAATGTTTTGGTTTTTAAATTCGACCTTTCATAAAGGACAAATTCTGATTTTCAACTACATCATTTGGACTTACTTAAATGGAAATCTTTGTCAATATTACATAAATTGAATTGGTTTTATAAGATATTTACTATATGTTAGTTAGTCTTTGTTCCTTGAATAAATTTAAAAAATTTGACTTTTCAATTTGAAGTTGTTAATTTGACATTTTCACTGTTTTGTAGGCTTTTAAACTGCTGTATCAATATAAGAAGGACATCAATTAAGATACGGATTTTTGTGGTAAATCTTTATTTTCCTCTACCTGTACCTGAAATATACCTCACTTGAAAGTTTTGTGGCAATTTAAGTAAGTTATATAACAATGAAAGGTTGTATTTGTTATGTCTCATTAGTAATTATAGTATGTGTTATGAAAAGAATTAGAGTATTTACGTGAAAGTTTTGTAAAATGTTATTTCTGTCAACTGTATTAAGTTTGGACTGCTACTATGTGTGATCAAATATGGGAAGAAAGGTGTAAAATAGAGCTTATTGTATTTTGTACAGGCCTCATCTGTTCCATCCCTTCTACCTTGAAACTTATGAGCTGCATTATATTGATTTGTGTCCTTTTAGACATAAAATTATTTTACCTCTGGAAGTTATTCTGTACAAGTAAATTTTCTTTTAGTAGTTTTAGTTAAGTGTGATAAAGAAATTTTGAATACATTAATAGTTTTATTGATATTTTTGTAATGATGTGGGAGACAATATTTTTTGTTAATGTTTTTTCATGTTTGACCTGTTAAAATTAAGTTTAATTTCATTTTTCAAGAAACTTTGTGTGACTTGTTCAAATAAGAAAGTTGCAAAGTTAATTTAGGGCACTATCACTTTTATTGACTTACATGTGCCCTTATGTTGCAAGGATTTATTCATGTTTATATTTCATCTATGTTTGAGGTTCACCTTTTTCTTAATGAGTATTTCACCAGTGGATTTTGAAATGTTTCACACAGAAGAAAAGATCTTATGTGAAATATTTTAAAGATCTTTGATATATTTACTACCTGCAGATCTCTGGGACAAAATTATCTAAGTACATAAAATTTGGGTGGATTTTTTTGAATTACTGAGTTTAAAATGTTCTATTTAAATTCACATTGTCTTCAAATTGGGGCTCTTTTGTCTATTTTCTGAATATTTTTACATTTTAGACTTCTTATTCATATAAATGTTTTTAAAACCACTTATATGGGTAATTCAGGTACTTTCCTCTAACAAATGTCACGGCCATGTCACTCATTTGGCTTTAACTGTGTAGAAATGTTTTCCCGAGTTATGGGTAGGCAAACAGTCGGAAATCGAAGATATAAAGATTTGAAATTAAAAAATCTTGCCTTTTTCGCAATTTTGGAAAGCTCTTATATCTTCGTTTGGCATCCGCGACCACTCATTTTTTAGATTCTTGTGTCTAGTTCTCGACAGTCACTCGATAATTGACCTACTTTCCAAGCAATGGCTTTAAAACTTCAAATTTCACAAGGTGTTTTCACAAAAAATAACAATTTTCAACCCAAAGACCATATCATGGACTTTTACACACATGACATGCAGTTTGCGTCAAAAGTTGCATGTGTTTATTTAGTTTGCGTATTTTAAAGACACCTGTCAATTGGACATTTTCAAAGAGGGTCTTCGACGGTATTTTTTCGAATGTCTGTTTTCCGATACATTATGAAACATCTCAATCGCAATTCTCCGTTTTTTTTGCTGTGATACTAAGCAGTTAAATAATACAAATTCTTCGAGTATAGACATTTACAAATTTTTCGAAAAAATATGGGGATAAAATTCAAATTTCACATCTTTCTGAGAGTGATAGGTGTAAAACTTTGGGCCGAGCACACCTCTTGGGCAGCGTGTCCTACACACCTACTCTTAACTTCTCTCCAAATTTGAGCTATTTTTATTCAGGGAGAAAAAAGTTATGCATGATTATGTATTTCATATTTTGGAAAAAGTGTTCAATTTGTAACAGCTGTAGAGAAGCGCCAAAATTGACACGCGTCCTTAAAATTGGAAAACTAAATCAAAACGCGAAACTTTTGACGCAAACCGCATGTCATTTGTGCATAAGATACCGATTTGGCAGCGTGTTGATAGCGGTTATTTTTGAGAAAACATACCTTGTGTAATTTTAAGTGTGAAAGCCAATGCCTGAAAATGAGGCCTATCACCGGGAGTCATTCGAGAACAAGACATAAACAACTTAAAAAATGAGAAGTTGCGGAAGCCAAACGAAGTTAGAGACACTGAGATTTGAACTTTGCAAAATCGCGAAAAACCATGACTTTTTTAATTTGAAAATTTCATATCTTTGAATCCTGAGGGCATATTCTATAACTCTCAACCCGTATGGAAAGGGGCTTATCTCACATGTGTGATGTCACTTCCCATGCGGGAAGCGCAAAACTGTATTCGGTGCATTTCTGAGGACTCCGATAGGCTTTGCTTTTCCCGTCTGGTCGGGAATAGCTGCGGGCGCTGGAACAGTTTTCCGATCGGACCACACCATCTTAATCAGTCGTTGGAGGGGATTGTAAGCATTGTAAACGCGTTATGCTGTAACATTTTTCATTTTTTCTGTTGAAAGCTAAATTTGTAATAATATGGGATAATTATATGAATTTATTATTAGTAATAATAAATACTTTGTATATTTTTCTATCTACAACAATGAAAGTCGATGAAATCGGGGGAAAAATTCATCTTCGGAGAGATATAAACTCCTATGCTGCCAAAACGGCTAGAGAAGTTGAACGACAATATTCTTCGCCTCAACGAGTTCTTCAAAAAAGTCTGCAACAGCATATGTCTATCTACAAAGGTTAACCTATATTATCGAAAAAAAAAAGTTATGAAAAATAGACGTGTTAAAGTACTTGAATTTAAGAGAGTAATTTAGGTAGGAAAAAATCATTGTCAAATTTAATGAGTTCTTTGTTTTGTGCATTTGACATGCATTATTTGAATGTTAAAATTTGGACGAGTAGTTTAGATTTTACAAGCGCGTAAGTGAAATTGAGTAGTCGCGCCGCCGTCGTTGTCTAGCCTCGGAAGTGAAAATTCGATCGGCGTGGCTCCTGTCCAGTGGGTTCGTTCTACCACGCGTAACAGTTGGCAGTGGTCGCTTCTCTCGGATTGGTGGAGACATTACAAGGCGGCAACATCGCGGAATCCGATTAAAGGTGCTCCCGAATGTCTTTCAGAATAACTCCCAACTACTCACACGGAATACTTTCCGACGGATTCAGTTTCTCCCATGTCGCTCGTGAAAGAGAGAGGGCCCTCTGAAGTATGTCTAGTTCTCGACCGGGATGTAACTCGGAAAAACATACGCTGAGATGTATTTTGACTATAAAGTTACAGCCAAATCGGTGACGTGACCGCGAATTGTTGTTTAATGTATTGAAATCGCCATATATACACTGTGTGTGTACGTATGTGTGCATACATATGTATGTATGCATACATGCATGGTGATGCACATTTGATCACCCTCTCTGCGTGACACTGCGCGTAGAATAAGTGCTAGGTTGAAAAACCAAAACTACAATTGTCACAGACGTGATTACGCCCCGGAATAACTCAGAGGATAACTTGAGTGCCGCAACGAAATTTGCACTGGGAAGCAAATGCCTGCTCCCAGAATGACCATACTAACTCAAGTCGGTGAATTTTAACAACAAAAAACTCTATTTAATTATCCAGGACACGGCACGGTTAAGATGGTTATTCTGAACAATTTTCTGCCTGCCCTGTCACTCTTACTAACACTTCACACTCATTGAAACTTGATTACCATGGAATGAAATTATTCTAAATAAATCTGTAAATCGAGAGTGCTGCTAACTCGAATTACTCTTAAAGAAAATATTTCTCAGCAACTAACAACTGAGAATGATTGAAATAAAATGAATTAAATAAGGGAGTGACAAAATATCTATTCACAGAAAATAATCAACTGAACTGAATAGAATCTAATATTAGTCATATAAAAATACCTCTCATAAATTACAAAATTCATAGTTTATTGAGATTTTATTGATTAAACAAGACTCAAAACGTTTTAACACAATTGTTGGCAACATTTACGATTTAACTCTGAGAAATTTACTTCTGTCTATCGTAATTGCACGATCTCAAAAGTTCGGAGTCGCGATACGGCGCCTCTCACGGGCAAAAGATCCCAGCGACACGTCGATTGAAGTAATTACACGCAATTCGTATACCTCAACGACTTCTTTCTTCCCTTCTGGAAGTTGCTGGTTACTAGGCGAAGTCAGAATTCTGTAATTTACACGAGTAGCGTCGCTTGCTTAAATCCAGTTCAACCAACTGCTTTCTCGGGAATCCTATCAAACTGATACATAAACGTTCTAGAAATGTATCAGATTTATAGAACCTCTCACACTCCGTCAGAATGAACACTTGCCCAACACTTGTATTTTTAAAGTGTACTTGTTGTTGAAGCGATGGTTGGAAAGCGGGAGAGTGAGTCCTCGCGTCTTCGTGCCGTAAAGCGTCGCATTGCTTCCCTTTGATTGGATGCCTCACGTCACGGGCGGAGTAGACCAAAAGCTTGCTTGTGACAGCTACTTCCTGACGACGCGAAACACCGAAGCCTCGCAGCGCGCTTTTCAAATTCAATTCAATTATAGAGAGAAGAATCGCTGCATTATCTACGCGACTGAGGAAGGCGAATGCTGAAACAGTTTTTTCAAATACGTACGATTCTTTATTTTCAAGACTTCCGTTTATATATAAACACTCGCGCATTTGGGCGTAGCCAAGAGGGCGGACAGGGAGGACGGCTCATGCACTCTGAAGATTCAGAAACAAAATTGAAAGAAAAAATAGATATGAATAACATTGCAATTTTCCTTGTGTAAATCTGACATCTGGTCAGTAAATTCTCGTGCAAATCCAACATATTTTATTAATTTGTAATACAAGTCTTGAAATACTTTGTGGAGACATACTCAGAAAACTGTTTAGAGAGCTTACTCTGGGGCATACTACGAAAATTTCGTTCATGAGAAAATTCAACCCCTCTTGCCTTGAAAGTCTACTCGTGGCACTGGGACACCTTCCATGCCATTAAATGAAAAAAAGGAAGTTCATCTATTATATTTTATGACGTGAATCTCTTAGAAGGGTAAAATGTACAGTGTTGTACGAATACTATGGCGATTGTGCAAACGCGTGTAGTAAGTACAATGTGTGAAACGGGTTGCATTCTCTTTTATCTATTTCTGAATATGTGCCACCAAGTGAATCATGATGAAAATGTGTGAGCATGTTTTTCTAAATTAAAAGATATACACACACAAAATTTCACAGATGATTTTGTTTTACGTACATTTTTCAAAACATTAAATTTTTAATTTTTTGCTAAATTTTTACGGATGAATCCTTTGAAGCTGAATGTCTGGAAAAAATATTTTACGAAAGTAACATGAAAGATCTATTTTGTGGAATTGTTTGAAATATTGACCCGTATCAGGAGAGGAGAGAGAAAAAATAGTTTACCAAAACACTTTTTGCCCCTGTTTCAACCCCATGACCGTCTAAGAGGTTCAGATTTTACCGAAAGTCGTATTTTGGTGGTAGTTTTACGTAAGTCATATGAAAAATAAAATTTGAGGAGGGGCCGATTCTTCATATTAATCCGGAATGAGCTTTTACTTCCCCTTATCATTAAGGAAGATGAAATAGCAAGGGGATGACTTTGCTCTCCCCTGCCCCAAAGTCTGGCTACGCGCCTGTACATAAATTAATTGGTGGTTGTTAAAAAAAATTAGTTAAAAATTGCGTCCTTTTTGAACGCAAGTCAGATTGTTCAGGTATAGGGAAAATTTAAAAATATATGCAATTTTAAACTAAAATGGTGAAAAAAATATACGTGATGTACCTGCACGTTGTATGACCATAAATAAGTCAAAAACTAATTTCTATTTTTTTTTTCTTAAAACGAATGACGTACTATAAATTACCAATGTAATATTTACAATGCTCAATGTGTCAAAACAAACCATCAAATGACTAGAATGACCTTAAATATTTTTAAAGCGCAACAATGGCCATAAAAATGTAAAAATTGCACCAACTGAAGCATAAAGAACTAAAACATGAATTGAAACGTGGCAAGTTAGGTTCAGTTATCAAAACAACTAGGTTACACATCAAAATTACCAGCACCGTTGTTATTTATACCGGTTGTTGACCACTGTAAAATTTCATCGTAAAACACTGTTTTTACTGAGGTTGTAATCATACATATTTTTTTAAATTGGAACTTTGCCAAGAAGATAGTCTGTTTATGATGTACAATTTATATTTTTCCGGTTACTTTTGACTTCGTATACTTTTGCGTTCATTATTATCATCTTCCATAGCATAGAACAACAGTTAACATTCACAATAAATACTTAACTGTCAATTGTAGCAAGTTATCATTATAAAGTGAACTGATAGAAACGACACAGAACACTAACAAAGAAGAAGACAACTGTCTGTGTAAACCATGTTAGCCTTCTACTGAGTGCTAAACGGTCCTCGAGTCTATGACTGAGGTACCTTTTACTTCTCAGTTTGAATAATCAGAGTAAAAAAATGCACTTACGAAGTTGATTAGAAGGTCGTATTTGCACTATTAATGTGTCTCTTCTTCTAAGGATCCCCAAAACCAGCGTAACTCAAAAGTGCAAATTTTCGACTCAGGGCCCTTTTTGCAATACATTCATATACGTATATCTCTGTGTGTGAATATTTGGAGTGTTCTGAATTCAAATAAGCTATTACAAAATGTTTTCATTTAATTAAGAAAATAAACGGAGAAATTACTCATTAGCGATTTAATTAGGGTTGCCAACCGTTCCTATTTTGTAGGGATTGCCCCTACTTTTCGAAAGTTGTCCCACGTCCCGCCACGACTTCGAAGGGACACGAGAACGTTCTTTTTTTCTTTTACGCTAATATAGATTAGGTGCAGGCAATACATATTAATACTATTATTTATGTTAAAATTTATATTCGTTCTATTGGTTATCCTGATTAAGATTCAAAAGGGTGTGTAATTTAAATTTATGAAGAACTAGCTGATTACCAGGCGTTACCCGGATGTTTTTGTACGTGATAGACCAACGTATCCACTGGCCGGGAACCGCGCAGGTTGAATTTTCGCTTCAGGCAAGACAACGGCGGCAGCACGGCTGCACCATTTCATTAAAAATCTTTTGAAACTCAAACCATTTGTGCAAGTTTTACCATTTAAAGATGTTTTTAATCTTCGTTAAATGCACGAAACAAAAAAATAAATTTTATGATTGAATTTTTCTTCTTCTTGAATTATAAGCTGAAATTAAAGTATTTTAACATTACTATTTTTAATAACGTTTTTTCGATAATTTAAGTAAACCTTCGTAGATAGACATACGCTTTCGCGGACTTGTTTATAGAAGTCTTTGAGACGAACAATATTGCCATTCATAGTTGTCACCTATCTCTAACTATTTCGGCGGCGTTGGTAAACATACCTCTTTTTCCCGATTTCATCGACATTTATGGTCAAAATCATTATCTTTCTTTTCACACATTGTGGAAATAAACGTTAGCCTATGTTCTTCCTGAACATCTTAACTATATCCTTGCCAAATTTCATCACGGTCGGTTAGTCGTGATTAAGTACCTAACAGACAGACACACTTTCGTGTAACACATTTATATTTTAGTATAGATTACCAGAACATTATTGACAATTGGGAGTTTTTGTGTAGCGTACCTGCGAGCTGTCGTATACGCTATCCACATGCAAGTTACTTCTGCGTATGCTCAGAAGTTAGTGGTACACTAACGCTCCTAGCGTAGTACGTTACAATGACTCTGTTTGCGTATGTTAGTGGTACACTAGTGAGTACGAGCCCGCGTACTCACGGTACAGTTTAATTGTGTACACTTGCATAGTAATAGTTTTTTTGGGTTTACAATTTTTATTATGATTTGATTCGAAGGTACGCTACACAAAATGCATCGATTGCACCATGTACATTACGCGGTTAGCGTCATCAGCCTAACGTATACGTTAGGAAGCGTGTACGTTATGCAAAACCTCTCTAATAATAGATTTATTGACACGGTAATTATTATTCGATAGCATTAGTTGTGATTGCGTAATTGCTTGCAGTGAGAGTGCAGTTCGGTGTATTAGTAATATTTATTGTACTCTTTTCGCAACAGCTAAGTTTCGAAAATGGAAAAGGTTCAGTAAGTTTGAAGAAGAACAGTAGTGAAGGCAAATTTAGTGCTAGCTACGCTCAGAGGACACAGAGTGACATTAGATAGATAGATGCAGTATATTCATACTATGCAGTGTATAAAGGATATAGTTTATATTATCAACTAATTCGAAGTCGAATCTTTTAACTTGTTCACGAGTCTCTTTTGGAACCCCTCGTTCCAGCCATATAACGTATGCTGTGTTAAAGATTACGTAATAATTTGCAATTGAAATGGAGGGGTGTGTAATAAGATCAGCTATTAATTGTGTTACTGTATTGAAGTTCAATTTTACATCATTTTTAGGTCTCTTACACGATGAGACCCGGGGTGGACCGCTCCCCATGTTACCCTACTAGTTACGCTATTGGTAGTGATGAAGCGGTGCAGGATGGCTTTGCGTTGGTTATGGTTGGCGAGCGATTTGCTGCGCTGTGACTCGTCTATCCGCTGTTTCAATCCATGATAGTTGACGGTGACCCGTGTCATGAAGTCACCTGCGGTAGTTGACTGTGGTGACGGTTTTCCTCGAATTGTGGCATTCGCAGAATGCCTCATAGACTACAGCACGAAAAACCCCGTGCCCATTCGACGTTGGGGATGGAGAGTGCTCAGTGTACCAGCCACTCATGATATGATCGTGATCAAATGCGCTGGTACTGCGTTCGAGTCACTCGGACGGCCACTTCAAGGTCTGGCGACACCTCACGTGCTACACCGTATTAAATATTCGGCGTAGCGATGGCCACAAAACTGCCATTACCTCAAATTCATTTGCTCCGGGTATATTTTTAATATATGAAGGTCTATGGTATTGAGGTGGTATGGTTGAGATAAGCGGCAGAAAACCGAGGGAGAATTCTTCTTATATAAAGAACTTATTAACAGTGAAGTTTTGATATAATAAAATAGATAAAATAAAATTCTTTTACAAAATTTAATCTTGAAACATATTTTTATTGATAGTGTAAAAGGAGATAACTGATGATTTTGTAAGTACATGAAATCTTCCAATTAGTTGTTGAAAAACAACTATGTAAATTCATGGTTTGTGCATCCAGTAAATGGTGTACATTTTAGACTGAAATTTTATTTTCTTTGTAATAACTTGACTTTTTACATTGTTCTGTTTGTTCATGTACCCCTTAAAGGGTGTAATTTCAGAAGAGATGCTATCCCATCTTGTATTTTTTGTTTACATCTCCTCTTCTGTAGCTTTAGTATAATGATTTGTTTGGAATTGATGTGTGTTCCAATATGCAATTAAACTAAACTATTTTAAATATCCATGTGCAGTTGAACCCCTCTTAACCAGTCTGGTCAGGACAAAAACCTTGGCTGCGTACCCGCTTGGCCACTTAATCAAGGTTCCTGTGAAAAATCTATTTTTATTCAAAAACTGCCAACAATTTCATCAGATTATCACAAATAAACAAATAAATGAGACATCATTGCAACTCATTTTATTGGATATATGTATATAAACATTAAAAAATTGATTCATAGGAAAATAGACTTGGAAGTAAGAGGGCAATCAAACTGGCAAACTACCTCCTCCTCTCCCATTCTACCCACCACAACACAAACACATCTAACGTTGTGTCACCCCATCTTACTTTCCAGGGTCTTTCCAGCAAAGGCCCATAAAACATTCAATGTTTAAGTCACTACCTGACAGCTGTTATATGCTGAAAGAAAGAAAAAAGGAACTGTTTCACAGGGTAGGCCGGTTGATCAGAGGCTGTTGAAGAGGGATCCTACTGTATTGTCAAGTTCAGTGAATATAGTAAGTAGATTCAAATGAATCTTAATTCTTGTTAAGCCTTGTCAATCTTAATTCTTGTTTATCTCTGAGAGAACTTGGCATATATCTGAAAAACTGGAGTGATTTTTATTTCTCTCTGTTGAATTATAAACTTAAGAAAATAAGATCATTATAGAATTAGAACTAACATTATTTCATTTGCTTTATTTTGTTGTATAATTTAAGTGTATTCTCTTGTTATTTAAGTAATATTTTAAATTGTAACATTTTGTCCTAATTATATGGAACTTCATTCAGTGAAGACACTCCCAGATTTATTTTAGTTTATTTTACAATCACATTTACTTTGTTCATGTGTAATTGCTCTAACATTAATTGATTTCTGTATGATACATGTCATATGAATGCACATATTTTCCAGTTTAGTGAAGAGTAGAAGCATACTCTTTTAGAAGTAATGAAAAGAAAAAAGTACTTTTTATTTTATTTTGTAATCAAATTTGTATGTACACATTTCTTTCAAGATACGGAATATGGGAGAGTTGTGGTATCTTAAATTTACTATTTCCTGTACGACACCCTGTAAAGGCATCATCATCATTATTATTATTATTATATTTTAATGTAGGACTGAGGAACTTTTTGTTCTTGAGATTTGAACTAAACCCAATTATGAAACACTGCAATTTCTACCTAATTTCTGGGTAAATTACAGATTTCCAACAGCTTGAAAATGACAAATTGAATTTTTCAGGATTTAAATACAGATTCAGTATTGATGTTAATTTAGAAATGTAATGATTGAAGGGCAGAAGAGGTGAAAGCTAAGTTGTTTTATGGAAATGTAATTTTACTATATAATGAGTTGCGACTAATTTTAGTTCATTATGAGAGCCGTGGACTTATAGTTCTGTGTGTTTTTATATTTCCTGTGACTAGAAAGAAGTGATAATATTCTATTTGTGCTATAAATTGAACATTTCTTGTGAGTGATAATATTTTATTTGTGCTATAAGTTGAACATTTCTGGTAAGTGTAAAGAGTTTTCTGAATTTGCTTCAAAATCAATTGAAAAAACAAACATGAGATGCTGATGTGGATTTTCTCCGTATCAAATAATAAACTAATGTTATTGCTAGAAAAGTATTTTCACACTTGATTTCATATCTTTTCCATAACTTTTTAATATGTTGCTTCAATTTTTAATTACTGTGTAGAATATGTATTGTGTATAGAATAATACACATAAGAAAATTATTGCAACAAAGTATGTTATTTTTAGGAAATTTGGAAGTATTTTTTGCAGTTTAGTACTATGACTATGCTTTAATTGCTATTTTAAATGAATGTATGAAACATATCCAAAACTATTTTTTAATGTCTGGAGAAAGTAAGGAAGTAATTTTAAAATTTATGTGAGTCTAATTGTGCAAAATCTATATGAAGCATTAATATATGAAAATGAGATATTTTGTTATATTTTTGATAGGATCTTTTCTTTCTTTCTTTTTTTTCAAATTTATTTTCCAATCAATGATTAACATGGTTTGATTTTACTAAGAATTCATTGATATGGTCCTTTATTCTTATTTGTTGAAAGTAGAAACTGTTGTTATTGTGTAATACAGTTGCTGTCTCTGACATGATCAACAATTGAGAGGACTGTTTAATTTTAGAGTTAGTAATATTGGGAGGAAATTATAAAAATAATTTAATTTTATTAATTTCATAGCAACAATAGTGTGCATTTTTTCCTTAAATGTTCTTTTGTTTAGGGGTTCTACACATATTATGTCAGGCATTAGGGGTGGGGAGAGAGAGTTGAAATTGTGACGAACAGTGACATGAATCATTTATATTACAATTTTGAAATAAATTTTCTTCTAAAAATCATTATTGAAGAGTAAATATTACATAGAACTCTCTTATTAATTTCCCCAAAAACCCATTAAATGTTTTTCTTCAAATTGGTAAGGTGTCAAAATGATAATATTTGATGAAGTACAACACATGAAATGTTGTTAAGAAAAGTTGAAAGATATGTGACATTACACATGAATAACTCCCTTTACTTCTGTCACTTGACATGCTGCCCATGCTGAATATTGTGTGTTTTCAGGAACAATGGAAAGTTTGTAATATTGTCTTTAAATTATATTTTGGAAATAAATGTGATGGTAAAAAAATCAGTGTGATAAAAATGAATGTGGATTGTCTCATTTATATTCCTAATTTATGATATATATTTGAACTGGAAAGACTGATAATTACAATAGCTTTTAAGATGACACAAAAGTATTTTTTTCTCTAAAATAATTTTCTAAAATTCTTTATGATTTTATGAGGTAGTGTGAATGGCTTTTTAAAGTTCTAAATATTTAAGTCTTAAATTTTGCTTGCTCATGAAACTAGGTGTTTATTAAGCAAAAATTTTATTGTTAATTTTCCATTGTTGTAACCTGTGATGTAAAAGTTATTTCATCTATATTCTACACTATCATACTAGTTTATTGTCAATGGTGACTTTATTGAGCTTAAGCTATTTTTTCCAAGAAAACATATCTGTTAAAAGTGTATTTTGAAATACTCATCTGTTATACATTTATATACATAAATGTATTATCAAATACAGAATAAATTTTTAATTTAATGTTTCTTTAGTATGAACCCTTTGGCGAACTTCCTCGACACATTATTGCCCCAACAGACTGCGGTGGTTTAGTGGTAGAGCATTTGCCTCCATGCTCCCGCTGAACGGCAGAGCGTGTGTTCAAACCCTGCTCGGCCGAACTAGGTAAGGTTTTCAGCTGGGATTTCCCTCACAAATGGATAGCTGGGATTTCCTAGACGAATGTCGGTTCGGTATCACCCCCAGCAACCTCTCACAAATAAGGTGTCACCATAGCGACATAACCGAAATTCGTTGGTTGGGATAATGGCGGACGGCTAAGCAGGCATACGTGTTCTCGGAACCCTGTTGTGCCAATTTCGTGTTTTTGAAGAGTAACTTCTGCACTAAGGGCGGTATTCATAGCCGCAAATAATCGCTTGTTTATTTGAATCACTGATTATATCCCCCATTGATAAACGGTTCCGTATTCATAGTCGCACCAAACAAGTATAGATTGAGCTTGGTTAAATATCTCATTTACTAATCATTGATCGTTGGTTGTCGCGTTTATAGACGTTAGTGATTCGTTCACCAGGCGTCAAACAAGCTATGATTATTCCCGTACGGTATTCATAGTCGCAAGATCGTCCGTCATATCCTCAAATGATCACTGACTGGTCAAATTGGTCGGCCCCTCTGGTGGCTCAGGTAGCGTTCTTGCTCTTCAAGTCACCTCGGATTAAATTTCCGGTGGAGCCAGAAAAATTTCACATGAATGTCCCAGTTCATATAGCTTTGACTACTGAAAAGCAAACCCTCCTTCCTCTATCCACCTCCTGCTAGTATCAATAACTCGAACTATTACTAACCCCTTCACGTGGGACAAGTTGTTGGCAAACCCAGCTAACCGGCACACTACTAACAATAGCCTACCACCCAACTCCTGCCGCTTATCGCTCCATGTAGATAAGCTTCAATAGCACGCTACATTTCCCATTTACAAATACTACAATAAAAAAATAAAAATACGGTCCGAAACTCAATTGATAAGCTGTTTCAACTGGCCGCCATATTGCTTTTGCTCTTGTATATTGGATTTGTGGGTTATAGCTCGAGCAATGTTATACTTCGAATCCATGAATGCATCCAAATGTAGAAAAATAATATATAAAATAAGAATGTGTGGTTATGCGAGTAACCCCCAGGGGACTTACATCGAGTAAGTACGTGTTTGGCGAACACGGGGCCCCGAGCTGAGTCTGGCATTACTTCCACTTGTGCTATGCTCCTTCCTTTCTCTTTCCTGATCTCCCTTGGTCACCTCTTGTTCTTTTCGATCCCGACGCCATTAGGGCTATGGTATCTTTCATTTTCCTACCTCGCCCCAGGGGACTAACATCTAGTAAGTACGTGTTTGGCAAACACGGGGCCCCGAGCTGAGTCTGGCATTGCTTCCACTTACTTGTGCCATGCTCCTTCCTTTCTCTTTTCTGACCTTCCTTGGTCACCTCTTGTTCTTTTCGATCCCGACGCTATTTAGGGCTAGGGTATCTTTCATTTTCCTCTTTCCTCTTCTTCTTTTTTTTAATGTTTTTAATAAAGTCGTGAGATATGTTAGGATTTGAGTTTTGAGTTGTAATTCAGGGGGGTTTTAGTGGGTATGGCTGAGTTATTCGGTGAGTCCCACATGCGGGGAGAGTCATGTTGGCTCTCCCTAGTGCGTAACAGCATTTTCCCTACCTGTACAAGTTTTAAGGGCTTTAATGACCTCGATGTTGACGAGCCCTAAAGCCCCACACACACAAAAAAAAAAGTTATGCAAGTAATTTTCGACATGGTGTGTGCAGGATATATACTTTTTATTCGTTGTTGAGCATATACATTTTTATTTCCCAGAATAATATTCCAGTCAAAAGTAATATTAGATAGAGTTAATAGTTTTGAATCACCCAAATCTATACTGTTGTTTTATGTCTTCTCTTTTCACATCTTCCCTTGATACGTTTTTACCTAATATTTTTCCAAAGTATCTCCTATAACTGCTATCTTCTCGAGCGCTTGTCAATTTCTTACTTTGTCCATTTATCTTGGAATGATTTCTATCACAGATGCATTTCTAGGTGGATTACCAGGGTTAGGATTTTTAGGTGCAAATTTCATAGGAAAAAAGGAAGGGAAAAAAGACAAAAGGTGTTGTTTTACTCAATTGATTCAAGAAATAACCTTTCTCCTATTTTAGTTTATTGAGTTAGAAACAAGTACATAAAAATAAGAAGCTTGTGTACTTCAGTACATTAAGCAGTTCTACATTTTTACAATGTCTGTTTTTATTAGGAGAGAAAACATCTTTGTATATGCTAAAGCTTCTTTCAATGTTTTCAGTTCCTCAATAACAGAAAATTGATACCTGTAGGCTTACTTTTCACATGTTCACTGTAAGATGGGGAGATATTGAGAGTTACTTAAATTATATTGATTTATTAGATAACTGAAATCTGTAGAAAAGGGGGATTATGGACACAGTTGAGGAAAAAAAGGGATAAAGGCCCCAAAAAGGGGAAAAGGTACTTAAAAAAAAACTCAAGTACCTAACATTTCTAATCTTGCTAATTATTTAACTTTCTTCTTTTCGATTAATATCCTGATTCTGTTGCAAATCAAACATAAACTACTCAAAAGTATATCTTCTGAGCAAATTGAAGTTAACAACTGTACACCCATATGGAGGACAAGAAGCTAATTACTATCCTATAAATTCAATTATATTTAAAATTCTAAGGAAAATGCCTAAACAAATACCACATTCAAAAACTGCCCATGACAGGATTACAAAAATACAGTATATAACCATGTCATGGTTTATAACTTACAAGAAATCTATTACACACAATGAGGAACAGTAGTGAGCATTTATTTTAAAAAATATTAGTATTTTAATCCATTAGTATTGAAGTATGTGTTGTTTTTTTTTAATTGAGGCTTTAAGGCTCAGCAAGGAAGTGTATGAAGATGTGAAGATAAATGAGAAAAGAAATGAGTTCATGTTCTTAGATTAATTAACTTGTGAATTTTGAGATAAAAATATTTAAATGTGGCTTATTGTGATTGTATATTACATACATGTTTGAAAGAAACAGAAATAAACTTAATTGTTTTAACAACATTATTTTCTATCCCAATGTACCTAATTTAGAACTAATATAACCTTAATAATCACCATTTTGAGTTAAAATTATTGAAAGACTTATAGGACTACTGATACTGATGAGGGAGGGTGGGCTGTATACTAACTGCCTGAGAGTACGCACACAGCTAAATTTGGCAGTGAGTTGTCCTGACTGGTTAGGCACATCAATGCATAGAAAAATTATAAAGTTAGGAACTTGAAATGTTTACACAATTTTAATATTTTATGTACAGGACCACAACAAAAGGATTTTTCAAAGTTTAGATTTTAGAGAGCTGATTCAGGGTTATACTTTGTGTTTCTGCTAATTTTTGCTATACCTTGTGGATAAATTGAGCTATTACTTGAAGATTTTCTATAAATGAGAAGACAGGTTACTGAATCCTACCCTTTACCCTACTAGAGCTGGAATACAGTTGTCAACAATATTAAATTGAATCATTCATGGAGATGTTTTGGAGCTAGACGAGTTATTCATCCTGGGTTTCCTCACCTTTCAGTCAAATGTCAATGCATTACCATAAATTTCCAGTTAACCAAACATATCTCCTTCCAAATTCCCCAAGTCAAGTCAAGGGAAGGTTGAAGAGCAGGCCTTGTGAAATACCGTTACACATGACATAAAAGAATAAATATTCTGTTTTTTAATGATTTTTCATTACTTTATTCACGTACATTTAAGTTAATGTTTCTGTGAAATGGGGAACATTCCCAATTGCTTCACAAAAGTGTAGTGCCATGATTTCTTTCATATTCACTTCCTACACTTCTTGCATTCTATCCTTAATAATACCATTTTATACATACATAAAAAAATCACTGACACAATCTCAGATTGGATTGCTTGTTTTGTGTTTTAAGATAAATAATGTTTTCAATGTTAGAATAATAACTATAAAACAGGATGTATAATTGGTTTGATTTAACAATAATTTTAATTTTGATGTATGTTTTAAAACAAGTATAAAATTATTTAATAGAGTTATTATATTTCACAATATTACTGCTTTTATGCTAATATTGAATATTTCATTGGTTTCATAATTACTAATTTTCTTACTTGTGTAATGAATGTCCAATTTGTCATAACCTGTTAGTTGGCATCTCAAATGAAAAGTTATTTCTTTGAAATAATGATAATAAATTTATTGTCAAAAAACAGTACAGACTGCGTATGACCACGTGGAGGACAATAAACTAATTTACTCTCCGGAAGCATGCAAGGGCCCTAAGGCAGAGGCGGATTCCCATCAATTCCGATCAAGGGCCCTAAGGAAGAGGCGGATTCAAAAATTTCAGCAAAAGTTCCTAGATATAAAAAGTTAGCTGTGAGTTATACTACATATATAATGTCAATATGTTTGTAATTTAACGCAAATATGTTTGTAAATTTACATATACAAGTTATTATAGAACTATAGATTATTCTGAGTATAGTGTTTAAAAATCATAAGAGTTGAAAAAAACACTAAATTCACGATTTATTGTTACAATAAACACGCCCCTAGACAAAGCCTAGAGAACCTGTATAAGAAATCCGCCTCTACCCGAAGGAAAACCGGAGAAAAACCCGGGCCAGGATGGGGCTACAGAATTAATGTACACAACCGTGCCAAAGTTTAGTACACATAAAACTAAATTAATATGAGCCATACGGCAACACAACCATGCAAGAAAATTGTTTTTGAAATTGTTATGTTATTTAAAAAGTGCTACAGCAATGGCGTGATAAAGTACAAGACGAATTTAACTTTTATTAAAATCAATAAATTATTTTACAGTGTAGAAGCACTGGTGTAGGAGGTAGTTTTTAACCGTGGATTTGAAGATATTCAATTTCATAATGTCTTTTATATTCTTGGGCAAAGAATTATATAGAAAAATTCTTTTGATTTAAATTAATGAACACAAATTGAAATAAATATACAGTAAAAGGTAGAAATTAGTTTATAAGATAAAGCAAAGACTTAATCAGGTAATGATGTAAAAAAATTATCAGAAAATTATTTTATTTAATTCAGTAAAAAGCGAAATCATCTGAAAGAACTGAATATAGATAAAGAAATTTGTTATACTATACAGGTATTATCACAAACATAGTTATAATTCTGACACAGCTATGACAATCTGTGTGACTGGACAAAAAACAGAAACTTAGTCTCCATCTTAAACCAAGCATTGCAATAACACAAGTCCAAATTAAGCAACAAACATCAGTTTTCTCTAAATATCTAGCAATGTTATTTTATTGTTATATTGGGTCTTCAGGAAGTGAATCTAGAACTGAAGAGTAGATTTTGATAGAGTAATGAATGTTGGCTACAAACAAAACAATAGACCAAGACTAGTTTCACAAAATGCCTTGTCAGAAAACTGATCTCTCACATTTGTAATCAATGTTGACAATTATGTAAAATTCATTTGTAATTTTGTTATGTACAAATAATCATTACTTTCTCGTTTGCATTTTAGGACATGTTCATGGCTATGGTAGGTTACAGAAAATGGATTAAATCATTAACGTAATAACTAATATTGTTATGCATATAATGCTTTTATATGCTACTCAATAGTTCTAGCATAAACCCACAACCCCAACTGAATACAGGTAAAAGCCAAAGAAGGCAATTTAACCAAGAGCAATCGTGTAGGAAAGCAATAATTTTTTTTCATTCAAAATGAAACAAATGTTAATTGAAGACTTCCCACTCCTTTGTTGGTTAAAAAATTATATATCAATTCAAATTCAGTAGGTCAATGGAGCTTAATGCTTTGGTATTTATGTCACCTAGTACCAGTTTCACAAGAACAGACTCGTAAGCACACCTGGTGAAATTATTTTGTACCTTATCAATAAACTATGAAAAACTGAATTAAGTTATTTTAATGGTAAAATCTCACTTTAACAATTATACACTATGAGAGGAGTATAAATTTTGCTCATTTCCAAACAATGTATTGTAAGAATCTACTAATTATTAATTAGAGTAATGAGAACTATGACAAGCTAAATGTTTCGTAAGCGAGCGGAATCGTAACGGCGATTTCTGCTATGCAGCGGCGAGGAAAAGCGACCGTTGTGATGGGCACAGGGTTTCGTGTTTTGTTGTTCGGAGGACGGTCATAAAAATTCAGCAATAGGAAGAGTGTCTGAGTACTACACATTTCTTTTTGGCTAGAAGGAGAAAGTAGGTAGAGAATTTGCTAACACATAATGGATGGCGTCGCCAGATTTAAACTGGGAAGCAACGGAAAATTACAAGAAGTATTTTGAAAGATAAGGTCAGCGTTAGTGACAGATTTTGGGTTTTAAAGTGCAGCTGCAAGAGAAACTCATATC
Organism: Laupala kohalensis; assembly: GCA_002313205.1. NCBI lineage: Eukaryota > Metazoa > Arthropoda > Insecta > Orthoptera > Trigonidiidae > Laupala > Laupala kohalensis. The sequence continues at coordinate 83,410 of NNCF01132113.1, forward strand.
GTGGGTGTGGAGAGAGGCAGAAGCCCTTTACAAATTAAAAGGATGACAATATATAGCGACCCGGAGAGCGTGGGTGTGAGAGGGCTCGACCCTCAGCTTTTGAGAATTGTCTAGGGACAGGTGACGTACACCACGAGGCAGCGACCGTTGGGCAGTCACAGAACGGTTGGCAAAGGAGGCGCTGAAGACGGGAGTGGCAGTTAAAGGTTCGAAAGATTCCTAAATTTAGTTTTCTACTATTCTTAAAAAGCGTTAGGATAAAATTACGGAGAGGACGGTTTAAAAAGATAACGCCGTTGATGTGAGGAAATTTCCTAGGAAGGAGCGTTCTGAGTTGCTAGGAACAACACTTGTCGTTCTAAACTCAACCAATCACGAGAACTCCGCGTGGAGTGTTAATTGACATGATTAGATAAAATGGATAAAATAGTCATTTGGTTTTTAAAAATGTATCACGTGAGTTACTTTATGAGGGACTGAGTGGGGAACGAGATAAAACATGATGTAGAGACGTTTTGTTATCTTTCGGGTATTTTCGAGCAGGATTTGATCATTAGAGTATTTTCGAGCAGGATTCGTTCATTCGAGTGTATTCGAGACTTTAATCAGATTCGAGTAGAACATTCGGAACCATTTCGCGATTTTCTTCATTAGTCTTGACATCTAGGCCTTGAAGTTTTGAAAAGTTATTCTTAATTGATAACTTCATCTTATACCAAATAATGCAGTTTTCAAAGTTTCAAATTTAATAATTTATCCGAGAACTACTCGGAGATCAAATGTTTTGTACCCCCAAGGGACTTACATCTTGTAAGTACAAGTTTGGCAAACACGGAACCCCGAGCTGAGTCTGGCATTACTTCCACTTGTGCGAGGATCCTTCCTTTCTCTTTCCTGACCTTCCTTGGTCACCTCTTGTTCTTTTCGATCCCGACGCTATTATGGCTAGGGTATCTTTCATTTTCCTCATTTTTTGTCCTCAATGTTTTGAGATATGTTTTGATATATTGTAATTTAGGAGGTTTTTTATTGGGTATGGTTGAGTCATTCGCCGAGTCCCACACGGGGGGAGAGTCATGTTGGCTCTCCTTAGTGCGTAACTCCATTTTCCCTACCTGTACAGAATTTTAGGGCGTTGTCGACGAGCCGTAAAACCCCACAAAAATGTTTTGTTTTGTAATGGCATTCCAGTCTTCACCTACGCTTTTAGATTGATCTGATCATCAATGAAAAGGTAACCTGAGAATAATGGTTGCGATCAGTAATAGATATTTAAGTGGCGGCGAGAAGATCTAGTGCAATGAACCAGAATAGTAATGGCGCATGTTCAGAACTTTTGTGATTGTATTCTTAATGAGGGCAGAAAGAAGAGAGCAATAATGATGGCTTTCTAAATTTAATTAATGTTTTTACTGGTAATAATTAATACCAGAAATTCTCTTAAAAATTTCATGCAAATGTGTGTGATTTTTGGGGGTTTGTGCATGGTAATGTTAATTAGAATTGTATCAGGGATAATTAAGTCAATTTTATTTTTGTAATATGCGTTTTCCTTTAACAAGGAATGTTGTTTCCACTTAATTAAAAATAATACGAATCCACTTAATGTTTTTTATTGGCACTAGAGTTTGCTAGGGCAAATATAATCAGGTGAGTGTTAACCACTACTTCATTCACCCTTTAATTTTCGAGTTTTATTACAGTATACGTAATATTTACAGTCTTTAACCCCCCAGGGGACTTACATCTAGTAAGTACGTGTTTGGCGAACACGGGGCCCCGAGCTGAGTCTGGCATTACTTCCACTTACTTGTGCCATGCTCCTTCCTTTCTCTTTTCTGACCTCCCTTGGTCACCTCTTGTTCTTTTCGATCCCGACGCTATTATGGCTACGGTATCTTTCATTTTCCTCTTCCCCCAGGGGACTTACATCTAGTAAGTACGTGTTTGGCGAACACGGGGCCGCGAGCTGAGTCTGGCATTGCTCCCACTTACTTGTGCCATGCTCCTTCCTTTCTCTTTTCTGACCTCCCTTGGTCACCTCTTGTTCTTTTCGATCCCGACGCTATTAGGGCTAGGGTATCTTTCATTTTCCTCTT